>VWZG01000688.1:622878-674310 GCA_013396735.1 Grallaria varia | reverse complement strand
GCTCTGGGTTTCTCTCCTCCCCCCCCCCTCCTCTTTTGCCTTCTTGCATAATCCCGGTGACTAATGACTGTCTCTTTTTTGTTGTTGTTGTTGCTTTTGTGGGGGGTTTTTAATTTTGTTTTAACTGTTTGCACAATGCGAAGGAAAGTGCAACGTGGGTATGACTTTAGGTATGGTTTTATTTGGACAAGCTGGGCGTACCTTCTGAAATAGGAACACGGTGAGGTCAAATCTTTTCAGAACAGCATTTTAACTCGTAACTTATAGCTGTGATGGTAGATAAATGTGATGGAGAGCACCAGCCTTTGCCAGGTTCTCCTCTTCCTCGTTGTTTGCGTTTTTCTCTCTTGCAGAACTCTGAACCCCTCAGCCAGCTCCTGGTGCTTTCCTCGCTGCCTGGAACAGTCTTGTAATGCTTTCTCCTTGTAAAGCCTTCTCCTCCTCCAGGTCTTTTTTTTCAAAGCTTCCCCGAGTGCTCATATGAAAATAATAATAATTAATAGTGTCCGGACTGTGGAACTCGTGGGGATGAGGACAGCAGTACCAAAGGGCCGCCTTGTGTAGTCTCTGTCCCAAGAAGTGGTCAACAGCAGGTGCTGAAGCACGTGAATAAAACCAGGGGAACTCCTGTACCCTCCCAGGCTCCAGGGAGCAGTACCCTGTGCCAGAGAAGTGCTCTCTTTCTGGGTGCCTGTGTGTATGTGTCTATAAATACATCCATGAGGAATACAGGCACGTATCTTGTACGTAACTACACTTGCACGGATCATCCGTATCCGTAGCCTCGGCGTATTGACGTCCAGTCTCATGGAATAAAGATTGGTGATCCTGTTCACTGAGTTAACTGGGTTAGATCCTGAGCTCCCCTAAGCTGCTGATGTGCTCTTGTGGAGCGAGGCGATCTGTGGGGTGGCACGTGTGCTGTGCAGAAGGGCGGGCGGTGTTTAACTTCCCTGATTGAAGCGTCAGGGAACTGGTTTCCAGTCTTTGCTGAGAAGGGTTGAGAGGGACTGAGTGTTCTCCTTGTTGGCATTTAGGTCTCTGTAGTCACCCAGGGGGTGGATTTTCCTTTTGGATGTAGTTACGGTTGGGAAAAACTTCCTTGTCAGTGTGGCTTGTCAGTGTGGCATTTCAAGAGAAGCTGTCAGTGTAAACTTCAGAGAAGCACTTTTTTCCCCTGCGCTGGTTCCTGTTGCAAATGACACTTTGAGGACTCTTAAGAGGATTTCCCCCCTCTTATTTCAATTTGTATCAACTTAATTATGCTGTACAATAGTTTCCTTTGCTGCTCACCTTCTTGTTTGCTTTGACTGGTGTTCTGGTTAACCCCCAGGAGGGAAGGCAGAACATCTCAATATAGGCAAATCATTGCACAGAGCATGCATTTCAGAAGGATTGAGGTGTCTTGCTATGTGAAACTTTATATAAATTCAGGCCTCAGTTTGGTAATTGAATTCTTTTGCATATGAGCATCTGTCAACTCCTGCACGTGTATGCAAAACAGGATTTTTGAAATAGAAGAGTTATACCTGTAAAAATCTTAAGATTGGGGTTGTTGCCTGTGCTTATTTGTTCAGTATTGCATTACAACCTAACAGCTTTTGACATATCCTTTATAAAAGGGCGGAAATTATATCTGATCAGTTCATAGGGGTTTTTTTGTACTTCAAACGTAATCTAGCATTTCATTTAATAAACTACAGCTGTTCTTCAAGTGGTTAATCAGTAATTAATCAGGTTAATCGGTAGTTTTCCATTCAGCAGAAACTTATGGCAAATGAAGCTGTACAGAAACCATTGCACAAGCAGCTATATTATTCCTTGTAGTCATACACATTATGGTGAAACATATTGTACCCCATGCTGTCTTGTGATAATTCAGATGTTATTTCTGGTTTTCTTTCTCTCAATATCCTCTCTCTTTCTAACAGATCTTGGAGAGTGTATTCCTCTTTTTCATCATAATACCAGTTTTATTTAGTGAGGTGGCAGTGGTCTGTTAGATTTTTGGATTTTATGTATCAGCAACGTACATGAACATATAAATCGAAAGAGCACAGTTCTTAGAAATTTTCCCCTAAATAAAATTTCCCAGTCTAGTACTTCGTGAGCAAAAGTTAGAAGTTTTAAATTTAAAAATAACAAGAAAGGTCTAGTCATTCTTCAAGCCATGTGTGTAACAGGTCTGTACTTTGAATTTACATTCCTTTTTTGGCTGAGTACACTTTAGCGTGCATTTAAGAATAGATCTATGAATGATTAAATACTTTACATTTTCTCTAATCAGTAATGAATCCATTATGTGTGCATATGCTTATTTGGTCTCTATTACATAATGTTAGAATCTGTTCAGTATTCATGTTGATCAAAGAAAGGCTTGTCTGCTGGTTTTCTTTGAGAACAGCACAGCAACCAGATATGTATCATACTAGTAAAAACATGTTTTCATTAGATAAGATGGTAAAAATCAGTATGCATCCTCTTTCAGTGATCCAGGCTGAGAGTCTTCAGGGCTGTCTGGAAGTGTTAGAGAAGCCTGAATTTGGAATAACTGGCCCAGAAGCAAGAGAGCTGCTGTGAGCTGGCCCAACATGCACTCTGTGCTTGCTTTCTGTGTGAGGCTTGAGATGAAAACGTGCCTAAATTCATTTTCACGAGGGCTAAAACCTCATTTTCAGCAGGGCCGTGTCTTCCAAAGAGCGCGCAATCGATTCCGTTTTAAGTTAATAGCTGTGGTGTGCCTCTGGCATTGATGCACTAACGTGGCCACGCTTAACTCATCAAAAGGAAAAGGCCAGGCAAGCTCGGAAATACAAAGGGGGCTTCAGTTCATCTGTGCCATCTTCCTGAAATAGCAGGAAGTTCAGCTTTAGGTTTGCAGCTGTTTTGAAGTTTTGCCCTGTGTAGCACCGAACCACATTGATAGACTGAGATCACCTGCTTTTACAAGAGGTAACTTCGCTTGCTTGACATAACTTCTATGTTTATGTCTGTTGACAGTAAATCTGGTAAGTGCAACTTGGCAAGAATCTGGGATTTCTGTGTTTATTCCTTAGGCAACATCCAGATTGTCACAGTGTGATTCTTTGCCGAGAGAGGTGGGTGAAGGATGCCATGCTCGTCTCTTCGTATGACTGACAGATAAGCTGTTTGATGAACTGCTGCTAAATCCTTATAATTTAAGAGAAGACTGTAAATGAATGTGATGACAACGTCTGTCAGAGTGTCCATGAATTGCCACAAGTGCCACAATTGCTGGCTTTAATGAGTTTGAGAGGGGTAGGAGGGAGAAGAGCAGGCTAAACGAATGTGGGGATTGTGACCAGAGAACCTGAAATTGTGGGAAGGGGTAGGTAAAAATACTGAACATATAACAACACTTTGAATAACCTTCATTAAAATAATCTTAATTTGTTTTTAAAACAGCTTCTGAGAGTCATTACTATGACCTTTCGAGTAAATTGCGATGAACGGATTATATTACCTTCTAGCTATTCCTGTCCCCTTCAGCATGTGCTCTTTTGATTTATGTTGTTTTAGTTGAACAGGATCAAAAGCTCATGAATGCCAGATTTTACTAGGTAGGGTTTATAATAAAACTTGTCCAAGATTGCTTTTGAGGTGATGTTTGATTTCAAGAGAAGGGGATTTTGTAAAAGAAACAGGCTGGTGACTGTCGTGAGTGCCAGTGCCAGGAACATTCTCACTAGTCATGCTGCAGAACTGTGGTGTTCAAACCCTACCTCTCCTCATTGTTAGAGCTCAGGACTGAAAACAGTTCTGCCACAGATGCGCTGTGTCACGGTGGGTGTGTAACTTAACCTCTGCTTTATCATTTAATGTGTAAAATGAGGCTAATGGCGTGCTCTTTATTAGGACAACCACGGAGGTTAGGCATGTGAAGTTCTTTGATCCTTGAATGGAAGGTGCTGTATTTATTTAAAGACAAAGAAGGTGTTTAGCCTTCAAGCAAATGAGATGGATTTCATGCTGCAATTCTGTGCATTTAGAGTCAGTCTCCTGTCTTGTAAGTAGTCCTGAGCTTTGCAAAAGTCAGTATTTCTTGCATTCTCAAGTGGAAGTTTTACAGTGCGGCTTGTCTACGAATTGGCCTTGTAAAACAATTAAGCAATCAAATAAAGCTCTGTAGTGGATTCTGGCATCGAGTCCCTGGCTGGATGCCATCAGAATGTCAAGTGGAATTAGTATTTTAGCACTCCCGGTTTTCAGCATCACTGTTTTCAAAAATGAATGGCCCTGGTGTGGAACCTTTTTTTACATTCTTATTCCATTAACACTTCCTTGAAAGCATTTGAAAGAAAATACCCTGGGTTTCATTCTGGACATAACACAGAATAATAGAGATGCAGCATGAAATTAGGGAGAGCGGGTAATAGCAAAAAGTTGGTTAATTGTAAATGTAAGCTTTGTTTTGAATAAGTTACAAAGTCATTATCATGTAATGTGATCGTCAGAGTAATTGTGGATTGAGAGGAGCCCTTCATAATTACTGGTTCGCTGGTGAAGGTGATGCCTGCAGGGTCAGTGGAGGTAGGAGACAGCTCTATAGCCAACTTCTCAGCTGGGCAGGAAGTGTCTCTGCTATAATGTTCTCTGGAAGCATTTTCTGGTCATCTTCCCAGTTTACAGTGCTATTTTGTGGCAGCTGTTTAATAAGGAAGTGAAATACTGAGGAAGAATGAGAATAAAAACAAATTAGCCAGTGTTAGAAGTTAATTCCAGCAAATCATTTGGATTGCTTTTGGATTAAGGAACAGTGGCTCTTTGTGCGAGGAGGGCAAAGATGGAAAGGAAGTGCCTGTTTCTTTTGTTAGCTTTTATTTTGAAAAAAACACGTATTTGTGCTGCCGTAGGAGTAGCTTTTGGTATGTATGTTTCACAGGCCAAATTAAAATCCATTTAAAAAGCCAATGTACTTAAATTTTCTTCCCACTTGATCTTCCTGCTCACTACATTACAGTAGTTCTGGCTTTTCTGATACCCAGCAGAGCAGTCTTGAGAGGCATTTAGAGATTTCTCGTATTAATTAGCCACAATTTTGTAATTATACACTGTCAAAATCAGCTGCTTTGTGGGTTCTGGTTTCTGTCTCACTGTATGTCAGCATACATCTGTAGAACAGAAGTACAGATGAGTGTTGAGTGGCATTATTGAATTAATTTTCCCTTCCAGACCCCGACCTTTGGTCGCTAAAATGTTGCAATAAATATCAAGTGGTTCTGCTGCGCTTCTCTGTTAATGCCTGGTGTTTTGGCAAAGGGAGATGCAAGTATTGACTTAAAACTAAGTACTGAAATGCTAAGCGTTTGTGATTTATTGTTTTAAAGCACAGTGTTTGATATCACACAAAGTTGTCTTAAGTTATTTGGGAACAAGCGTGGAAGTTTGGTGCTTCTCAAAACTCAAGGGTTGGGAGGAATAATGGTGTTGACTCTGAGTCTGGCTGTTTGTAGTTATGCTGATGGAGTAAGTTTTTAAATATATCCGCAGAGAATGCTGAAAACACATGCAAGATAAGTGTTTTCCTTGGTTCCTTATGAATGGCTTTCCTAACAGTGCTTTCCATGACCTCTCCTTCACCTACAGCTTGTTATCAAACTTCAAAATATGCTGCCAAAAGTGGTTGTAGCGAACCTCCAGCTCAGATTTCACTCAATACTATGGTAATAGTAGTATAAAAGGGCAAAGAGACTCCTTTTATTGTTAAATGGATGTTTTAATTCAAGTGTTATTTTTACGGAGCCTCCGTTGTTTTGTTTTGCTCTGCTGCTCAGAACTTTGTTTCTCTCTGAACAATTAGGCAAGTACATCGGGGAATATTGCCTGGTAACATCACACCATCGCCCTGGAAATCTGGGAGAGCAGTACAAGCAACGCTTGTGGAAAATCCGAGTTAATTCTAGCTTTGCTGAATTTATATTTTTCAAATTCTCGTTGTGTTCTTATTCCCAGTCTTACCCAGTTCTTGGTTGTGAGAGATGGGAGGCAGAGGGAGAGTGGAGCCGTGGGATTTTTCTGGTTATAACTTGTTATAATCCTTTACAACCACTAAAGGTTTAGTCTAACCATGAATTCTTGATGGTGCGCTTGTGTTAAGGTCGGTGTCCCAAAACATTCTGTGAGAAAGTTCACTAAATAAATGGAGGTTTTCTTAGGGCATCATAATGATGAGATGAGAGTCCAAATGCGCTTCAGTTAGGAGGAGTCTGTAACAGAGGATTTATTTTCCTTTAGTAATAGACTGGAGAATTTATTTTCCTTTAGAAATAGACTTGTATCATTCTTTTATATTAGCATGATGAAATACTAATATTGTTTTCTTCCGACAAGACTGCATTTGCTTGTGTAAAGCAGTCCATGGTAAAAATCTGAACTAAAGAACTTCGTTTCTATGCAAAAGCAATAAAACAAAACATCCATATGTCTCCCCAACAAGCGTATGTTCTCCTAAAAGAACATAAATAATAAAAAGCTTTCCTATCTATCCGTGTGCTCAGAAATTTTCCGTACAGATATGTTTCTCTGGATGCAAATGCAGAGGCAAGATGATGTATCTGTTTAGGACTTACACCAGTTAAAGACTGTTACTATACTGTGCAAGTAAATGTCTGTTTGTCAGTAAAACATCCCGGAAGTCACAGTGGGTTTCCTCATTGCCAAATGAGAACCATAATGTGGAAATTCCATACATGACATCACCTTCTGAGTCTTATTAATATTGTCACATTCACAGCAGGCTACCACGCTTGCTCTCAGCAAATGGGTTTGATCTGGTGGCAAGAACAGACAACTAGAAAATACTCTCTAATTTTGTTCCCACATCTGCCACTTCACACAAGTTCTTTAAGCCTCTGGAACACCAGTTTATAAAAAGCAAGTAGGTTACAGGTATGAAAATACAACATTTTTTTTAAACTTTCAGTGCCTCATGCTTAGCATGTTCATGTGTGAGTACAAGGTGGTAGCTTTCATTTATTTGAAGGCCTTTGAATTCTGAGCCTCGTGTTTCAGTTTTAGGTAGCAGAATATCCTCCTTTTAGGAGTTAATTAAAATTAAAAAGAGTTGACATCCAGGCGCGAAAGTAAAAGCTGCTTTAATCAATAGTCTGGCAGGTGGAGGGACTGTCAGGTCATGACTTCAGGATTCGTATCTTCTCCCACAAATTGATGGACGTAGTAGATCAGAGAGCAGAGAAATGCTCTATTTTTATGGGTATTTGATGTACTTCTCTCCCCTTCCCTCCGCCTGAGCACTGCAGTACTCTGCAAACACTGGTGAGTGGTGCTGGGGCTCAGGGGAGCATCACTGCTGACACTACAGCTGGGGAAGCTGAAGCTTTGAAAAATTGATTTCTTCATGCTGACTGTGATAAAAACTGAAAGGTGGGCCTAGGATTTTTTTTTTAGCTAATTCTGGCTTTATGCATTTTTTTCCCAGTACTGCTTTTCAGGGTGATTATATTTGGTCCTGTTTGTAGGTACATAGTAATAAAATAAAGTGTTGGTTTGGTTGGATTTTTTAATGATGCAATGAAACATCAACAATTGGTTTTCTTGGCTATAAAATTATGGGTTTTTTGTGAAGATCAGTTATTAGAGAGGCATGAGAGTGACGGGAACTGCTTTGTCTGCTGGTGTCTTAGAAAAGTCTGATCCTGTTGCTTCTTGAAGAAAACGTGACTTTGGGGTTTTGTTTCCTAAATTAT
Source organism: Grallaria varia (assembly GCA_013396735.1). NCBI lineage: Eukaryota > Metazoa > Chordata > Aves > Passeriformes > Formicariidae > Grallaria > Grallaria varia. The sequence continues at coordinate 666,583 of VWZG01000688.1, read as the reverse complement.
ACTAGATTTCAGAGCACATGATGTGACTTAGCTCTGATGATAATAAATTCTCTTGGTAGCCTTCTATCAAAATCAAATTAACAAATTTAAATTACAATTTGACTGTAATTTCGTTACTAAGGCTGCCAATTATTATCAAAACTATTCTTAAACTCATTGTTATTTTATGTAAAGTGACTGGTATGAGAACTGTCAGTGGCTTTAGTTAAACAGTGTTTGATGAGTTAATTAGCTGAGTACTGCAGTAATAGAGCTTTTGAAGTTTCAAACTGTGACCTTTTGGCGATTCATTTATATTTCACTTTTTGTGTGAGGGCTGATTTCTGTTTTGTGTTACTCTTCCATGGAAGGTTTTTTCCCTAGAGATTTAAGCAATGTTTTATTGATCAGATATTTACCAATTTTTGTTTATTCAGCCTTGCAAGCAGCTCTGGGAGGTGCCAAGTCCCCAGAGTGAGAATTTTGAATCACTGCTTGAGCCTGTTCCTGTGAGGGTATTTCTCTTGGGAGCCTGTATGTGTTTTTAGCCATAACTGCATTTTCACACCTTGAAAATAAGCCAGAGGAGTCAAGCCTGTTAGAGTGAGGGGATCTTCAGGGCTTTTATGCGGTAAGAGATGTATCAGAAGGCACGGAAAGTTATATTAAAGGTTTGCCAGCAAGCTTTTTGGTCTCAAGACTTCAGCTGCAGGAGGGAGAATAGTTACAGGTGTGTGTGATGTGCACAGTGATTTCCTATGGCAGGAAACAGTGATCCTTACAGACTTTTTTGACAGCTTATTTTTGAGTGACCACTGGCTACCAGGACCAGGCTTTTTGCTTTTTTACTGTTCTGTTGTTGGAGAATGTCCCTACAAATCCTTTGTGTGTCAGGTGCTTGTCCAGTGTTAAGTCTGTTCAGCCAGACTTGCCGAGTCCTGACATGAGTCACTATCAACTGGCAGACGCTGTTCTTAAGTCACCTATTTGAAGGGAGGGAGTTTTTTATATATATAAAATAAACATAGATATATATTAATGAACAAGCAAACAAAACTCATGTAATTCCCCAAAGAAGAGATCCAGCAAACCACTGTTGGTGTGTCTGGCATGTCCTTGCCTACACTATTAATATTCACATGTATCACAATCTTTCTTTAAAAGCTTTTCTCTCCCCTGTAGACCCATGTCTGTAGAGTCTGTAGTGACAGTTCTGAGCTCTTCAGTTACAAAGCATTAATTGTTGGGTGCCTGGTCAGAGCTGTGCCGCACTGGTGAGTGTTAACAGGGCGAGTGAGATCTCCAGCCTGTGCTGGAGTGTAAGGTCTGTGTGCAAGATCTCCAGCCAGCACACGATTACACAAGAGCTGAGCTGACGTTTCCCCTCGCTGCAGCAGCTGCTGGCTGCTGTTATTGAACCCCTCACTTTAAAGAGCAGGGCACAAATCGATTTCGAAGTTGGATGGTGAACAGTTTGGGGTTTTTCTTGTACTGAAGGGCACTAATTATGAAAGAGCAGCAGTAAGTCTTTAAAGAGGTTATTACTCATAGTGGATATGTTGTAAGAAGCAAGACTTGATCTGCACTAGTACAAAGTGAACATAGCTTTAATCTCCGAGAAATGCAGAATATTAAATTTATTAATGGCTTGAAGGGAAATTTGAGTTTTAAACTACCTGGGCAGTTATTTGAGACTGCTGCAGGTTTCACAGTAGCTGTGAAGCCATTTGTGTGTGGTGTGTTCTAAAATTAATAAATAATTGAACTTGATACTTTCTGGGCAGGGTTTTGGTAGCAGAAGGCTGACAAGCAAGAGGCTTCATTGTCTCCTAATTAGTGGAATGTGCCAAAAGCATGCTTCTTCAGTGCAAAGAGTTCCCATTGTTAATAGGACAATATTCCCACTACCACACTCGTTTTTTGTGTAAAGAAAATTCTTATCACTACGTTGTTGGTAAACTCAAACCAGACGTGTCCTAAGCACAATTTATTATAAATGTGGGAACTGAATGTACAGTGAAGAATGTGTCATTTCACTCTTTCCATGCGAATTTCCATATTGTGGACACTGGCAATCACTTGTGTGGAAACAGATAAATGAAGAGCAGCATTGCTTGGATGCAGTTGGGAGAACACAACAATAAGTGGAGTTTTTCAGCTACAGCTATTTTTTATTTTTTTTTCCAGCTACTGCCATTCTGCATCTCTTAAACTGTCCATTGCTGTCACTGGTTTTATCTAAGGTGGACACTTTCCTCCAGGGAATGGACCAACTGTAGCTCAGTTTCTGTAATCATTTGTTGAAATGTTGCTTTCCTTGGCTACAGGTCTGGGCTGAAGTGCAGTCGTTGAACACCCAGCAATTGGGTGTTTATATTATACTCAGTCTGCCCGTATTGTACTAAAAGTTATATCCTGTTCTGTTACTGTGAGGACTCTTTATAACCTCACGCTTGTTTTCTATTGGAAATGGATTTGTGCTCTGCGTGGGCTGTTCTTTACCAAAGCTGTAAACGGTTTAATCAATACAGCAGGATAACTACTAAAAAAAAAAAATTGCTTCTAAATAATTCCAATGTCTTTCTGTTTAGACCTTCAAACATTTCTTCTCCAGAACTTGAAGTATTTAAACAGGGCATGATTTAGTAGATGGGAACTACATTAGGCTTCCATACACAGTGTTGGATCAAGTGGCCACAGTTTCAGAAGCTGATAATCAGCTCTATTAAAGTCCAACTTCCCAAAGTGACAAACTTGGGACTAAATGTTTAGTAGGGGGTTGGAGAAAGGTATCACCTTACTTTCCAAGCACTGACTGCTTTTTCTGAGCACTCTGTATCATTCCTGTAAATTTTGCTGCTGCTCTGCAGAACCTCTTAGTAAGTCCAGCCCCTGTGTGCTATCAGTGAACTTCAAAAGATAAGCTCTATACAATTGCTGTTTTCTTGGCTTAATATTTTTGTACCGTTATGAAAGTGAATGACACAATTACTTTTTAAACAACAGGTCTAATCCTACAAATAGCAAATGCAGTCAGAGAGCTGGCAGCACAGTTGTGTACATACATTTTCATTCTTTGTATACCATGTTCTCCAGAGTTCAGTTCTTTTGGTTTGTTTGTCATTCTGTTCACTTTCCTGACACTGTTTTTCACTCTGTGTTTCCTGCTCGTCCTTGCTCCCTTTATGTCCCTGGTTTCTGTCTCAGTGGGATCTTGTTATCATCACAGTGCTTGTGTTTTCCACTGTCTCTGACAGTCTCTCCACTTGCCGCCAGGCCTGATCCAGACATCCCATCCTTTCTGCTGCTTGCTTTGCCTGCTGTTGTGGAGGCAGGGAAGGATGGTCCATGTGAACTCTTTGCCACATTGGGTAGCTGGCATCTCTGCCAGGTTAAAAAATAAATAAAAGAAAATAAATGAATAACTTGTCTGCTCTTCATTTGGCGCTGCTGAGGCAGTTACCTCACATGGCACTTAGTGAAGAGCAGGGGGTAATTCTGTGTCCTGTACACAGAAATAGCTGTTGTTTAGTGGCACTAGCAAGGAAACCTGTGAAGCTTAGCTGCAGTCGTCTGCTTGCCTTTTTCCTGGTCCCTCCCAGAATATTTACCAGTAACTCATTTTGACTTTTGGAGGACACTTGTAGTGTTCTTGTTGGACAACTTTATTGGAGATGCAGGTTTTTCTTTATTGGCCAGTTAAAAAAAATAAATCCTGATGTACTGGAACAGCGTCCTGTATTTTTTAACGTGGTGGGGTGAAATGGACCTCTTTTGGAATAAACTATTCCCGTATTCTACAGCAGTTTTTGAACAAAGTATTAATATGCAGATCTATGGAGATCAAGATTTGTACTACACGGTCTCCCAGGGACTGGAAGTACTTACCACTTGGCTCTAGGATCTGATATGCCAAGGAACAAGATCTGCTGCTTAAATAGGTAATTAGTTAGCAATCAGTTATGTAAACATAGTAGTTATCACCTACACGAAATACATACAGGTATGTAATCCCTTCAAATTGAAATGTTAAATTCTGCTCTGAAAAACACAAGCAGCCTGAGGGTGGAGAGTTTGACATGCTTGTTAGGAGCACAGCTGCCTCTTGTGAAGCTACTAAACCCTTCAATGTGTCTAGAAAATTGCTTCACTGGAACATCTTTTTTCCACAGAAAAATGATGAAAACGGGAATTGTTCTGGTGAAGGGATTGAGTTTCCAACAACTAACTTGTATGAACTGGAGAGCAGAGTTTTGACAGATCACTGGTCCATCCCCTACAAGCGGGAGGAGTCTCTAGGCAAGTGCCTAATTGCATCCACCTACCTAGCAAGACTGGGTAAGTTCTGTTTTTCACAAATATACACATTATATGTTCAAAGAGTGTCGCAGACAGTATGCTGGGCAGTTGTGTCTTTCACTTTAATCTCGCAGTTGTTTACTTGGCACCCTGCAGAATGATCACATCTCTGGGATAGTGGTTAACAGTGAACTGTTCCTCCCAATGCTGTAAAACGAATGTTGCTCCCTTTTTCTATAAAGTAATTTGTTTACTTAAGCTTTTTTTGAAAAACGGGAGCAATATGTTTCTTTATGTTCTAATGATTGTAGGAATTACAGTTTTTCAGAGCTGAATTACTGACTCTTTGTCATCGTGCTGGTTATTTTCCATTCGTAAAAACAAGCTGTCACCTAAATCCATGCTGTCCCACGCTTGTATAACTCGTTGTTTTTCCCAAGTGAAATGCTTCTATTGCATTAGACCCGAATTTGACTTTTCTGTGTTCAGGAGTTTGACTGGGGTTAAGAGTGTTAAGGAGGCACCACTCCCAATATATTATATATAATGAGAGTACACTGATGGTTTTTCAGTCGTGCCTCCTGGCAGACTAAAGGGATGTTGTAATCTCTTGGAAGAATAGAAGTTGTTAAGTGGTTCTGGTTTGCTTCTTTGTTTCCAGTCTGTATTAACGGGCTGTGCTTAGATTTGGTTTTGGATGGAGGCTGTGAAGCATCAGTAATGATGTATGAATTGTAAACTTTGAAGTTTACAAGGTTCTTATGGTGCTAATAATGCTTGAAGAGGTTGTAAAAGGTGGAACATTGGGGAACTCCTTAGTTCTGAAAGGCAAGTTCTCTTGACTCATGCATTTTGTGGCTGAAAAAGCTACTTATGAATGAACAGTAGCACATTTTTTACTGCTGCTTGGGGGTTGGTGTTCCAAAAACCTTGCAACAAAGTCCCTGAGGTAATCTTAAACAGGTTTTTTTTTTTAAATATTTTTAAAAAGCACTCTCCTTTCTGTAAAGGCCTTTCTGATTCCGATGAGAATTGCAAGAGATTTATGGACAGGTGCATGCCTGAAGCATTTAAAAAGGTAAGTAGGTACAGTAGATCAATTCAATGTTTCTTTACATTGTTCATGCAGGAAATAGTGTTCTGTAATCCAGATTTCAGAAACTATAGCAACTACTGAGTGTGTTTGTAGATTAAAATCACACTCAAATTATTTTCCTTGACTAAAATCTTACAGAAACTTGGATTCAAATCATGCAAAGTGCCAGTTCTGCAGCTCTGGCCAATGTTAGCACATAGCTATTTTCTTTACTTTTTCCCTTCAGTGAAGAGCTCTGTAGTAAATAGCAGAGCCTAAAGACAGGCTCAAAGATAAGACCATTGGTGGTGAGTTCGTCATCAGATTTTCTTTAACTAGACTTTCTGCTCCTTCTTCAGAGGTTTGTTAAATTCTTTTTGCAGTCCACTTAGAATTTGTCTTTCCCCTCAGTATTTAATGCCTTGTGTTTCTCTGGGTCTCTGAATTTTCTCTAAATAGCTCCCTAACTCAATTTACTTCCCACTATTCCATCCATTTTGGATACTGCCTAAATTTCTTGTCCAATTTTTAGACCATGTGTAAAAAAACACATGTACACCTTTTAAAAAGTTACTCAGTCTTAAAATACTGAGAATATATATTCAATGAAGATACAAATTTAAGAGGAAAGCTCCTTTTCCATTTGTCTATCAGAGTAATAACCTTACATACAGTAGTTTTATATCACTTGTATATTTTTTCTATATGAAATAAATGGTGTAGATTGTTCCTCCAGAAGGATAATCTTGTAGAAATCTAAGTTCAGAATGTGCTGAATTACAATTTGCCAAAATATTTGCAGGAATCTCTATTAATGGCACAGAAAATAATTGTATTTAAACTAATAAGTTTTTTTACTGCTTCTGTTCAGGCCCAGCTAGCAGATATTAAATGAATTTTGCAGATGGCAGCCTAGTGTCCTTTATAAACAACTACATGAGACCAGATTCAAAGAACATGTTTCAGTAGGTGGGAAGCAGCATTAAATACCTCTCTCTTCATGGTACATGGCTTTTGTTTTCCAATAGAGGCTGCTCAAAAAGTGTGAATTGGTAAATGGTTATTAGGGCTGAATCAGTGCAGCTTTGTGGCTGCCTGCTTGAAGATTTAATAGTTGTGTGTTCAATCTGCAAACAAATTAGTTTCGTATTAGTTGTTCTTTGCAAAGGTTACCGTCTTTACTAGTGCATGGAAATGAAAAACAGTTTGATACATTTTATTTTCTGTCATAAAGTGTGATTTAGGGTGTTCTCCAGCCAAATTACAAATTGAATTAACTCCTAAGTCATTAGTGCAGGAAGAACAACTGAGAAACACACCAGACAGTGATTAGTGCACTCCAAGGAAACGTTTGCTCTGAAAACAGTCACAGGGGTTGATAAATTTCTCCTGTTTTGTGATTGTGCGTAAACTTTTAAAAAACTACTTTTTTTGCCTTTCAAGCTTTTGACATCCAGTGCCGTTCACAAATGGGGAACTGAAATCCACGAAGGAATATACAACATGCTGATGCTGTTAGTGGACCTGGTTGCAGAAAGAGTAAAGCAAGATCCTATTCCCGTGGGCCTGCTCGGTGTACTTACAATGGTATTTGTCTCTCTGAGGAAGTTTCTATTGTCTGGGTATTTGGTATTTTGTATTTATGGTCCTGATGCTTTTCTAACTGTGTAAGTTGGAGTTTGTCTTAAAATCTGCAGCCATTGCTTGCAGGTATTTTACATCCAGCATGCAAGTCAAAGGGATGAGTGCTGTTGAAAACTTCTGAAAACTAGCAGTTTCAAAAAAAACCACAAAAAACCAAGAATTATATTTGCTGTCACTTCACTGTTCATTTTTTGGAACTGGTACTTTGAGTTGAGCTCCCCTTTTTACAGCTCTCTGACTCACATAGTTATTGGCTATTGCCTGTACAGAAGGGAAGCTTCAGAATGCTTTATACAGTGAGAACTGAGAGGCAGGAGCAGGAGGCTTCTGTTCAGCTTTGTTTTTTGCTCGTCTTTAACTGCCAACCAGGAAATGCTCAACTGAAAAAGTCAAATATTATCAGGATAAGTTTTGAGACTGGCATAATCCATGCTGTTCGTTGTTCTTTCAAGGCTTTTAATCCCGACAATGAATATCATTTCAAGAATCGAATGAAGGTGTGCCAGAGAAACTGGGCAGAAGTTTTCGGGGAGGGGAACATGCATGCTGTCTCACCCATATCCACATTTCAGAAGGTAAGCACAGCCATGTCCTAAAAACTAATTTCGGGATAGATGTTTTTGTTTCGGAAAAGATTGTTTGATTAGTAGGTATTTATAACGCATGAAAGCTTAAATGTGTCGCCAAGAATTGCAGGAAATACATCTTCAGTATATGTTGGTCTGTAGAAATGAAATTTTGCTCTCAAATTGTCCCAGTTCTCTGTTACAGGCTAGATTTAGAAACTGGTGTACTTTCATGTCTAAAGTAGCACAACAATCTGTGTGCTGCTTTAGACACCAAGTACACAGCAGGTAGATCTGTGTATCTAAGGACTGACATCTGTTTGGTTGTTAAGTGTGAAATGACCAGGATAACTCCAAGTGTTCAGTTCTAGCAGAGAACTCATGTTTTTCTAAAAGCCAGGGATATGATATCTTCAAGTCAGACACGCTGGCAAGGAGGCACTTTTTGAGGTTTGTGCTGTCTTGTCGCAGTTGTTCCAGATGGGTGGGTCTAAAACAGCATCAGTGGAGTTGATCTCTCCTTCAGGAAACAAGTTTGTGGACGCAGAAAGAAAATTCTGTATGTGCTGCTTTGGGAAAGGTTCTTTAGTAATGTTCCACACTGCTAATGTGCTATAAATACAGTTGCTTGTGAGTCAGCAGCCCCAGTGTGTACTGTTGCCACAGCACATGGGCAGTGATGGCAAGCAGAGTCCAAAAAAGGATGATGCTCCTGGGAACCAAGCAGAGCTCCAGCTATGTGCTTAGTGAAGGAGCTCTTCCAAACACATTGCTGTTTCCTTTGAAATAAGTGTGTTAACTTAACATTTGAGGTGTGAGCTAATGGGCACAATGTGTCTGTCCAGATCTCTGTTTCAGAAGACAAATGTTTAGCATTGATGTTGCAGCTACTAATTTGTTAATGTTCTTATTGTTCAAGGAACCTCACGGATGGCTGGTGGATCTGGTAAACAGGGTATGTACATGTAAACCAAGCAGAATTGTTTGTCACTTGAATTCCTTCTCCTCAGAGATCATTTCTTCTCCCCTCCACCCCACCCGACTTGTTTTCTTCATTCTTTGCTTTTCTGGCAACCACCAAAGTATAGTTTGAGATTTTCATCCTGTCTATGTATAGAGAAGGGGCCTTGCAAAATACATCTTGTTGAGTTGCTGCCTTTTGCCTTGAGCACCTTTACCCTGCTATGGTGGCTGTGACTAGAGGAAGTCAAGATGAGCTCAGCTTAGGCTGCAAGCAGAAGTCTCCCAATCAAAAGTGCCAGGCCAGCCAACTGTTGCTGCATGGGGTCTAACTTTCTTCCCTATGTCTATTTTTACCCAAGACAGAGTTTCTAGCTTGATGTTTAAACTCTGGAACCAGGTATAATTGCATTGAATTCCCCAGTGTGCTCCTTATTTCCTATGAAAGCATAAAGTTTATTTTGAATGGGATGTTCTGTGGTAAAGGATACTTGTAGGCATCTTGTCAGTGAAGTGTTTTCTGTAGTTGCTTATTTAAAAGATGAAATACTGTAGTTCACTACATAATACTGATTATTTTATTTCAGTTTGCAGAGTTGGGTGGATTTTCAGCAATTCAGTCCAAACTCAATTCAGAAGATATTGAACTTGGGGTGAGTTCATCTTCTGTCACAAGACTTCTCTCTTTCCATACCATCAGTGTCCTTTTTGGCAGTGCTCTTACCTTTGCTTTGGCCCCAGAGCAACACTCCCACAGAGACCTGAAGAAGTGCTGTCAGACTGGAGGACAAATGAGGTTGTACAGAAGAATCTTGACTAAAGAGCTTTTGAGACATCACAGAAAAGAGGGGGAAAATGAGTGTACCTTTTTGTAACATTCAGCCTTCTGGTTAGACATCAATCAAAGTAGTTTCACTGTATGTTCACCAGTATGTCCCTGGTTTTCTGTTTACTTTATCCATAGCTGCATTTAGCTGCAAGTGAATTGACTTCTGTCACTTACCATAAAAATCACAGTTTAAGGAAAAAAAAATCGTTAGAAAGTGTCTAATCCTAAACAACTTTTGAAGAGCTGTGTCTAAAAACTAACTGGTTCAACAGTGCTAAACTATTTTTGGTGTCAAAGCCTAACTTGGTTAGTTTTACCTTCCTAACATATATTCAGGAGACTTACAAATCTTTCAAGGCTTGAAAAATGAGGAGATAAAAGTAAAACAATGTCATTTGTAATCTTGCTCCCCAGTGTAAAATCAGTCTGCCTTCAGTGAAATGCCATTTGGAGAGAATGGATCTTATTTTCTTGGGATATTGATATTTGTTGCTTTATATAGAGATAGGTTCATATGTGAGCATGACGGGAGAATAAGGAAACGTGATTTACATCCCAGTCCTTCAATAGAAACTTTGACTTGACTTTGTTTAATGATTAATAACTGCTTGCTTAGGAAGGAAATCTGGGTCAGCGTCACTTAATTTAGGCCTTTGATCGCAGTGGTGCACACAGTTTTACAATTCTTGATCCAGTGTGTGAAGAAACTGATTTTGATGTGCCTTTATACGTTTAATTTCTTGATAATAGCACTTCAAAAACACACATTGAAGAGATCTTGACATGTATATGACAGATTTACAAGAGCTTTCTCCCACGTAATGCTTGGGGAAAGAAATTTGCCATATGGCTTTAACCTTAAATTCTGCATTCACACATCTCATTGCTGTAGAGAGCAAGCAAAATGTGATGTGTTCCTTTCCGTCTGTTTATTTCTGTGACTGAAACAGGATCAGTCAGAGAAGACTGAACAGAATGATGAGAGGACCAAGACTGGTGAAAACGGGGAAGGCACTTTTTATTTCAGGCAAAAGTATATAGCACATACTGCATGCCATGTATAACGTGTATAATGCATAGCACACACTCTGCTGTGTGCCATAGAGTAAATCTTTGCTGAACCATGTGTTGTTGTAAAGGACTTGCACATCAAAAACAATCGTAGCAGATGTCTGGAAATTATCGTATGAGATAAATAATATTTGTTCACCTTCATTTGCCTTTTAAGATACCGATTGCTAACTAGGAAAAAATCTCTTAGATGTGCACCTAAATATTTGCTGTCTCTCTTTCAGGCGATCTCTGCATTAGTTCAGCCATTTGGAGTTTGTGCAGAATACCTTAACTCTTCTGTAGTACAGGTAAAATGTCTGTCTTTGTTATGAGTTGTCAGAGGACTGAAAATTTGCTTCCAACTGTGTTGGTGTGAAACCGGTGACTAATTTGAAAAGCCTTCAAACCTCACATTGCAGAAAGTACAAGAACCATTTTGAGCATCCTGTAAGTGATGAATAAAGGGCTTAGACAATGTTCAGATTAATTTTCTGAGCGCTGATCTGTAGTCAGGTGTCTACATCTGCAGCAGTGAGAAGCTTTACCACTGCTGTCAGTAAGCTTCATCAGTGTAAACCACGTGGGAAAAGAATCCAGCCTGATGGATGGATTTTGCATGTAGTTTAACCTGCTGGCTGAGATCAAACACACGGATATGAGAGTTTACACTGAGGAAATTGTGGTACTGGAAAAAAGGTTCACCATGATATATTTGTATGTGCAAATGTACTCCAGACTTCACACCTGCAGTCATCAACAAAAACTATTGATTTAGTAAGTGACCAGAAGTATTTACTTGAAGAGGAGATAGTTTAGAAGCCCATGGGAGTCAGAGGGGCACATGGACCTAATTGATGCATTTTGAGAGGTCCATCAGTGTGTCTCTTTTTGCAAGGCTGCATTATGATGGTCTGAAATGGGTTCTTGCTCTAATTGCTTCTTTTTCTGGACATAGCTCTCAGGATAGCTTTATGTATATTATAGGTGTTGCTTTATGTCTAAGATAATAATGAGCTTCCAGCTAAGTATTTCATTTTGCTGCAGCCACATCTTTCAAGTAATGTAATTGATTTCAGGAAACATTACAGTGATTGTCATGCCTTTTCTCACATTCTTTAGCCCATGCTGGACCCAGTCATTCATAAAATGATTAAATATGTACAGAATGTAGAAGAGAAGGACTTGAAAGACAAGGTAATGTTTTATGTATTAAATATTCAGTAAGAAGTTCCTGCGTGTCTTGGAAATGCTGGCAATATAGACTAGAACAATAGCTTTATTTTACTGCCTGTTCTGAATTCTGTCATTGATCTATGACCAAATAACATAGATCAAAATGCATTTATCCAATTCCATTCAATACCTTTTTCAGTAGATATCTGATGTTATAACCCTTTTTAAAACTTTTTGCCACTACTGCTGTCGAATTTTTGTTTCTTGGTCCCCTTGTGCAGCATGCTGAGTGCTCACTTCTCTAACAGCCTTGACGATGCTTCCTGTCATGCAGTCAGTGAAATTCATGTAATTTGTGTGCATATGACTGTTGCACGAGCTGTTTGCTTCTGAGAATTTGGTAGTTGTTGATAAAGTGTCCGTGTGACTTGTGGCTACTTCCTGCATTACCCTGAATTCGGCATTCAGTTCTATTAAATTTTTGAGTGTTGATTTTTTTTTTTTACTTAGACTTAAATTGTTAATTGTAAACTGGAAAGTATTCATAGGTTGTGGAACTACAAGGGAGCAATTTAGTGTACCAAGCCTGTAGCTTTAGCCAAAGGTTTTGTTGTCCTAAAATTTCTGGAGTACAAGTAATACTTTTAAGATGTACATGATACTGCATTTCATAGATTAAAGAGGCCGTGTTGGGTCACTAAAGCTACTCTTTGTGGATCACTGATGCCTGTAACAGAATAGCAATGCCTCTATTTGTCCTTTTTTTTGGTTTTGTTTTGTTTTGTTTTAAACAGAGACTGGTCAGTATCCCTGAGCTCCTGTCTGGTATCAAACTGCTGTGTATGCGCTTCCAGCCTGATCTGGTCACTGCAGTCGATGACTTACGGCTGGACATTCTGCTGCGCATGTTGAAGTCTCCTCACTTCAGTGCAAAGATGAATTCCCTCAAAGAAGTAGTTTTGCTTTGTGTGTGTGTGTGTGTGCATGTGTGTAGGTGGGGTGGGTTGGTAAGAAGCCAGCAAAACCACAGCCTCAAAAAAAGAGGTGGTGCAATATTTCCATGCAAATTACGTTGCCTTAGCAAAAGCTCAGTTCACAGTCAATACCAAAATAAGTTAACATGACAGGAGTTGTTTGTAATATTCCCTAGTTGTTTGTAATATTTGTTAGGCACTGCAAGAGCTTCCCAGCTAGAAAAGAACTAGATGTAGTTTGAACCTTTTCTAAGAAGTGCTGTTTGAGATTGATTTATAAGCAATGGTCCGTGCTATTCATTCAATATTCACTCTGAGATAATCCTGAGAATCCTGTGGCATACCCCTTTTTTTCTCCTTTTATTGAGAGAAAACAGAAAAAAAGACCAGATGGGACTTAAACCTACACTGATGTCTCAGTCCACTTGTATCAGGTCATTGCACTACGTAATTGCATTTTTTTCTTACAGTTCTACGCAGAGACGGTAATGTTTGAGTCCCTCTTTTGTGCTTTTTCCTTCTTTTTTTAATGGGAAAATTGGGATGTTAGACCCCATTGTTTTTTGGTTCCTAATCATAAATGCTGCATATCCGTGGTGAAGTTACAAGAGTGCAGCTTCTGAAGGCTGTAGCAGCAATGTGCTCTTTCCCCCTAGAGTGAGGAGCATGTATCAGTTCAGTGTTGGATGAAAAATAGGACACTGATTTGAGTGTAACAAGCAGAAGGCTGAGATAACCTACTTCTGGTGTATCTGGAGAGAGATACCTGGCAGCACAGGCCAGCTTTTCTGTGTCAGACCGAGAATAGGACTCTGCTGCATCAGAGGCTGATGAAAGTTGTTTCTGATTAAGAATTTGCCTTTAAACAGCTTGTTAAAAAACTAAAACAAACAAGTAAATGAACGAAAAAACCCAACACTTCCGCCCTGCCCAAAAAACAACCAACTTAAAAAATGTCAAACGCCTCCTGTACTCAAAATATTTCAGAATTCACGCTTAAGTTTCATAATAGGCCTTTTTTTTGAATGGATTTCATTGTGTGCATGCATGATGCATATGGGAATTGCTGTTAGAATCTCCCGTTTTGCAATCTCTAGGTAACGAAATTAATAGAAGACAGCACTGTCTCCAAGTCAGTGAAGAATGCGATAGATACAGACCGGCTGCTGAATTGGCTCGTAGAGAATTCGGTGCTGTCGATTGCTCTGGAAGGTAAGAACCCCCACAAAGACTTTTGGCACGTGCTCTGAAGGGCTTCAATTTAAAATCTTCATCTGTCGCTTTCAATAGATTTTAAGCAAACACTATTAACAGGAGAGTTCAAGGTTTTGGTTGTCTTCAAAATAAAGTAAAATCCTGCCAATTATGCGACTATCATCAGTCTTCTGTTTGACATCTGTGCAGGTGTCTTCTGCTGTAGATGGGATTCTTTTTACTCTAAGTTTAAATATTGTTAGCCTCTAGAAAAGAGGATTTTCTTTCCCAAGTAGTAATGTTCTACTGGTGTGGACTGCTATCACTTGTATGAAGTAAAACAAAATAGAAGTGCAAAGAGCCTTGTTCTTTTTTTTTGTACTGATAGACTTGTCTATAACAGCAGAGAAAGAATTTTCAAATTAAGATAGCTGTGTTCTTTTAAAAGAATTTATTTATTCTAATTAATTTAAAACAGTATATAAATAGATTAATTTACTTGCCTTTCTTTGTCTCACAGGTAATATAGACCAAGCACAATACTGTGATCGTATAAAGGGAATTATTGAACTGCTGGGCAGTAAATTATCTTTAGATGAGCTCACTAAAATTTGGAGAATTCAGGTAAGCAACTAAGACTAAGCAGGTGCTTCTACACTGCCTTTCAAAAGGAAACATTCTAATGATGGGGGTTTTTTTTGTTTATAATCTATGCATCTCTATTGCAAAGTGGAGGTGTTGAGATTTTAACAATATAGTTAATGCAAAGGCTTTTTTTTTACTTTTTCCTTTTCCATTTAAAATCAAGTGTTCTGGCAATTTCTTGTATCACAGCTGTTAAATCCAATGATGAACTTCAGTCCGTTGCAACAAGTCTTAAGGGGCTACAAAAATACTTGACTTGGAATAAGAGGTTGTCAACTTAAAACAAGTGACTGAGTGCTTGTCCAGCTCTAAGACCATGCCTAAGGATATTAATTTTTGTGGCTGGAGCTATAAATCTGAATGCAGCTCGCAGTGTGGCTTTTAAAGAGAGTGGCCTCAGACTATATGAATTCCCATTTACCTTCCTGCACCTACATATTATTGACCATATAACGACGAGTCATCTTTTGGCTTTCACTTTATGTATACTCAGCTTGCCACTGTGTGGGAAAAGTGATTTGAGTGTTTAATGCAAATGGCGTGTGGAAACTTTGACCAAAAACTGATCTCCCACTGCACAAAATGGTTTTCTTCTGTGTCCACGGGTTGATGTTTTAGACTGAACTCACTGAGCACTGTCAGCTCTGCAGCATGTGCGGACATGGCAGCGAGTCTTTAATGGGTAGTAGAGCTGAGATACGATCCTCCTTCGCTCACTTTTATTCTTTAATAAAAGGCAAAACTTCCTCCCCCTCTCTGCCTGTGGTTACCATGGTGCTCCCATCCGTGTGGGAGGAGATTTTTGTATTGCTCACTTTGGAGTAAAACCTTACAGAGTGTCAGAGATGCAACACCCCACACACGAACTCCACCAAGCAATAAAAATGGTGCTGTTTGTATTGCTGCCACTGCAGCTGCTTGAAGCTGCTGTAATAATGGCACACTTTTTCTTTCCTGCCTTAGAATTCCTCCTCTCTGACCAGACCTCTCTGCCAGGGAAATGAGGAGCACAGGCAGTTATTCTGACCTTGGGCTTCTAACATGTCAAAAGCTGCTATTCTTTCTCATTAGTAGGAATTGTAGGATAATGCTTACGTGAAGATTTTTCTCTATCTCGCCTGGGTTAGAGACCTACCTTCCTGTGTTTTCCTTCTTCTTTTCAGTCAGGACAATCCTCTACTGTGATTGAAAACATACATACCATTATTGCTGCAGCTGCTGTGAAGTTTAGCTCTGATCAGCTCAACCATTTATTTGTTTTAATACAAAAGGTAAGTTTTCACATACATTTATTTTCCTTAGGAAGAGAATTGATGAAATGTACTTGTGCACCCGGCCTACTGAAAGGCAAATGCCTTGAATACATCTGTATTTCCTATATCTATGTAAAATTGGCTATAAAAAAGTAAAACTATTCCTACTAATTTTTAGGTTAACCCAGAAGCCTAATCTGCTACTGTATTGCTAATTGACTTAGATTTTAAGTGCATTATATAGCCAGTCCTAAAGTACTTAAAGTGAGTTTTTATTACTGTATTTATTGTCTAATAGTTTATATTTGACAAAGAGATGACCAAATTAGTGCTGTAACTCCTAGTAATGGAAATGAGGAAATACACATGGTGGAAACATTCTTGTTCGTGTTTGAATTTTCCTGCAGTAAAACAAGTGTGAATTATATTGTTGTGTATGTCTGAGACTTAACAGACTGACAGTGCAAGGTGCTTTAATAGTGATTTCTTTGCTATCCAGAGCTGGGAGACAGAGAGTGACAGGGTGAGGCAGAAGCTGCTGAGCCTGATCGGGCGCATCGGTCGAGAAGCACGTGTGGAAACAACCACTGGAAAGGCATGTGAATTGTTTTGGTTTGAATTTCTTGTTTATTAAACGTACAGTTGCTAGTCTCTGCTCTTCTTTGGTCCTGACTATTCTTGCACTTCTTCCTCTAGGTTCTGGAGGTACTGTGGGAGCTGGCTCATCTTCCAACATTACCGTGTAGTCTTATTCAGCAGGCCTTGGAGGAACATCTGACCATCCTCAGTGATGCTTATGCAGTAAAAGAGGCAATCAAAAGAAGTTACATCATCAAATGCATAGAGGATATTAAGAGGGTTGGTTTATTACTTTATCTTCTCCAAAATAAGATCTCATCTAGCCTTGATCTTGCCCTTTCTTTCAAGATGCACTAATTGTGTGTCCCATCTGTAAGTTCTTACCTTGGGGAGTCCACGAGAGGGGTAGGCTTTGTGTGAGCCACTTTGTTGACCATGAGACTCATAGTAAGTCTCTTGCCTTTGTTTTAAGCAAATTTTCAGCACAAGGAGTGATCAGTTTATGGGAAACTACCAGGATGGGCCCAAGGTTAGAATTTGCAAATGGAACCACTATAAAGGTATGTCAGTATTTTAACTGTCCCTTTCATGTGAAAGCCTAGATTAGTTTTCTTTGAGTTAAGCATGTGTTCTGGCATGACCATTAAGTCTGAAAATGCAAATCAGTTTTTGAATCGTCGTAGTTTTGTATCTTAATAAAATACTTCAACTCTTCTCATGTAACATAAAGAAGCCATTCCCACAGCTGCCTGGGCTGTTTCCTGGCAGCAGCAGAGATGTGCATGGCTTAAAAGACTGCATATATTCTATCCTGCACTGTTCACATAGCAGGCAGTTTTTCTTGAGGCCTGCAGGAATGCTCCTGTCTTCTTTTTTTTTTTCAGTCTGAAGTATGCTGTAAATAAAAAAAGGCTTGTACTTTTTTCATTAATTTCTTTCATGATAAATTAGGTTTTGTCTGTGTTGCAGCATCTGTAGAGAATTTTGGTTGTTTAGGAGGCATAGAATGTTGCTCCTAGATATTGATCACACTTCTGTGTGTTCATGAATATGGATTTCAAATCTTGGGTTCTCAGTGTCTGTGAAAGTTGCATTTTTTTTCTTTTGGATCTTCTCTTATGCTTCCTAATCTCATTCCTTTTAATTACATTCTGGCAAGGGCTTTTACAGAGGTGTTGCAGTGGGAAGCACTAACAAAATCTGTAATCGTAGGCTAGAAGGGATTTGGGTAACCATACAGCAGACTTCTAAAATACACTGTGTTCTCACTTCCCTTCATTAGGGGACATATAGTCATAAACTGGGAGGGAATGTAATATTGAGGCAACATTCTCAAATACATGAGGGAGTCATCAGTGGATGCCCCTGTTATGGGCAGGCTCCTTTAACCTCTCTGAGTGTGTAGGTGGTATTGGTTGGTGTCAGTATTTAAACCAGACATCACTTCTCTGAACAAACAACCTCAGTACTGGTTTGTGTGGTCAAACTTTACAGAAAATGAAGCCTCCCAGAAAAGTGATGAGCAGTTCTAACAATGAGGTAGGAGGGTTATTCTTTGCAGGATTTCTTTCATAATGCAGCTTAAGTAGCCTTTGCTTTCTATCAGGGGGCTCCTTGCAGCACCAATCAGAAATTCCTTCTCCTAACCCTCGGTAATACTTGAGATTTTTTGGGTTTCTTCAATTACTCTTCCTTTAGCAGTAACATTATTTGACTGGATTTGCCCTTTTATGCTGTTTTAGGCCTGCTTCATCTCCTGTAATTGAGGAAGGTGGTGGCTTATCATCTCTCCCTGTTGCAACGGAGTTCTTTTCGGCTACTTAATTTGCATGTTCTCTAGCAAGGAGCTGGTAATTTGGGCTGAATAATAGGGATAGCAAAATAGCATATGTGTGTCAAAGGACTTCGTGTAGAAAGTGAAGAAGGGCACCAGGAGCGTGTTTGGAAAGGGACCAGGAATCAGTAAGTGGAGCCTGCAGAGCTCGTGGCTGTTGTTTTGAAACAGCAGCATTAATAGACATCATTAGTCTTGCAGGACTCGGAGGGGAAGGTTGATCTGTTGTTGAGCATGTCCCACATGTGTAATTGTTTTTACCTTTCCTACTGCTAGTCATCCCAGCACAACAATCCTCAGTTTGTGTGGGTGGTGCCAGCCTTACGTCAGCTCCACGAAATCACGCGCTCATTTATTAAGCAAACTTACCAAAAACAAGACAAGGTAAGGACACGTGCTGAGATGATTTTTGAAGTCCTGTTTATCTGTGTGGCTCTGCTTCTGTAGAACATAGGAGTGTGAATTTAGAAAAAAAATTAGGCTACTAAACACTTGGCAAGTACTTTAATGTTGTAGCATAAACAGACTTCAAGTAGAGATGCTGTGTATTGTGTGCTGTCCCTTTGTGTGTGGATATGTGTGTATAAATTTTTTTACTGTGTCAGAACTAATTTATTTCATTCTCAGCTTTTTGTGGAATAATTAATGGGCATGTTTCCGTTAAGAAATGAACAATGGCTAATGTTTAGACCAGCTGCTGTGTAATTGAATTGACATTGACTTTTGGAAAACACACTAAACTACCAGCGAGTCACATGTGTTATAGAGGGGCTGAGTGGAGATGTGGGATTTTGCAATCTGCAGCACGTGGATTTCAGCACATGCTGAAACCACCAGTGCTGGGGTGCTTGGAAGGGGTACAGCTGACTCTGAGGGGGCAATATTCCTGCTTTTGATAAAGAGATGTGTGTCTATAGAAGAGCAAACTGCTGTGTGGGCATGCTTGGTTATATATTTTTTAAAAAAACTTTTTTCTTTTTCTTTTTTTTTTTTTATTGCCAAGAGCATTATTCAAGATTTAAAGAAAAACTTTGAAATAGTGAAGTTGGTGACAGGAAGCTTGATATCATGTCACCGTTTGGCTGCATCCGTGGCAGGTCCAGGAGGGCTTGTTGGAGCAACCTTGGTGGATGGCCGATACACGTATCGGGAGGTACTGAACCCTGAAGTTCTTACTGCCTTAGGCTTTTGACAGCGTGATGTAGTGTATCACTGACCAAGTTGCATAAGATGGGGTGTTGTTTCATTTTTGTCATTCACAGATGAATAATTACACTAGTTTTTATTTACAGTTCTGACACTCATCTGTTAAGGCTTGTCGTAGCCTTGTTATCGTATTATAGAGTCAGGGCGTGCAAACATCACAGGCTACAAGTTCCTTAGCAGAGTGTTTTAACTGGTTGAGATGTTGATCTCCCCACCCCAGGACCTCCTGTGTCTCCAAGCTTGTGCAGCTACCAGCTTCTCCATCAGCTTCACTTCAGCTACCCTGGTAGAGGTGATGCCTCTGAATGTGAAGTTCTTGATACCTCCAAGATTTGCTAATTAGAGCGTGGAAGCCGCACACACAAATAGCTTGTAGCAGTTTGTTGCTAATGCTTTGATGATTATTTTTCCATGCTAGTTTTGAACTTAGTAACTAGTGTCAAGTAATATGAGTAGCAGGAAAGTAATAGCCAATCCAACAGGACTTCAATGTTCCTTTGTAGAAAGGTAATCAGGAGTAATGTTAAAAATTGTGTGAAATAGAATATTGTATAATATGGAATAGAATACCGCTGCAGAAGCAATTTCTGTTTTCCAGTCTTTCCAAAGGAGCTGTTGACAGCTAGATTTGCAAAAACAAAACAAAACAAAAAAAAGCATGCTGAGAATTCTTGTTTCAAAAAGAAGTCTTAAGCTTGAGTTTTTGTTTCCTCTTTCTCAGTATTTGGAGGCACATCTAAAATTTTTGGCATTTTTTCTGCAAGAAGCCACCCTTTATTTGGGCTGGAATCGTGCCAGGGAGATCTGGGAATGCCTTGTAACCGGCCAGGATGTTTGTGAGTTGGATCGAGAGGTAAGAAAAACTTGAAAAGTTGCTTTCTGTGGTTGCAGAAGGAATCTTAATGAATCATAAATAGCACATGTGTTTGTTGAGACATGTGAAACATGAGTAGCAAACACAAACTAGTAGTGCGTTTTATTTTATGCTTTGTGTAGGCAAGTGCAGCCACTGTTGGGTGTTCACTTACAACTAGGATGCTTTTTTTATCCTTAAATTTGACTGAAGGAGGGACATTGGCCAGGAAATCAGTTGGAGGTGTACAGATGCTGGTTTGAAAAGGGTTATGTGCAGGTTTCTGCATTCATAAGAAACATTATTTGGGTGAAAGATGACCATGAAGTACTCTAATGCTCCAAGACAGCCTCTGAAATGTGTGAGGTTACCTGGAGATGAGATTTTGAACCTCTTGCTGTAGGTAAAACTTCTGTAAGATGAGTTACTGTGCTGTCTGACGTAGTTTGCTGTGTAAAATTAAAATATCTGACATGACAGTGGGGTAAAAATATGCCTTTCATTCACAGATGTGCTTTGAGTGGTTTACAAAAGGGCAGCATGATCTGGAGAGTGATGTACAGCAACAGCTCTTCAAAGAGAAAATCCTTAAACTGGAATCATATGAAATTACTATGAATGGTAAGAAAATGGCTTTGGTCAACAGTATCACAGAATATTCTGAGTTGGAAGGGGGACACAGATGTCTTTTTGAAATATATTCCAGAAATGTGCTTCATAAGTCTTCAGTTTAAACATCTAAACTAGTTCTATAAGTCAATATAACCGGGAGTTTTTTCTACCATTTTGAGTTTTAGTCCTTGGAGCAGAAAAAGTTCAATTTTTAAAAAAAAAGCCTGAGCTGAATAAAAAAAACCTGCTCCTTTTTAACTTCCAGGTTTTAGTTTATTTAAGACTTTCTTTGAAAATGTGAACCTTTGTGACCATCGACTGAAGAGGCAAGGAACTCAACTGGTGAGTGCTCTGGCAAGTTCATTCTTGTGTACAACCTGGGGCCTCTTGGAGATGGGAGATGGCGAGACAAGGATTGTTTAGCAGCTCTTTGACATGGTCATCTTTGTATTAATATGCAGATCATCCTTCTAGCATTAGCATGGTGAAATTCTGAAGCTAAAACTTGACAGTTAATTTCAAACAGTAAAAATTCAGCAATCGGTAGCTGGAAGCTGGTTTGTAGCTTCTAAAATTTTGCAGGAAGAATGAGTTAACTGGTTTTTGATAATAATAGTGTGTGGTTTTGGCTTCTCCCTAGCAGAGAAACACTCTTTTCTTTTAAATTATTTTTTATTTTTCTTTTTTGCATGAGAGTTATGCTTACCATATTCAAATTCTAACCTACTATAATTTTTAACTCTGATCCTTGAATGTCTGTGTTAAATTAATGGTTATATGTTAAGAAGTTTTCCATAGGCATTTTAGATCTTTATCACAGAGAATTTACTTCAAATGAGGAGTTTTTTTCCAAGTATCGTGGCAGTTTTTGTGATGATTTATTGTGTGGTTAGTTACCACATTGACTTCTTTGAAACAAATTCCATTCTAGATTAAATTTCTCCATGCTTTTAAACTTTCAATTTTTCAATTGTTTTACTGAGATTGTTCTTTGTAACTTGCTTATTCACTGGTAAACCAATTTTTTTTTTCTTGTATAGGTATATAAATGTGCAGCTGTTGATTTTGCTTTGCATTGTGCCAAAGTTTGGCAGAATGTTGGAAAAGAAAATTAAGTTTCAGTCAAAAGATGCTTTTCCAGCAGATGGAAGACTGTTTTGTCCCTGTGCTTCAACTCACTATTGTGTAAAAAATCCAGTCATGTTTTGCTGTTGTTCTTTCTTGTGTAGAGTGTAGAAAAACTGGAATTAATAGGAATGGATTTCATTTGGAAGATTGCAATGGAGTCACCTGATGAAGAAATTGCCAATGAAGCTATTCAATTGATAATAAATTACAGCTATATTAATCTAACTCCTAGACTGAAAAAGGTAGGCATATGTGTGTACATGAAAGTGCTTTGACCTTCATAAAGCCTTGATATTCTGCACGTTAAAATGTGTCATCTGTGTGGTTCTGCCAGTTTATGAGTAATTCCCATGATTTTGGTTTAATTTTAATTAGTTTCTACATTTTATCTTTAGGATTCAGTATCACTGCACAAGAAATTCATTGCTGATTGCTACACACGATTAGAGGTAAAGGACAAATTTTAATTATTCTCGTACCTCCATCTGTTTGGTTTTGTATCTTAGAATAAGAATAGTTGACTATGAGCATTCTGTTGAAAGCAAAAAAAGTTCTTTCCACAAATATTTTTTGTCCCCTTAGCTTTCCAGGACATACTGCTTGCCCATGGAAAGCAGCACTTGTACTGTGCTTTGTGTTGTAGGCAGCCAGCTCTGCACTCGGTGGTCCAACATTAACACATGCTGTGACAAGAGCTACAAAAATGCTGACAGCCACTGCTATGCCCACGGTGGCAACCTCAGTTCAGTCTCCTTACAGGTAGGCCTGCCTCTCCAAGAATTAATATGACAGTAGGCATTTACTCCCAGCTGCTTCCCACGTGATTTTGGAGTGCTAATTAAATTTCTCAATACTTAGTAGCTGTGTATTCCGTTGGCTTCTCAGCTGAATGTTCCAATTACAATGCAATTGGAGTTCCAGGTTGAAAAACCTTGGTTTAAAAAAAAAAAAAAAAAGGCAAAACAAGGAAACAAATACAACCAAAACCAATCAGACAAAAAAAAAAACCAAACTCAACACCTTGCTCCAACCGCCCAAAAACCAAAACCATCCAACCAAAAAAAAACCAAACCAAAAAAACCCCACAGGCTATTACCAGCCTATTAATCACGTAATATTTCTGGGGCAGTGGGGTTTGGTTTTGGTTCTTTTTTAATTAGAAGAGAAAAAGGATGTTTTTTCAACCTCTGCTTTACTTAGACATACCTAAATATGTGTGTATGTTAAATTCATGCGAGTAGGGTGGGTCCTTTGGAAACATGAAGCTTCTTATGAAGCTGGAAACATCTCAAGCAGTATAATGCAAACTTCTTGGCCTGTTTTCCTATTTAATTTCTACTGAATTAACTCCAGGTTTAAGGAGTTATGTTTTAAAACAGCCAATTCATGGTAGTTACCTGTGGGCGTTGAAAATTAATCTCTGAGACAAGTTACTCTTGTTTTCAATGTTTATCTTTAGGTCGACTAAACTTGTAATAATTGAGAGACTGCTGCTGTTGGCAGAGCGTTACGTGATAACAATAGAGGTAAGAGGTGTAGTTTCTTAATAGGCAGGGCTAAGAACACAACTTTTAATAACACTAAAAACAGTAAAAGTTATTTAAACCTGTGTAACCCTAGTTACCTACCATCGTAG
This sequence comes from Grallaria varia, assembly GCA_013396735.1. NCBI lineage: Eukaryota > Metazoa > Chordata > Aves > Passeriformes > Formicariidae > Grallaria > Grallaria varia. The sequence continues at coordinate 643,091 of VWZG01000688.1, read as the reverse complement.
AAATGTCTTTGTTTTCAAGGGTGGCATTCACTGTGATCCTTCTCCTCCTGTAGGACCTTTACTCAGTTCCCCGAACTATTCTACCTCATGGTGCCTCTTTCCATGGACATCTTTTAACACTTAATGTTACATACGAGTCTACCAAAGATACCTTCACCATAGAGGTGGGTGTGCACAAGGTATCTGTGTCATGGGCTGTGGATCATTTAGCTGCTCTTGAGGGGTTTTATGCCTGGATTGAACAGAGTTAAAAAATGGTTATAAAGATTCCAGTCGAATTGAAAACTCTGCTTGAAAGTGTTAAAAGTCTCTGTATGGAAGTGTGTGTAGATTAAATGTATTTTCATCATCATTCTGAGATGGGCAAAATAAGTTGTTGGCTAGTGTGGGTGTTGGAGTATTTCTCTGCTGTCCTGCCCTGTCATTCTCTTGTGGATAATGCGTTTACCACCCCATGCAAAGGAGCAGGAAGACTTTAATGGAGGATTTGTATTTTATTCTCGTGGCATTTACTGCTTGAGCAGACTTACTGATCCACTGTTGTTTAATTTTACAGGCTCATAGCAATGAAACTGTAGGGAGCGTCAGGTGGAAGATAGCAAAGATGCTGAATTCACCTGTGGATAATATACAGATATTTGCCAATGACAGCCTGGTATGTTAACTACAAAGAATTCCTATTCTTTATGAAATTGAGTCTTTTCCAGAACTAAATGATAAATGTTTCCTTGCAGCTAACAGTAAACAAAGATCAGAAACTACTCCACCAGCTGGGCTTCTCTGATGAACAAATCCTTACAGTAAAGACATCGGGAAGTGGGACTCCATCAGGGAGCTCTGCAGACTCCTCAACCAGTTCCAGCAACAGCAGCGGCGTGTTTAGTTCATCGTATGCCATGGAACAGGTACAGCCTGAGGCCTTCCCTCAGATTTTTCCCTGAAGTGGGGATACCTGGGGGAGGCAGTAGGAGTTCCAGTAAGATGAGAAAGAAAACGTTCACGTCAGCTGAGTATCCAGTCTTTAGTAATCTGGTTCTGCTTTCAGACTGCAATTGAAACAAATCATCTGAATCCACAATTGCCCTTATGCATGCAGACTTTATAATCTGTATTCTGCCACCTATTGTAGTCTGCTTGGTGTTTATTCATCTCTACAGGATCCTTTAAACAAACAAGATCCATCCCATTTAATTCTGAGATTGTATATTTGTCAAGGGGAGAGTTTTCCAGATTTTCACTATTAATAAAGCCACAGTATGAAAATAATGTAAGAGGCATCAACTGGCATGTTAAGACCTCTCCTGGTCTGCTTTGTATTTTGTTCGTCAACGCTAATTAACAGTTGACCTCAGAACTTGATTGTTAAAAGAGAACTGGGGTAATTTAAAAATTCAGATGTTGTCTCAGCCTAGGAAGTAGCTGGAATTTCTTTGGGGCAGGTTAGCGACTGGCTCATTTGCTTCAGTGAAGAGCTCTCTTAAATTTACTTGTAACAGAGAAGGGAGAAAAATGCCGTGGTATTTCTGCTTAATTCTCAGGAGAAATCCCTCCCTGGAGTAGTCATGGCTCTCGTGTGTAATGTGTTTGATATGCTTTACCAGCTTGCCAATCTAGAGGAGCCAAGGTAAGCAAATGAAGTGGTTGCTAAATATTGAAGAATTGCTCCCACTGCACAGTTGGAAATGCTCCTTACTCTGCTGTGTGCTGGCATCCAGCAGGCCACAGTGTGTGGCTGAGCTCCTCTTTGGTGCCTGTAACTTCTGATAACTTTTCAGGATAACGCTGCGAGTGAGGAAACTTCTGCTCTTGATTCCCACTGACCCAGCTATTCAGGAGGCTCTTGATCAGCTGGATTCTCTGGGGAGGAAGGTATGGCTTAAACAATAAGTAATTTTGGTGAGCTTCATAAAAAGGATTTTACCACCAGGTTTCTTTAATGCCCTGTCAGATTATAATACACAAAGGGTTTGAAACTCTACTGCACAATAATGCTCATGTTAAGGACTGTTGACTTATTTCCAAGCAGCCAGAGGTGAGAGGGTTATTACAGGGATTATAGGAAATGTATTGCCAGTTACAGCAAAACAGGAATCTCAAAATATTTCTGCTGTGGCTTTTTCCTCCTAGAAAACAATGCTGTCAGAATCCAGTTCTCAGTCCTCGAAATCACCGTCCTTGTCTTCAAAACACCAACATCAGCCCAGTGCTAGTTCAATACTAGAAAGTCTTTTCAGGTCTTTTGCTCCAGGCATGTCCACCTTCAGAGTGCTCTACAATTTGGAGGTAAGAAAACAAGTTGGCTTCTTTCTATTTGTGATTCTGAGCACTGCGGGTTAAGTACTTCTAAGTTTCTTGGGCAGGAGTCCACTGTGATGGGATCATTATACAAAATGCAAATGTCATGTCATAATGTGCTTTTCTGTACGTGATAAATTCTACACCGAATGAAAGGGATAAAAAGTTCCCCTTTAGAGACTTTACTATGAAACCAGGCCCCTCTTTCTGTGATTTGCAAGGTGGAAGGAGTGTTCTGAAGGAAGTGGAGAGAAGCAAAGAAATAACAAAGTAGTTACTGTTCTGGTAAAATTCCTGCTTTAATCTCCCGAACTCTGGATATCTGATTTTTAGTGTGTATTTATATATTTATGTAAAAGCAATAACTCCCATCAATTTATACGTTGAGTTAGTTTTGCTTGATTTGATTTGTAAGAAAAATTATGATAATTTCCATGCTGTATAAGTCTACCATATTCTGTCTGTGGTGGCTAAGGAGAAATAATTTTACTAGGAAGAGTTGTCACTATCCAAATGTGCAGGACCTTTACTGAGAAGCCTCTGGCCTGTTTTAGCTGTGTATGTAGAGTGAGTGGAATACACACAGCTTTTTTACCCCTAAGCATTCTCCTGGATCCTTTAGCCAAAAATGCCGGATTGGACCCTGTAAAGGGACTCTCTCCAAGTATTCAGTGCATCAATTTTAAAGGGTATAGGAGTTCAGCTGATATCATTGTTAGGACACTGTATTCTGCACGCCAAGAGCTGGGCAGTCTCTAGTTCTACTCACAGGTCCTGCTGTTTATAAGGGCCCATTACAAATATGATTTGAACAGCTTGAGGTTGGAGGACCCATTACCAGCTGCTTCCAAAACAGTAGACAAAGTTATTCTCTTTCCTTCCCAGTGTGTGCCAAGATTAGTGTAGGAATTTCCTTTATAATTGCTTTCCTTTGGGTTTCCACAGTCTAATGTTAGCTCTTCACCTTCCTACACTGTCATCACACTCCTGCTTTAGGATTCCCCCTTTTCTGTACAGCTGGAATGAAAGAGATTTGATTATGTCTTTGAAATATGTTGACAAGCTCTGCAACTCAAAGCAAGTGGTTTAACGTATCGCAGCAAGGGTTGAACTGGCAGGTTGTATTGCACTATGAAGGCAGTTATCTGCTGCTTCTGTGCCAGAGAAAATAATAAAAGCAAGTAATAAATTGCTTGCTTTTCTGGCAGGGAATGAGAAGTAGTAAATTGGATTAGATGTGTAGATTTTATGAGTGGACTTGTTCCTCAAGTCTAGTCAAGCCAATTGGAAGATGATTTCTGTCAAGAAAAAGATAGTGTGCTTTTTTATCCTCTCAGCTGGTGATCTGTTGAAAATATGGGAACCAGTCTGAGCTGCTTTCTGAAAAAATGCACACAGGAAATTCGCAGAACATATGAAAGAGAGGAAAATTGAGCGTTGCAGATGTTCAGGGTTATATCATGCATTGTTGTGTTAAGATTTCATGACTGGAACTCCAAACTGTTCTTTTGACCTGTGAACGTGGAAAAGAGTCATTTTGTTTGCCTGTGTGCAGCATTGTTGACTGTACCTGCCAAAGAGTATTTTAAAGAAAGTAAATAATTTCTGGGGGCTTTTGGGGGAAGGGCTGGGGCTTTGGGTGTTCTTTTTTCCTTTATGTACAATGAAGTGAAATTAATTATAAATGCACGAGACCTGACCCGCAGACACCACAGACTTCCTTTATGGCCAAGCTTCTGAGCATAATTGCGCTCTGTCAAGTTTAGTGCTGATTTAAAATAGGAGGGATGATACAGTGGTACGTTCATAAGGCCTCTAGAATTACCTGAGCCATCTTTTACAAAAAAAATCTCCTGAATAACAGCAATACGATTATGTTTCAGAAGGCATGACTCAATAAGTAAGCCATCTGTAGGGTGTTTTATGGTATACTGCCAATTGAAAACCTAGAAACAAAAAGAATTTGGGCTCCTAAGGAGCACCAAGTGAACCAGGAGAGAACATTTAATGTGCTAGAATATGTTCTTCATCCTTTCCCTTAACAATAAATTGTAATGAGAACAAAATGCCCTTTGATATAGAATAAATATCTGTAATGGCCATAGTTATCCTGAATATTTTAATGATTACTCTTTAGTGACTGCAGCTTCACAAAGGGGTATTGTTAATTGCCTCATTTGTGCTGGATTTTTTTCATTAATACTTTCAACCTTCAGCCCATAAGAACACTGAGAGGGGTGGTGGTATACTTATGCTTATTTATTAATTTATTGTAGGTTCTGAGCTCCAAGCTGATGCCAACTGCAGATGATGAAATGGCAAGAAACTGTGCCAAGTCTTTCTGTGAAAACTTCCTCAGAGCAGGAGGTTTGAGGTTAGATTTCAAAACCTTGACTCAATTTATAATGCTTCATTTAGTTAGCAGTTCTGGATGGTTTCTGATTTCCACACCGTAGCACACCAATGCACCTGTCAGCTTCTTTTCCAGAGCCAAGAAGCCACCCAGGGCTGTGTTTTTCATTATCCAGTGTCTGAAAAGCTACTGTAGCTATCATATTAAGTAACAGAATACATGTTGTTAAACCTCAAAATCAAGTTAGGCACAAATTAGCTTGTGAAGTGTAGCTTGTAATTAAGTAGCTGACATTTGGATAGGTTAGTGACATTTAAGTGTTTCTTTTCAAATTTGCTGGTGTGTACATTACACTGTCCTGTATAGATACCAGTGAACATTTTAGGCAGTCAAAACAGAGATCTTGCAGTGGGAACCAAATTAAATTTGTAATTACAGTCTCCAAAATTCAGACCCGTCAGATAACAGAGGAGGCACAGTGTGAGTGGTTTGGAAGACCTGACAATACAGATTGTGACACATTTGTCAAGTATACATTGCTCTTAGAAATTCTGCCCACCACACTCCCCTGCCCCAGAGATCCTGAAACATTTTTCAGCAGGAGCAGAAAGCATCCATCTGTAGATACAGGAGGGGAAAATTAAGATGTTGTCTCCAAAGACACCAGTTTGTCAGCTTGAACTGGCACTCAGCTGACTGACTGGGTGGAAAGAAGGATAGAGATAGATTAATTGCAGCTCTCTCCTAATGTAAAACATTTCCAAATGGAGTCTGTCTTATTGATTTGTTTTTAAGTTTGGTGGTGAATGTGATGCAGAGAGATTCCATCCCATCAGAGGTAGACTATGAAACAAGACAAGGAGTCTATTCCATCTGCCTGCAACTTGCAAGGTATGTAATTGCCTTTCATTAGAGAAAGTGCTGCTTTCTTGGCTCTCAGCATGCAGCTTGTATTAGTTAAGATTAATTGGTACTTTGAGTTCTGTTTCATTCACCTGCAGTGAACGTTCTAAAATAAGCCTGACATTTTTGCTCTGTGATTGTAGGTTCTTGCTTGTTGGCCAGACAATGCCTACCCTGTTGGATGAGGATTTCATCAAGGATGGGGTAGAAGCGTTGTCCTCACGCCCCTTCCGGAATGTCAGCCGGCAAGCAAGCAGGCAGATGTCCATTTGTGGAACACCTGAGAAGTCATCCTACCGACAGCTCTCGGTGTCCGATAGATCCTCCATCAGGGTAGAAGAAATCATACCAGCAGCAAGAGTTGCCATACAAGTAAGGAAGTGTTTGATGATTTGTGGGGATCGAGTGTTGTCATCTCCAGTGACAGCTGGATTTTCATTAATTCTGCCTTTTCTACAGGTTCCTGTCCAGGCTCTATTTAAAATCCTCTGAAAATCTTGACTATCAGTCTCTCTTCTGGTCTTGATCTGAATTTTAACACATTCTCATAGATTATTTTGGCAGTAAAAGGGAAGCAGTACCCAAAAAGTGCTTACCCGAAATAGTTCTACGCAGAAATCTTACTTGTGGTGTATTTCCAGTCATGCTTAACTCCAAGATCTTATTCTTGTTAATTTTCTGTGAATAGAAAGGCCAGAGTTCCTGCTTGAACTTGTGGCTCATAGTCCTTGCTGCTTTGAATTAAAAAGAATTGGAGAAGTTCTTTGTTTCAAATAGCTCGTTAAAAATTAAGTTTGTTTGATTGTACCCTGGGGAAAAAGGAAGTTCTTATTTTCAATACCTTAAGAAAATGTTATTTGAAAACCCATTTGAAAGTTGAATCCAGTTGAAAGAAACTTCACTGTTAATGTGACGAGTGTGCTTGGTTAGGTTCTTGGGCAGTGCTTCCTAAATGAATTGATACAGCTGAAATCAGCATGCCTGACTCCAGAGGGGTGAAAAGGGTATTTAATCCTCGTGGAAGATTTAAAAATTAACTCTTTTCTATTAAAGTAGCAATAATGATCTCCCCTTGGGAACAAGAAGTATCCTTGAGCCTGCTTAGAGAAGAGAGAGGAAAACAAATTCAAATGTCAGTTCGACATGATGCGGGAGACACGTTCCTCTTATCCCTGTGGTTAACAAAGAGTGTTGAATATCCCAGAAGTAACTGCTGTCTCTTGTCCCTTCAGACTATGGAGGTGACCGATTTCACCTCCACCGTGGCTTGCTTCATGCGCCTCTCTTGGGCTGCTGCTGCAGGACGCCTGGACCTCGTGGGAAGCAGTCAGCCAATAAAAGAGAGCAACACCCTGTTTCCTGCTGGCATTCGAAACAGGCTTAGCAGCTCAGGTGGGCTAACTGTGTCTCTAAACCAGTCTAAAGAAAGCATTTGGTTGAATTTGAATTGAACACTTCGGACCCTTGAAGCCGCATTCATTGAATGATCACTCAGTGATTCTCTTGGGTCCCCTCCGACTCAAACTATTACATCACTAAATTACACGAGTCCGATCAAAACGTTGTACGTTCACCTCGCATTCGGAGAAGTTTTTTGGATTTCAGAGAACTGACCAAAAGCTGAAAACATCTGAAAAAAAAAAAAAATGTCACGAATTCCAGCACTTGTTCATTTCTTACTGCAGGAAGTAACTGCAGTTCAGGGAGCGAAGGAGAGCCAACCGCGCTGCACGCTGGGATCTGTGTGCGGCAGCAGGCCGTGTCCACCAAAGATGCTCTCATTGCTGGAGAAGCCTTGTCCCTCCTGGTCACCTGCCTTCAGCTACGCAGTCAGCAGCTAGGTACGAAACAGAGCTGGACTACTGGCTCTTTGGAATGGAAGTCAGGTGGGGGAAGGCTTTCGGAGACAGTCAAGTGAAAAAAAAAGAAAAAAAAATTAGAAACTTTTGGCTTTGTTTAGCTGAGGCAGCACAAGTTAAAAACACAACATTTCAATACAAAATACAGGGATTTTTAGAAACAATGCTTGTTATGCTGTGCTATAGCAAAATGTTTTGGGAAAGCTGACTGACTGCCAGTATATAAATATTTGCACTGGCTTTGAAGTATGTAATTCTGTAAATGCTGCTGTTTGCATAGATAGTGTGTAGTACTGGAGTCTTTGTGTACGGGAAATGTAAACACTGGTGGTGGAGGGAAGTGCTGTTACATCGAGGTGGCAGTCTGAGAAGAGGGAAGGAGATGTGGAAATACACAAATACCCATCACTGCTGTTCAGTGTTGATGGTCTCTAGGTCCTGTGCTGTTTCAATGCAAGACTAAGTGATTATTTTTAAATACCATTTTTAATAAGATAGGCTGGTGCTTTTCTCTTCTAGGATCTTTTTACAACTTGCCCTGTGTTGCTGATTTCATCATTGATATACTGCTTGGATCACCAAGTGCTGAGGTGAGGGTCTTTCTCTGAAAACTCTTTATAAATGTTACTTCTGAAATGTGTATGTTCTCATAATTTCATATGGTCTGAACATAGAATTGTTCATTACAAATATTCCCACAGTTATGTTTTTGAATTAACAATCTTTGTATAATTATTAGTAATTCCAGTATCTAGTGCTGTGTTGATAGAAAATGCATAGTATTCCATTCTTCAGGCTTGTTCATATGATAGAAAATACAAAGTATTACTTCTTTAGACTGGTTTCATTCATGAGGTGCACAGAACTGTGCTGTGGATAGTCTAAAGAATATATTCTCCTTTTGGTGAGACAAATTCTGTAAAACTACTACTTTAGGGGAAGTCCAAAGTACCTTTCATCTCAAAAGATTTGGGTAAGATTTAATGAACTCTTCTGAGCTTTCGAAAAATTATTCCAAGGGTCAGAACCCTCCTAAAATTCACTCTTTCTGATTTAATATTATTCTGGATATTCTAAAATCTAGAGATTTTCATGCTTACTTCATTTCATCATATGTCACCTACTTTGCATGAAGTCATTGCACCTTTCCCCCTTATCTGAATTCATAATTTGTGTTTAATAAAGCATCAGAGCTCTTCACTCAGGGATAAATGTGGATTGCTAAATCCCTATACATAGAGAAACCCTGGCTGGTGGGTACAGAGCTCGTAGTCTGGTTTACACGAGCTTTTCAATGTCTTTTTTTTTTTTTTTTTCTGTTAGATTTCTGACAAAACTGAAGTGTATTTTTGTTGTTGTTGTTTGACCATGACACTGTTTCAGATTCGTCGTGTTGCCTGTGACCAGCTGTACACCCTTAGTCAGACAGACACATCAGCTCACCCAGATGTGCAAAAGCCAAACCAGTTCCTCCTGAGTGTTGTTCTGGGTGCCCAGCTGCCTCTTTGGTCACCAACCAGCATCATGAGAGGAATCAACCAGAGGTAAGTCTGATGTGAGTTTATTGAGGAAGCAAATCTGACACATTTTGAAATGAGTAGCTCTGTGGCACAAGGACTTTGTAAGTGTTGAAAGTAGACATCCCTGCAGTTCCTAGAGGAGCAACTGAGAAGTTAAAGCATGTTGTTGTTCTTTTTTGCATGATAACTGATTAAAATTGTTATGAGGTGAGGGAAGAAATCAGGATTAAATGTTATTCATAACATTCAGAAGTAGCTGTTGGTAGGAAAATTTTTTAAAGCTATACTGTGTGCATGCCAAAGCATATCATAGCTATTTTAGGTTAGGTGGACAGAGCTTAAAGGCCACTGCTTAGAGAAAAGTTTATGATTTTAAGGTCAACCTTTCTCCTGTATGTATCTTTTTCAGACTTTTGTCCCAGTGTACGGAGTATTTTGACCTGAGATGTCAGTTACTGGATGACCTGACATGTAAGTGTGTACAGACACTTGTCATTTTAAGTGCAGCTTCCGAGCAGCTCTTCCTTCTGTAGACAACATGTAGAATTGCCTTCACAGAGGGGTTACTACACAATGAACTTGGTGTGACCTGCTGATGGTCCTGTGTTAATGCCTGGCATGGTCTGTTCTTGACATTGGGTAGCAGCACCAGCTCACTCCTTTTGAAAAGTGAACTGAGTTCCTTGGTGGAAGGTTTACTTTGTACACATTGGGTGTGAAACTAGACCATAATCAAACTGTTTGAAATTCTTTGTATTTATATTCTGCATTTCTGGATTTTCTTTTTCTCTTGCAGCATCAGAAATGGAACAGCTAAAGATAAGCCCAGCTGCCATGTTAGAAGATGAGATCACGTGGCTGGACAATTTTGAACCCAACCGCACAGCGGAGTGTGAGACCAGTGAAGCTGATAACATCCTGTTAGCAGGACACCTGAGGCTCATCAAGACTCTCCTGTCACTTTGTGGGGCAGAGAAGGAAATGGTTGGTAAGTATTCCTTTTTACTCTAAATTGGCTAATCTAATGTAAATTCTGCATAGCACTAACAGATGGCTTGATCAGTAGACAGTACATGTGAAGGCAATACATCAGTGCGAGTGATACAGAGCTATATGGAGTAATTTTGGTAGTACTTTTGTTATTTGATAAAATATTTGGTTATGTTTTTATTGATAAGTGTTTTAACTGTAGATGTGTGTTCCTGTGTTACAGGTTCATCTTTGATTAAGCCGTTGTTGGATGATTTCCTTTTCCGAGCATCCAGGATTATTCTGAATAGCCATTCCCCAGCTGGCAGTGCTGCAATCAGTCAGCAAGACTTCCATCCAAAGTAAAAATATTTTTTTGTTGTTGTTGGGTTTTGTCCTAGATCTCATGAATGCAATTATGCCACTGGGGCTACAGATAGTAGGATTTTATACCAAAGTTGGAGAAATTCTCTGTATTTCCTGTATAAATGTCCAAATAGCATTTTTGTACGTTTTTGTGTGACCCAAAATTTTTGCTTTTCTGTACTTCCAAAGCCTGTGCTTTGTTGGATCAGTGATGAACTGGAAGCACAACTGAGTGTTCATTTTGTGAGTCCAGAGAGTATTCCTTTAGCTCATCATCACTTGGGAAGTGTTTTATTGTTTAAAGTGTTCCTTTTGAACATTAATGGTCACCTGTTCCGAGTAATAAGGCTTTCTGGAGTTAGAAATAATTGAGTAATCTACCAAATAGATCTCAGAGGTGGTTTTCTTTCCAGGTGCAGTACAGCAGACAGCAGGTTGGCTGCTTATGAAGTGTTGGTAATGCTGGCTGATAGCTCACCCTCCAATCTCCAGCTTATTACAAAAGAGCTGCTTTCCATGCACCACCAGTGTGACCCTGCACTTACCAAGGAGTTTGATGTAAGCATGAAGCCTTTTTTATGATTTGCATTAGCATGGTTTGGAGTACTGTGCATGATTTACTTTACTATCCAGTCATGAAATTTCCATGGTCTTCAATTTTAAGTGACAGTCGGCAGATAAGAGTAAATGCAGACCCATTTGATCTTCCTAAAAAGAAAATACTCCAGTGTGTCTTTGTCTGTTATTATCTGAATAAGAAAGAAGTATTTCCTGAATATCACAGATTTTATTTATTTATCATTACATTTTAGGCCATTTTCAACACTTCTGTGCAATGTGTTAAGTGTTTAAATGACCAAATATTGCAAATATTGCACTCTTGCAATCTTTCAGAATTTATACTCCGGGTTTTCTTTTAAATAGTTCTTAACAGCTCATATGCAAGGGGGAGTGGTTTTAAACTGAAAGAGCATAGGCTTAGGTTACATATTAGGAAGAAATTCTTCCCTGTGAGGGTGGGCAGGCCCTGGCACAGGTTGCCCAGAGCAGCTGTGGCTGCCCCATCCCTGGAAGTGTCCAAGGCCAGGTTGGATAAAGTCTTGAGCAACCTGGGATGGTGGAAAGAGTTCCTGCCAATGGCAGGGTGCTGGAACTTGATGATCTTTAAAGTCCCTTCCAACAGAAACTATTCTGTGATTCTATGACATAAAGGTGTTCATAAAAGCTCTTGTATGTTGTTGGAGTTGCATGGTTTTTATAACTTACTTGTAATGAAAAATATATTTGTCATTCTAGTATCTTCCACCGGTGGATAGTCGCTCCATTTCAGGATTCGTGGGACTGAAGAATGGTGGTGCTACATGTTACATGAATGCTGTCTTCCAGCAGCTGTACATGCAGCCTGGTCTCCCTGAGGTAATTGGTTCAACATCCAATAAAGTCCTCTTTTTGCTATTACTCTCACTTGAACTGCAAGTTCATCTTAGCATCGTTTGTAAATTGTTTAAAAAAAAAAAATCAACTGCATACATGTAAATATATATATATACACAATAACTATATCAATTATAAATGGTAGTGTTGTGTGTCATGCCAATTTACCAAGAAACAATTTAATAAGGTTATTTTTTTCCTTCCAGGCCTTGCTTTCCATTGATGATGATACAGACAATCCCGATGACAATGTGTTTTATCAAGTTCAATCTCTTTTTGGTCATTTGATGGAAAGCAAGCTACAGTATTATGTACCTGAGAACTTTTGGAAGGTATTTTATCTTTTTGTTCAGAATAAATAGCTTTTCTACTTAAAAAATAATAATTTATTCGGGCTTTTCTCATTGCAGACTTTGTAGAGATAAAGTACGTCCTACTTCAAAAAGTCAAAACTTGTAAAAATAACAGATTTCTTTTTAAAAATCACTTTTTTTAGTGGTATGTATAAGAAACAACCACCTTTTTATATGTATTTATGTTTTGTGTAGATTTTCAAGATGTGGAATAAGGAACTTTATGTTAGAGAGCAGCAGGATGCTTATGAGTTCTTCACTAGTCTTATAGATCAAATGGATGAGTACCTCAAGGTAAAAACTTCAGCACTTTCCTCCCTGGTTTATACACATCTCCTTGGTATCTTTTTTCCTCTCTCTCCTTTGATCTTTAGAAAAGAAGGCAGGGAGCCATTTGGCTTATTTTATAATCTGCACCGTATTCAGAAGCTTAAAATTCCTATTGATTTCTTGGTCTTCCACCCTGCAATATATCCAACTGATGTCTAACTTTACATTCTCCAACAGAAAATAGGAAGAGACCAAATATTTAAGAATACTTTTCAAGGAATCTTCTCTGATCAGAAGATCTGCAAGGACTGTCCTCACAGGTAATGTTTAATTTGGTGCATTAGTTACCAAGTTTCGTGCTCCCATCACTACTAAAATATGTAGGTTAAAACAGCACTAGAAAACAGAGATATGCCCTTGTGAGCATCACAGCTGTGTTAGCTGTGGGACAAAAGCAATATTCTTTCCTAAACATATGTCTTGTTACTGCAGCTTGGGTAGGTCAAGACCTTGACTGTTTTTCTTCTTGAATTTAGGTATGAGCGCGAGGAGGCCTTCATGGCTCTCAACCTTGGTGTGACTTCATGTCAAAGCCTGGAGATATCACTGGATCAGTTTGTTAGAGGAGAAGTTCTGGAAGGAAGCAATGCTTACTACTGCGAGAAGTGCAAAGAAAAGGTATTGGTTCTTAATATATGTGAAAGAAGGTTCAGCTGTTGTAGTTTGGTGTTTCCTTAAGCATTACATGGCGATGGAAGCCATGCTTAGATACTGCTTATTCTTGCTGCATTGAAGACATAAGCAAAAGGTTCAGTCCCTAAATTTATACAGGCAGCATTCTTCATTCCTGGTAACTCATACTGTAGACTGAACATTTAGAGGGATGGCAGGATAGTAAAATATTCTATCAATATAAATAATCTGTAACTATTAAATATTCTATAAAACTCCATATGACTATTCTGTGTGTTAACAATTTAGATGCATTACACTCACCCTAAGGTCGTCCTGTCCCCCATGGCCGTGTTGTACATTGTGCACCTGTAGAAGGATGCTGCAGAATGCCTGAGGTGTATAGGTAGAGGTGATGTTCTTGTTTCTTTTTAAGAGAACTACAGTGAAGCGCACCTGCATTAAGGTCTTACCAAGCCTGTTGGTGATTCACCTGATGAGATTTGGCTTTGACTGGGAGAGTGGTCGTTCTATCAAATATGATGAACAAATCAGGGTAAGAAAACTTCTCTGTATGTTGTCCTCCACAACTGCTTTATGTAGTGGACTCTCACTCTTCCCATTCATTTTTCCTTCTTTTCCCAACATTTCGATACAGAGATTTTGAGTATGTGGTACACTTACAACATGATCATGCTGCAGAAAATAAGTGGTTTTCCTTAGAGCTTTCCTTGTCCCCAACATTCTCAGGAAAATTCCTTTCAGAAAGCAAGATGAAAAAACCTCCTTAAAGACATTTTATTTTTTAACTTCGGTGTCAAAAGCATAAGAAGCTGAAGTTCCATGTTTTCCTTTGGTGTTCCCAATGTAGGAAGCATTAATACAATTCTCACAAAATTACACTAAGCATGTCCACGCTATAATGTCTTGGTTAATCTGAAAAATCTCTTCAAACAGTTTCCCTGGATGCTGAACATGGAACCTTACACTGTGTCAGGGATGGCTCGCCAGGACTCATCCTCAGAAGTGGGGGACAATGGGAGAAACACAGAGCAAGGAGGTGGAGGCTCCCCGAGGAAGAAGGTTGCCCCAACAGAAAACTATGAGCTCGTTGGTGTGATTGTTCACAGTGGCCAGGCACACGCAGGGCACTACTACTCCTTCATAAAGGACAGGAGGTAACGGGCAAGAAGGTTCCTGGGGGAGGTTTGGGAGCTGTTTAAAGAATGCTTGTTTTGGGAAGGTGTCGTGAGCCATTTGGAGCCGGTTTTAAAGCCCTCTTGCCTTTCTTAACACCCAGCATTGTGAGTGTTGAGACAGTAACAAAACAATACAAAATTCTCAGCAATTCTTGCATAGCTCGTTTGCAGTTTGAGGGCTTCTGTGACACACAGTTGCAGGTGATGTGCTTCTCATAGTTTTAATCAAGCTTGATTTTTTTTAAATCCTGTCAAAACAAATGTGAGTTCAGGCTTGTCATTTCTAGGGTATTCACAGTAGTTCATTTTTTTGCTGAGAAGTAACTTTGTTTCTGTTCTTGTCTTGATCACAGAGGATGTGGAAAAGGAAAGTGGTACAAATTTAATGACACCGTTGTCGAAGAATTTGACTTGACTGATGAAACCTTGGAATATGAATGTTTTGGTGGAGAGTATAGACCTAAAGTGTATGATCAATGTAAGCAGAAGTACAGATTGATTTGCAGTAGCTTCATATTTCATACTGATTCTCAGTAGCAGTAGAGCTCAGTCTATTATATTTACTTTGAGTTACTTGGTCTAATAATCCTTCTGAAACAGTTTTTTCCTAAAGTCTTCCCTTTACTGTAGGACATAAGTTTGTATATGGCCTAATATGACTTGAACCATATTCACTGTTCTTCAGCACTTTGTAGACTTAATAGCAGTGATTCAAAATGGCATCTTGTAAAAGTATTTCTTAAAAGAACCCCAACTACTAAACAGCCCTTATTTAAGGCTAGTGAAAACTGGTGTACCATGATATTATTAAATTTTTCAATGCCTAAATGGATTTATTCCAAGTGCATTACTTGTTTCATAACTTGTTTCATAATTGGGATAATTACACCTTTAAAATATACATGCTTTATGCAAAAATATTTTAGAATTCAGGTTTTTTGTGATTCGTTAGCATAGGATGTTGTTTGGATCTCACAAATGACTTTATACTGCCACAGTGTATATTACTTGCACACCCAGTTTCACTTCCATGTAGGAATGGGAAAAAAAGGTGCTAAACCTTCAAGGACCTTCACTGAATGCCTCTTCTCCCACCAGCCAACCCCTACCCCGACGTGCGTCGGCGCTACTGGAATGCCTACATGCTGTTTTACCAGCGAGTGTCTGATCAGAACTCCCCTGTCCTACCAAAGAAAAGTCGAGTCAGTGTCATGCGTCAGGAAGCCGAGGACCTCTCCTTGTAAGTTCCTCCTGTGCCCCTATCTTATGTTGTTATCTAGACCTCTCCCTGTAACTAAGAAATCAGTAGCTCCTGTTGGAGAAAGGAATATTCTGACCCGCCTGGTGTTTGGGTTTGGTTTTTAAGCTGCTTAATGAACAGTCATTTATCACGTTTATAATTTCTGTGCTGCTGTCACTATTGCAGTAAGGAGTTCAACACTAAGTGCTAACACTAAGGAGTTCAAGCTGACTGACAGCCTCAAGAAATATTGAGGCTGTCATCGAATTTGCCTTAAGATCATTCTGGCTGCGCTGGTATTTTGAACCTAAGCTGTAGATTTGTCACAGGTTTTCATTATTCACCTTGAGCTTGTATATGTTTCAGATCTGCTCCATCGTCACCAGAAATTTCACCCCAGTCATCACCTCGGCCCCACAGGCCCAACAGTGACCGTCTCTCCATCTTGACTAAGTTGGTTCGGAAAGGAGAAAAAAAGGGACTTTTTGTAGAGAAAATGCCTGTGCGGATCTATCAGGTAGAGCACCCTGAAAGTGGCAGTGAAATCCTCCCAGTGAAATTTTAGCACATCATGAGAGGAGCACAGTAACTTTGAAGCAATTCCCTCCTTGAAGGCAAAGGATTCTGAAATAAAGTTACTACCAAGCTATTAAGTGGTACATAATTGTAAATTTTGCTGTCCCTTCTCACAAAATTGACCCATCATTCCTTGCTTTGAAGAAGCTGCAGGCAAATTAGTCAAACATGAGTTATGGCAGGGAGAGACAAGGGCAGAGAAGATGCTTCATTTGAAGTACACTTGAGCAGTAATGGAGATGATGGCAAATTACAGTCATCCTCGAGTTCTTGAGTTCACAAGAATGTGGAAAGCAGAGGAGCAGTGAAAGAAACCAAAACCCAGCTGTTTCTTGTCTGTTGGCTTGTGTAATACTGAATGTGTTCATAAGGGGGAAAACACAGGTGTTGAAAGCAACCTTGCAAGTCAGGACTGAAAATGGAGGTGTGATGGCACTGGTAGAACAGTGAGAGGGTGGTAGAACCTGGTCCAGCCTTCTAAACACACCATCCTGCTGATCTGCCCATGTGCAAGAGATCCTACATCACACACACACACACAGAATAAACTCTGCAGGCTCTGCCTGGCCTCCATGTGGTCTGTGTCAGGGCATTAATAATCACTTTAGGCATTCTTTTATCCGGCGTTGTGTTATTACAATGAACAGAATTTGGCTTAAATGTATTGAGAGTCTTTCAGCAAAATCTCATTTGAAGAAAGGTCTTGGCATTTAAACACCTTATTGTGGCTGCAGCTTGTAATTACACCAGGGCACCTTGCTCTGTGCATGTAAATTTGCTAAGCAAGCCTTTCTGGTTTGAGGGATGTTCTCTTGTCTTTTTTTATTATAAGCAAGCGAAAAAATAGAGCTTGTCTGCAACTTCTTCCTTTTTTCTTTTCCCTTAATGGCCAAATGATTAAGTCCCTCATCTGTTGTTTTGTAATATCCTTGAAAGACAATCACTGGTTTTATACAAGTCTTCAAAGTCTCCTGTATGTATTTTTCCCTCTGCTGAAGTAGTGATTCAGAAGGGAACAGAATTAAGTTTGACATTGGTTTTTAAACACCACACATTTATGTAAAAGATGCAATTTCAGTTAGAGAAGTATATTTTGACAGCATTTCTTTTCCTTCTTTTACTTTTACAGATGGTGAGAGATGAAAACTTGAAATTTATGAAGAACAGAGATGTATACAGTAGTGACTACTTCAGTTTTGTTCTATCATTAGCTTCACTGAATGCTGTAAGTATCTAGATTTTAATTTGAAGAGTATTTGGAATATAGTGGATAAAAGGGCCACCAAAGCTATTTGGGTCACAGCCAGGAAAACTGGAAGAGAAAGGTTGACATGATTTGGCTTTTCCAGACAAGCAATTCCTTGTCTCCAATAATTTTTCACACTGGTGATAACATCTGTCTCAAAGCAGACTCCAGCCTCCTGTTCTCATAGTCAGAGAAATGTCAATTTACCATTGTGAAATTTATTTAATAAAACATACCCTTAATAATGGTGCAATCTGAGCTCTTCCTCTCCATATGGAAGAATCAAAAATTATTGTTAATCACCTCATAGTTGATAGACTTTATTGGAAATATAGTTTCGTAATTAAGTTTTTTCTGAATGGAGTAATAAACAGCATTTGTTGAATGTATGAAAGCCACAGATCTGGTGGACCTTACAGCAAGTTTGTTCCTGCTCTGGCATATTTGTTAACTAGAATAGTCAGCACTGGAAACTGATTTAGCACAGAAAAATGCTTTGGTTTATATTTTCCAAATGCAGTAAATAACTTGAATAGAACGTGTTGATGAGTTTAGAGACAGCATTTGTGCTGCAGGCATACTTCTGCTCTGGACTAAATCTGATGTTTCTCTCAGACTAAGGTAAAGCACCCTTATTATCCGTGCATGGCAAAGGTGAGCTTACAGCTGGCAGTCCAGTTCCTCTTCCAAACCTATCTCCGAACCAAGAAGAAACTCAGGTAAGGCCTGGGTCTGGGTCCTGTGACAACCTATTCTGAGGCTTTCAGCACCTTGACATGCTGCAGGTAGCATAGATGTTCCCAGGAGCAGCAAGGCATTCCTGCTCTGCATTGGAATCCCGTCACAAATCTAGGAGACAATCATGTTTCTGACAGTTTGCTGCTCATTATTTCAGTGGTAGTGGTTTGGTCATGGGAAGGCTTTAATGGATTTTAAACCAACAAGTTACTCCAAAAGACTTCTCTAAGTGGTTTTGTCCTAAGCCATCTAATGTATGTTCAAGTCAAAATTCTTTCTATTTGGCAAACGAGAAACACGGTTCAGGTTTTGGAGGTGTGTTTTGTCTTTCAAGGGTGTTTTTTTCTCTTTGATTACTGACAGTTGTCCCTGTTTTGTTAAAGGGCTGATACAGAAGAATGGATTGCCACCATAGATGCACTGCTCTCCAAAAGCATCGATGCTTGTCAGTGGTTAGTGGAATATTTTGTCGGGCCGGAGGGCCGGGAGCTTGTCAAGTAAGTCTTGGTAGTTCTGTCTTGTGTGTTCTGTGTCTCATGTATGAAAAAAGCTTCCTAATAACATGATCTGCCCTATACTGATGTATTCCCAAAGAGCTGACTGTGCACATTCTTTCAACAGACACTCTAGGGGTTTATTTCTAGTATTTTCTCTGATTGTGAGGCTTTCTGAGTCATTCTGAAAATCTAATAAAATAATGCAGCGTACGTGGAGGAGGATGAAGGTGTTTCATTCATTCTTGGAATGCCTTGGAATGGGTTTAAGTTTGCCTAGTCGTTCCTGCAAGTGGTGGGAAAGGAGAACATGGTCCAAGTGTTTGGGGTAAGGTAAGTTAAATACTTACCTGACAAAGACCACAGATGAACTGGAAAGACTTTTCCTTGCCAAGCTAAGGATGAGCTAATAGGTGTTTGGAAAACACCTAAGGCAAATTTTTGGCGATCTGGCACAATTAGGGACATAAGTCAAAGTAAAGAAAATGTTATCTTTGCAGTTGCATTGAAAAACAGGATCCTATGAGAGCCTTTACAGATTTTTTTGTTACTTGAATAAATAAATACCGAGTGATACTTTAGGCCCTATTAGTGGCATGCAGGAAAATAAGTTATATCCAGAAATATCTGGATTGTTAAAGAATACCTCAGTTAATCATAGCAACCGTGTGTGCACATTGATTCCAGTTCTCTTTGCAGCTTTGCCTTTTATCTTCCAGGACTTTCCTCCTGGAATGCAGCGTCAGAGAGGTGCGAGTTGCTGTAGCCACCATCCTTGAAAAAACCCTCGACAGTGCCTTGCTTTATCAGGAGAAGGTCAGTGAGTGTCACCTCGTCACCAGCGGGTTGTCTCTGCCTGGTGGCTCCTGCTGTGTGAGGTGTAAAGGACAAGGTGAAAGGCTTTTGCCCTTGTTCCTGCTTGTTGCTCTTCATTGTCTGGAACAGGTTAATGCTCGTCTGTTCCTACCTGAGGAGGTGACATGCTGTGGTAACTCTGAAAGTTTTAAGTTCAAAGTATTACTTATAAAGAATTCTGTGTGATTTCAGCTTGTCTCTTGAACTGCTATCACATCTTGTAAGAGTTTGGAATTAGTCTTTTCTTAACATTTATTTTCTTTCTCTGATTCTGACCTCAGCGTAATTTTTAACTGGTTCTCCTTCCTCACACAGCCAGAAGCTGTAGCAGTAGGAACTGAATTACCAAGTATGGTTATTGTTAAGGGTTTAATTTTCTATTGAAACTCTGATACATAAAACACCTTGTGTTTTTAAGCTGTAGACAACTCTTTACATTCAAATGAATAATTATTTTTTTCTTCACAGTTAAAAACTCTACATCAGTTATTGGAGGTGCTACTTGCTCTACTGGATAAAGATGTACCCGAAAACTGTAAAAACTGTGCTCAGTACTTTTTGCTATTTAATAACTTTGTACAGAAGGTAAGAAACTATTAGTTTTATTCGTGCTTATTTGAATTTTAAAGGACAGTTGTAAAACAGCTAGTGATCCTCATTCATAGAAAGTCTAGCAGCACTGTGAAACTCCTTCAGAGCTTTTATTAGGGTATTCTTTTTTCTTCTAAAATAAATGGCTTTAAATACTGAATTAAGATAAAATCACATGAAAATATGCCAGCAAAACATGGAAGATGTGATTTCTGGAGTCTGAATTTTGGGGTTCTGTTTTGAAGGACTGTTTGGAGCTGTTCTTAAATATATATATATA
>VWZG01000688.1:605510-622869 GCA_013396735.1 Grallaria varia | reverse complement strand
TATATATATATTATTTATATATATATATAAATCCAGCATTCAGGACTTTTGTCCCATAGGAAGCAGAATAAATGACTGGACTGCACTCCTCACCACAGTATGGTTTCCCTCTGTTCCCTCATTCTTTTTTTTTTTGTGGTGTTTTTTTTTTCATATATGAAATTTATTTTGCATTTGCTGATTCTGGTCTGGTGTATGTATGTTCTCTGTACAATGAGACAGCTCTATCTGGTTTACCTTATTGAGATACTACGGGGTTTTAGAGTGGAAAATGCAGGTTTTAGCCTGGTGCATTTTACTTTTGTTTCTCTGAGCACTAATCCTTTACCTGGAGAGGAAAGTAACTTGTTGTTGTTGTTGTCTAAACAGCAGGGAATAAGGGCTAGCAGTCTTCTTCTCAGACACTCTGCTCTGAGGCACATGATCAACTTCCTCCTCGGCCCCAACCGGCAGAGTAATCAGGTAAAGTTGTGTCGTGCTGTAGTTTGTCCATCCCTGTGTTTATGATGCTCAAATTATGAATAAATACTTCTCATGTGGTAGGATAAACTAATCCTTGGATTATCCTATAAACTTCATACAAGTCTTAGTCTATCTGTGTGTAGTTGGCATGGAAGCAGCTGTTCTGGCAGAAGTGAGCGTCATGGGCTTGATAATAACATTTTTACCCACTCCAGACTATGGTGGTGGACTTTAAGGACATTGTTTTGGCTTAGCAAAGTTGACTCAATGAACCAGATTAAACTGAATGTCTCTTTGGCTGAAGCAGAATCGCAGGTGGAGTTCAGCGCAGGCACGTGAGTTTGGATATCTTCACAACACTGTAGCACTGCTTGTTTTGCACTCTGACGTCTCCTCACAAAGAAATGTTGGTAAGGATTATGTTTTTGTCTTGGCAACTTTGCATTTCAGTTACTTTGGCCAGGAGTAACTTGATATCAGCGAGGAAAAGAGAAAACTTTGAATTTTAGGTGATAATGGTTAGCATGCATTTGATCATTTTTTATTTTGCTGTAAATGTGTTGAGAGGCTGTGGCAAACCGATAGTATTCCAGGCAGTCAGGGAGTATGTGGGGTGTGGAAATCTTGATATTTATTGTGCCTTCTTCCCTCCCACATATGCCTAAAACGTCTTTCCTCATGTGAGTGTATCAGGCTGTGTCACTGGCTGGGCAGACTCACAGCCTGGCAAGGCTGTATTTTGCTTAGATTTGTGATGCCTTTTGCTAATCTGAAGGGGAGTGTTTAGACTGAGCTACTGAGTAACACTCAATTAAATCTCTCCTAGTTATTTCTTGCAAGAAGCAGAAATATCTAAATAAAGTGAAAATGTCCAGTTTCCTGAAGGAGGACTTGAAGGTTATATTTTTAAAAGAATAATTTCATTTCTGTCTAGGGTTGAAAGCAGTCAAAAATCAGGAAGTAACAGAAGAATTATGAACATCCTGAATATATTGAATGTGCAACAGTGATTAAAACTAAATCTCACAGTACTGATGATAGTCCTATGAACATTTTGCTGTGACCTTCGTGCAGTTCTTTTGCTTGTTGTCACTAAAGTAAATGACACTTCACTGTGCAAGAAATTACTTGGAGTGGTAACATAGGAGCTATCAAACTAGTTGAGATGAGTGCTGAGATTAGGGATTACATGGTGCCAAATGAGCAGCAGTGTCTTCAAAGTGTGTTAGAACAAACTAATCTATTAGTGGATTGTTTTTGTATTTGCTGTTATAGCTCCTGGTCTCTTTAAGCAGCGTCCACCTCTAAGCATCACTGCTTCGGGGCCACTTTTGTCGCTCCATGAAGAAGTAGAAGCCTTGCTGTTCCTGTCTGAGGGAAAACCCTACTTAATGGAGGTATCTGTTCTAAATTCTGCCCTGCTTGAACGTAGAAGCCGATGTGATGTGATTTCTTTGATGCATCCTTGCATGAAAAACACTGGATATTAAAAAGCAGCCAGCTGGGGTTTATGTGGTTATTATTTTGAACCTAAAAGAGAAGGCAGCTTGAGTTTCTCGTCCTCTTCTTATCCAGTATATCCATACATTTGAGAAGCCTGGATTGAGAGTTTAGGCACAGTTTGCAAGTACCTCTGCGGCCCGTTGCCATGTCAAAGGAGATGATGACTTGAGTCCCTCTGACTTAATGGTTCATGCTTGACCAGCACCTTGGGGGTGGGCAACAGGAGCTGAAGTGAAGGATGCTGAGAGGGTAGGGCTTCAGCCTCCTGGACCATGCAGGTGCTGGGAGAAAAAGCTGCATCCTTCCTGGTAAAGACCAGCATTCTGTTACAAACTGATTTTCTTAAAAGTACTTGTGTGGCCACGCGTGACGTGGTTTTGGTTGCCCTCAGGTGATGTACGCGCTGCGCGAGCTGACGGGCTCACTGTCGGTTCTCATCGAGATGGTGGTGTACTGCTGCTTCTGCAACGAGCACTTTTCCTTCACCGTGCTCCACTTCATCAAGGTAGGGAGATAGCCAGGGGAAGCCTTTTGCATCAGGGTTCCCCCTAGGCTTGGGTCATCCTGTGTGGATTGCAATGACACTGGGCTCTGCAGAGCAGTCAGTGCAGTTGGTTGGGTTTCGAGGGGTGTTGGTGGGTTTTGGGGTTATTTTTAGGCTTTTACTGTTTAAATCAACAAGCTGTCGAAAATCTGTAAAGGTTGTCTTGTAATTCTTTGCTTCACCAATGTATTTTCATGTCCAAGTAACTTTGTGTTTCTTACCTGCAGACTCAACTGGAAACTGCTCCACCTCATGAACTGAAAAACATATTCCAGTTACTCCATGAGATACTGGTAGGTGAAGGGTAAAGACTTGTAGGGGATAGATTTTGTATTGATGCATAACAAAAACAACTCAGGACTGCATTGGTAATTTCCACATCCACATGTCTTTTAATCCTTCAGTTTGGAGTTTTTATGACTTTTTAAATTGCTGTCTTGATAATACAGTGACACATGAAACAAGTCTAGGTTTGCATGTGGAGGTGGTTAAAACCATTCCATCGAGTAGATACGAGTATCAAACACAACTTACCTAAACTGATATTTCCCTTTCCTAACAGGTTATTGAAGACCCGTTACAAGTAGAGCGCATCAAATTTGCCTTTGAAACTGAAAATGGATTAATAGGCAAGTAAGCCAGTGGGTGAACACTTCTGTTTCCTACTGACCCTGCTGGTGGTGATACTGTTGGTTCATGTCATCTCCTGCCTTCTAATCCTCCAAAACTTTTACTTCTCAGGGAAAACAGCTTTACACATTTGACTTAGCCACCACCACAAAAAATGCTCTCAAAACCCTAAAATAAGCATTGCAATATTATAATGACAGCAAACTGGAAAGGAATTGAACTGGGAAATAGTGCTAATTTATTTAAATAAGTAACAGATCAAGGTGTCTGCGTAATGTGGGGGTGAAAAAAGTACATTTGATTACCATAACAGAGGAGCTCTGTGAATCCTGTAACCTTAAAAATTAATTTTTATTTCCTACATATCTCAAGAAATCTTTCTGTTTTGTCAGCATCCTAATTACCATAAAAAGAAACTGGTTCAGCACAGAAGGATGCTTACCCTAATAACTGCACCATAGCCTCATATTGTGACGGGGGGCTCCCCTTTGTTGCTGCTCCTACAGAGTGTTGGCTCTCCATTTCATACAGAAACTTTGCTGTGGCAAAGTTACTAAAACATTCAAAAGCAGCAGAAAAGTCCCAGAAGTGATGAGACCTTATTTCCTGTGCATCAGGAGAAGAAGCTTTGTGTGCAAGGGAAATGGGGGGTAACCAGATGGTGCTCAGAGAGCACCTCTGAGAGGTTAGTGCACTTTGAGCAGCTTCTTTCATAGCTGTTTGGATGAGGAGCTGCTTCAGGTTGTGCCTTTCACCTTCAGTTCTTTTGGATTCTGTGTTAGTGAGAAGGAATATTTAGCTTTGTTCTTTATTTCTCACTTCAGTGCTCTTCTGTTTAGTAGTTTCCATGTATGGCTGATAGAAGAGAATATGCAGCAGTGTAAGAGAATAGCTAAGTGGTTATTTTAATTTCTGCGTAAAATGGTCCCACTTGGACAAATTCTACCCTGTAACTTGGGCAATAAATGACCTTTTTTAGAGATGAGGTGCAGATATTCAATTGGATTTTTATGCTGAAGACTTCAAGAACTGCTCCGAGTTTTGGGAGTGAAAGTTTTAGTTTCACCTTGTTCCTCTCACAACAGCACTGAATGCCATCCCTCACATGGACTAGTTTTAGTCCAGGAAAGGAAATCAGCAAATAAAACTTTTTGGTGGTCCTTAACAGGATGTTTGTGCATAATTTGCAGTACAGCAGTTCTGTAATTTTAATCATCTGCTCTGCTATAACAGTATTAAAACTGGCAATTTGCAGTTCCTTAGCAATTTTGGCAGCTTTGGAGGTTTCACTGCAGTGTCCTTTGCTGACTGCTGTGGACAGAGCAACTTCTGAGCAGCAAATCTGATTGTGGCAGCTCCGTGGAAATCTTTGTGCTTCTCCTCAGCCAAAGAATTTTGTTAAAAGATGTGGGAATTCATGGTATAGAAAACTTCCTGGTAGGGATGGCCTGGGGTTTTCCCAAGTCTCCCATGGAACAGTTTCATGGCTGTTGAGTTCTGCTATGCTTGTTGGTGTGAAGAAGCTTTAAACATTCTTCTGGCTTTGCCAGTTTTGATCCAGGTGGAACCTCATGATGTGGTTCATTTATAGGGGTTTTAAACATTCATTTTTTTCCTTCAGACAAATGTAACCATAGTGATTATCTAACATAAAATGGATTATAGGGAAGAATAACTGCATTAGGACTGTTTAAAATTCAGGTATCACTTTTGGAAGATCAAAGTGAAAATGCGGTAATTCTATTTTTAATCCAATAGAGTTGTGGAATTACTGAAAACTGCCAGCAGTACAGCTGTGTGTTTAACACAAATACTCATGCTAACCTCTGCAGAAACAACTTCTACCACCCAACTTAAAATTGTAGCTTCATCTCTGTTATGTTTTTGGACTGGCTGGTACACAGAAAGCTGAATTCTGGTTTTTAATCTCTGTATTTCTCCCCCCAGCCTTGATGCACCACAGCAACCATGTGGACAGCAGTCGTTGCTACCAGTGTGTCAAGTTCCTTGTTACTTTGGCTCAGAAGTGAGTAATTCAGGTTTCAGAGTTTAACCTCAGGCCCTCCGTGACTGTTTAGCCTACTACCCTTTCTGGGTTTGATCAGCTTTATCCTTTGTTACTGGTGCTTAAAGATCTTGATAGGACATGTGTCAGCATGAAGTGAAATCTTCACGGATTAGTACCTGAATGGATTTCTCAGATAACAAACAATAATTGCTGTTTATAAAGGCAAATGGCATTCTGTAGAGCAGGAGCCTGGCATTAGCACCAGATAAACACAAGGAAACTGTCACAGATTCTTGAAATATTAGGATTCCTAAATTCTCTTTGTTGAGATCTTGGCATATGTCCCAATTAAACAGACTTCTGAAATATGTGAAGCTGTGTGGTAGCCTGCTCTGTGTAAATTTTACTAGCCATTATTGCCCTTGCTAATTCAATTAATAAGAGGGCCGCACAGTTTAAGTCAGAGTTTGCAGTGGTAACAGTGCAGACAGAGGGCAGAAGTGCAAAGACAGAGAAGTCTTTGTATTTTTTATGTTAGCCAGAATGCCTTGTTCCTGACTAATGAAGATGATTTCAATTCCCAAGGTGCCCCACTGCAAAAGATTATTTCAAGGAGAACTCCCACCACTGGAGTTGGGCTG
The DNA here is from genome assembly GCA_013396735.1 of Grallaria varia. Lineage (NCBI taxonomy): Eukaryota > Metazoa > Chordata > Aves > Passeriformes > Formicariidae > Grallaria > Grallaria varia. The sequence continues at coordinate 617,081 of VWZG01000688.1, read as the reverse complement.
TGCAGTGGCTACAGAAAAAGGTAATTTGTCTATTTGGCTGTAATAGAGAAACTGTCAACTGTTTACAGCAAGAATTATGAAATCACCGTCCTCTGTATGGCTCTCTGAGGTGACTCTAAAGACAGAATACAAGCTACTTCCTTTTTCACAAGGACAATTTGGATGCAACTAAATCTGATGCAATGCAAGGACTTCAGTAATCCCCATGTGTTTCAGGCATAGATGCATTTACAGTGTCTAAAACCAAGTGTGAAATGGCCATAATGATTATTCCTTGCCATGTGGGAAGCTTCAGTACCACTGTATTTGTGTTAGAAGGCTGTTTTTAAAAAATCAGTTTTCTTTGCCTGTGTGTTAATGCAAGAGAATGTGTAAATGAGTGGATTCCTTAGAGGGTCAGCACAGCTTTGCACAAAGCACAGCTGTTGGCAGGTACAACTTCTCTAGTTTTTGTTTTTCTCTCTAAACTTAGCACTGGTTGACCAACTTTAATAAATATCCAAGGACACTTCGGAGACTTAGAGCTCAGCAGAACTGGCCCAGGCAGAGCTGTGCTGGGTCTCACAGCACTGTGTGTACAGCTTCATAGTATCCCAGCTCCAGGCTGCCTTTCTGTCCTGACGGGTCTGGATAGTCCTGCTGTACCCATTTTTACTTTGTACTGGCTCCTGTAAACCCTGAACCCATCACAGTCCAGCTGGAACCCCATAACTTGCACACACATGCAAATAAAGGGAGTTGGTTGCTCGTTTTCAGCTGAGGGGCAATGACCCCTGTGGCAGTTGTGGCTGCATATAGAGTGTGTGCTTGTCCATGCCCCAGATCTCCAGCTCCTTGCCGGAGGATTCAGGAAGCTTGTGCCAGACTTGTTAGTTCGTCTGCCATCACAAGTGGTTGAGGCTTTACAAGTGTAAAACTCCCGTGGCAATTGTTGGCTCTCTTGGCTTTTCCTGCAGATGTCTGAACATTACTGGGCTCCACAGAGTAACGTGTCCAATGAAACATCCACTGCAAAAACCTTCCAGCGCACCATTTCAGCACAGGTACGTGTCAGGCCTGGGAGACCACGGGGAAACCTGCTCGTTTCCTTTCTTGCTTTCCAATTAGCATCTTTAGTCACCGTCCCTGGAAGTGTTCAAAAAACATAGAATCATAGAATTGATTGGGTTGGAAAAGACCTCCGAGATCATCAAGTTCAACCCTTGGTCCAACTCCAGTCAGTTTACCAGATCATGGCACTCAGTGCCACGTCCAATCTCAGTTTAAAAACCTCCAGGGACGGTGAATCCACCACCTCTCTGGGCAGGCCATTCCAATGCCTGATTAGTCTCTCTGTAAAGAATTTCTTTCTAATATCCAACCTAAATTTCCCCTGGCAGAGCTGAAGCCTGTGCCCCCTTGTCCTATTGCTGAGTGCCTGGGAGGAGAGAGCAGCCCCCACCTGGCTATGACCTCCCTTCAGGGAGTTATAGAGAGTGAGGAGGTCACCTCCAAGCCTCCTCTTCTCCAGACTAAACACCCCCAGCTCTCTCAGCCTCTCCCCATAGGATACAGCATTTGAGGACATGATTTAGTGGTGAATGTGGCCGTGCTGGGCTGGCTGTTGGACTTGATGATCCTAAAGGTCTTTTCCAACCTTAACAATTCTGTGATTCTATGATATTCCGGTGCACTTGAGACTATTTTTCCTTTAGAAGCTCAGACCCTATGGTTGTTTCTGAAAAAAGTAACCTTTGAATATTAGTCAATACTCACAATTACCTGTGTTGACTCAGGTCTCTCACTACAGGGGCTGTATTGTTTTAGAATTAATTTTTAAAAAATTATGATTGTGAAATGAAGGGATCACCGTGGCCCCTGACACAATTTCAATATAATTATGAAATTAAGAGATCACCGTGGCCCCTGACACAATTTCCATATAATTATGAAATTAAGAGATCTCCATGGCCCCTGACACTCTCAGGCTGTTTTCTCCTCAGGACACGCTGGCCTATGCCACAGCCTTGCTGAATGAGAAGGATCAGTCTGGAAGCAGCAATGGGTCAGAAAGCAGCCCGGCCAACGAGAACGGGGAGAGGCACCTGCAGCAGGTAAAATAAGGGCAGGTTCACCTCCTGCGTGTTGCTCTGTGACAGCTGGTTCCTGCTCACCCTGCACACAACACCAGTAACGCGCTGTGTCTTTCTCTCCCCACCCTCTGTGTGTGTCAAAAGGGCTCAGAGTCTCCTATGATGATTGGGGAGCCCAAAAGTGACCTTGATGATGTTGACCCCTAGAGGAGATGCCAATGAAGACAAGAACAGATCAACTCAAACATTTAAATGCCTGGTACCTACTGGAACTGGAGTCGTGTTGCTTGTGCCTGGGAGAGCAGTGGCTTTACAGGACCAGAGGCAATGCTGGAGGAGGTTGTTTCCCTGAAAGCAAAAAGCATTTTTTAGCCATGAAGGCTTCAGATCAATAAATGCTCTAGCAAACTGCATCTTCACCTGCAGTAGCTTGTGACAGTCCAAACACCGAAAACAGTGTGTCAAGAAGATTTTATCAAACGCTAGTGGTTGAATTTTTATGTGAACATTAAATGAGTGAATGTAAAACTGTTGCTTTTCTGTGATGCTGCAAAAAAAAATTCTTTTGGTTTTTATACAGGGAAAAAAAAAAAAGAAACAGACTGCCCTTATGTATGGAGGGCAAATTTTTAATCTTTCTGATAATATTGAAAAGGAATATTCAAATTTCTGTAAAGATGTGTGATGGCTTACATTTCATTGTAAAATATTAGTTAAAGAATGGGTTTACATAAGGACTTCTGTATTTAATATGTCTCCCTGCTAATTTGTAAAGCTCTTGATGAGAAAGATCAGGAAGATTGCTCTATAATGAGAGTGATTCCTTGTGGAATGGTTTGGTTGAGGAGCTGTAGAATGAGTCATCTTTACTGGTGCCCTTCCGAAAACCCTTCAGACAACTGGGAAGGGCAGTAAAAAAAAAAGAAAAAGCTTTGTTCTCTAGGTATGCAAGCATTTATTTTTCAAGGATGTTGGTGAATTAAAAAAAAAAGTTAATGAGTAGTTTAATAGAAAAAAGCACTTTAAGAAGGAATTCTGTTGCAGTTTTACTCATTAAATTTTTTTAACCTTTGGAGACATATTGAATAAAATGTAGTCTCAATCATGGATCTGCAATCACTTGCTTATGCTTTGAAATTACTGAGAAAGTTGGTATTGGTTGTATATGATGAATAATTCCTTGAGTGAGCTGGGAACACTGTTGTGCAGATTTTATAGCAGTTTTAACACGGGGAAAGAATGAATTGGCTTTGTATTTTCACTTGACCAGGCAACGTTTAAAATATCACAGCTCTTTTAATTTGCTCACAAACAACTGGAAACCAGTTGGAATGAATTGAGCACGGGGGTTTTTTTCCACGTCAAGTGTAGTTCAGTGATTTCTGGCTCTGGATACAAGCTTCTTCTGTGCCAACTAACTTCATCTTTTGTACATTTTGCGTTTGTCACATTTTCTGCACTGCTTTTTGCCTTTATTTATGGATTCTGCCTTACTTTAAAGAAATTATATAAAGAAACATGCACAGAAATGGGGGACATCTTAAGGAGTGCCTGGGTACCTCCAGAATAGATAAATTTGCCAAGTTAAAGGCACAACCAGCCAAAAAGTGCCTTTTTTTTGTTTCTTTTCACATGCTGTTGCTGAAACACGAAGCAGCAGACAGCTTTTCACTGTTGTGCACTAATATTTCAAGTAACCAGTCATTTCACTGTTGGAAGGAACCATCAGATCTGATGTCAGCTGTACAGCTTCCTAACTTATTGTGGGCTAAGAGAGCCGTCGTCACGAATTGCACGTGCAAAGTAAGGGTGGCATTGTAGTGAACCTCTCACTTTCTTTTCCAAACAATGTCTTCATAGACACATGGCAGAGTTAGCATTTTATAAATGTTTCTGATAATGTGCTGGGACATTTTAAATGTGATGTTTTAAATTAATTTTGAATAAATCATTTCTTACGGATACCCTTTCTTCCTTCCCCCATCCCCAACACATTGTTAATGGCTCATGAATCTCCCCAAGTAGTCAGTACACAGCGGTGATGGTGATGGGAGAAGCTGATAATGTTCCTACGGGTTGGCACCACTTTGCCACTTCAGGTTCCTGTTATTTCCTATGGAAACAACATCCTCGATAACTGCAGGCCCAGGGAAGCGTTGATGGGAATTGCCTCAGGATTGGCTCATCACCACTGTGTACTTGAAACCAATACAAACTTTTTCACGGTTCTGCTCACGCTTGTACAAAGTCAATGGTTATCATTTGCAATAAGATGATACTTGGTCAATTATTTTTGTTTCCAGCTGCTGTCATTTGAACCTGCTGAAGATTATTTTTTGGAAAATAGAGTTCAACAAAAACTAGTTTTTGTGTAAATTGTGATGCATTTCTATGTTGTAATTTTTACTGCCAATCTTTTTGGATGAAAATGTTTTTATACAGCTTACAAAATGTTTGGTGAGGAGCAGCCACATCCTGGCTGTGAGCACTGGGGGAGATATTGTCCGATTAATGCGTAGACATTTGGCACTGGAAAAATAGGCAGTCTTGATGAACAGTCTTGGGATTCCTGGTCAATGGAATAAAGTTATTCCTTTCACAGAAAACTAGTGTAATCTTTAGACTGTGCACACACTGCTATGCTCTTGTCTTGCTGATCTTCTTGTCCTCAAACTCCTCAGGCCAGCCCTGCGGATGATAAGCTGTGAGAGGGTGCCCTGACTGCCTTTTTGGCTCCTGTCCTGAGTCAGTGGAAGCAGCTGAGCGGCCCCCAGACCTGCCCCACTGTCCATCCTTGTGCTGGTGCACTGTCAGATCTGCATCTGTGTGCAGCTCCCCATGACCTTCTTAGCAGAATGGTTTACCCTGGCCGTGCTTAGAGTGCCTGTTGTGTGTCAGATCCCAGATTTGTCATGATTCCCAGATTTGTAGTGATGTGGGCGTGCATTCAGCCTGCCCCTTCAGTGGGGTGAGGAGCAGAGCTGGCCGTGCAGCAGTGCCATGGAGCTGGTGTTCCACTGCCCCCTCTCTGGCAGCCAGCACGGGCTGCCATCCCGACTCTGCCTTCTGACAGCTGCCCTTGTCCTCTGCTCCAAGGACAAGGACTTGGACGTTTCCAGCATGACCCAGCCAGTGCTGTCCATTGACAATGCCAGTCCTGGAAGTATGGGGTGGGCATTGCAAACTGCAGCCAGGACTGCCCCCAGCATCCCTGGGAGCAGCACTGCTCTCCTGAATGGGAGAGGCTTTCCCGCCTACCCATGTACAGGATGCTAAGCAAGGGCTAATCTTTTAATATTGTTTCCTTCCACCAGGCTTATGCACGCTTGAACTAAGCTGTGAAAGCTCTGTCTGGCTTACCACGCGTGGAACAAGCTCACACCTTCTGCTGGATCCTCCCCTGTCGCTGGGAAGTCAGCAGAGCTGAAGTGCCTGGTGCATGTTGTGAGAGGTTGCAGCCCAAGGAGCCTGCTGCAAAATCACCGGCTGTGTCAGAGCTGTCCAGGAGCTCTCAGGCTGACATCCCTTTTCTGCCTCTTCATGCAACATTAGGGTTCTTGCTGATGAAATTACGGCCTGTAATTATGTCCGTGTTATATAATTATATGTTTAGATTAGGGTTGGGCTTCTGCCAGCTTTTGTTAACAAGTTAGAATTAGGTTCAACCTTTCAAAGCGGTGCTTTGTGCTGGGTCTGTCTCCTCTTGCCAGTTAAGGCTGGAGTAACAGACCTGCGAGGTGTTTTTGAAAGGGAAAAACACCCAACCCACCTGAAGTTTGACAGGTTAACCTGGTGCTTGTGGTATCAAGCTTTGTTTTTTTCATCTGTCCTCAGGTAACACCACGCAAATTATGTATCGTAGTACCAGGAGGCTGCTAAACACCAAAAGAAAAGGGAGACACAGCTTTGGTGGCTTCTCAGCCCTTGCCTGCTGCGTGCATCAATCTGAGCCGAGCTTTGTCTCCATCGTGGGGCTCCAACACTTCCCAAGTGAAGCCCAGTGTTAGTAACAGCAGCACAAGCACAAGGGCACGTTCCCCAAAGCTGCATGATAGGAAGCGGAGTTCCTTTTAGGGAGCAGCATCCTTGCTGGATGGGTACCAGCTCCCCATTCCACACTGGTTCCCCATGGGAATGTACATGAAGTCAGATGATGGATCATATGAGCACTGGTCTATGAATTTTGATTTTAAAAGACATTTATAAAATGTTTATTTATAAAATTCCAAATAAATAGTTAAGGTACAAATGTAAAAACGAGGTGCTATGAAAGCTTTTTCTTCTTTCACTTTTTTTTTCTTTAAAGGATTTACAGCCAGTTCTCTGTGTCTTGGGAAGAGCTGAGAAGGAAACTTAACACATAACACCAGCAGATCATTAACTTTGACTTAACAACAACAAAAAAGCACTAACGAAGCAGTAGCTGACTGTAGCAATGCAGATTAAAATCTAATTAAACAAGCAGACCGCTTAAACTACAGCCCTTACATTTGACTCAAAAGTAAAGAAGTCTCCTAGGAATACAAGTAGGCAATTATAAAATTGCCCCAAAATGGCTAAACTAGGATTTTCCAGGTGCTAAGCAGCATTAGCGGGCAATTAACAAGCAACTGACTGGGAAAGAAAGGATCAATCCTCACCACAGGATTTTTTCTTTAAAAAGGTGGTGGTTTTGTCACGTTGAGTGACAACACATGGCTCATACAGTTGGGGTGTTTATAGAAGGACCCAGTGTATGGCAGGGCAAGGATTCTGGAATGATCCTGGTGATGGGGCAGGGCTCCAGCTGCACTGGGCTGCCTGGAGAGGCACCCTGAGTCCTGTGTGGGAGAGGGTCACAAGCTTGTACCCCACCATCGCAGCAGCCCAAACACGGAGGTTGTCACGTTGGAGACTGGACCGTGCTGGGATCAGGCCCTGAGCCTGGGACAGGGTGGTCCAGCACAGCACCCATCCCTAGCCCTGGAGAGCCACCTCCTCGTCTCAGCCCGTCCCTACTGCCGGCTCCGGCAGCAAATGGCGATGGCCACAGGCGTGCTGCTGCCAGGGACACCGGCTGCCACGCAGGAGTTGCCCAGGGCGTAGGCTCCCACGGTGCCCGGGCTCTGGGAATGGGCACTGCAGCCCGTCAGCGTCCAGCCATCGTCACAGGACACCGTCACCTAACGGGGAGAAGAGGTCATCCTCCATGGTCACCAAAGGAGCAGGGCCCTGCCCCTTCCTGGTGGTCCTCAGGATTCAGGGTGGTCTGACTGGTGTCACCCAGCTGGGTGGGTTGTCCCATGGTGGGCAGATGGGGACACCAGTAAAGGCTGGGGTTGGGACGGCCACAATAGGATTCCAAAGCCAACCTGACCTGCCATCAGGGTAGCAGAGGGATAATCAGAGGCCACCACAGTGGAGGGGTGTTCCCTATCCCTACCTTCTCCTCGGAGCCTGGGGACGTGTGCTCCTTCACCCGGCACTCGAGGCTGGCAGCGGGACAGCACAAGGCGTGTGCCATCACCTCCATCCCACTGGCACAGCGGCTGGGCCCACGCCCCGGCCCCACGAGGGGTCTGCCACCATCACCCAACGCCACGCTGGGGGAGTGGAAACTGCACCCTGCCGGGGGGAGAGGACCTGTCCGCGTGGGGCAGCCGGGCACCATCCCAGTGCACACACCACGGGATGTCTCCAATGAGCCCTGCACACACACACCCCTTCCCTTCACCCCAGCACTCACACCCACTCCTTTATCCCCACGTCCCAGAATTTTTCTGGAAGGAAAACCTTTGGCCATCAGGCTCTGCAGCCCGTCGTGTCAGGCATTACCGGTGAGCACATGGTCCCGTGGGGAGCAGTCGGCCCCCGAGGAGCTGGTGTTGACCCAGCACTTGGCCCTGGGCCACGTGCAGCACCTGGCGATGGCATAGACCTCCTGGCCCTGGAAAGCGCTGTGGGCCATGCAGTGCTTCTGCCCGTCCTTGTCCTGCAGCCAGGGTGGTGTGGTGTCACCGGGGTGCTTGGGGACACCCCTTCGAGGCTGAGGGGCACCCCGGTGGCAGTGCTTCTGCCTCCATGCACTCTGCTCACCTCCACGTGCTCCCCCAGCCGCCTGCCGCTGCGGGAGAAGCTGGAGCAGCTGAGCATCTCCTCGGTGCTGGCACAGCGACCCACGGCCGTGGCGTGCCCGGTGAGCCCCGAGCACGCCGACCACACCGAGCGGCAGTACAGCTGCTCCTCTGCAATGGTGGTGTCAGCAGCGGGGCGGGCACCCACAGAGACACCCACAGAGACACCCACAGTGACACCCACGGAGACACCCACAGAGACACCCGCGGTGACACCCACAGAGACACCCGCAGAGACACCCACAGAGACACCCACGGAGACACCCGCAGAGACACCCACAGAGACACCCGCGGTGACACCCGCAGAGACACCCACGGTGACACCCACAGAGACACCCATAGAGACACCCACAGAGACACCCTCAAGACGCCCACAGTCACACCCGCAGTGACACCCGCAGTGACACCTGCAGTGAAACCCACAGGGTCACCCACAGCATGGACTGGGCTCTGTCTTCCCCCCACCTCCTCCATGCCAACAGCTGCCCCCAGGCTGAGCCACCCCCAGCACAGCTCAGGGAGGGACATGCCCTGCTGACACCCCGTGCTTGCATCTCAGCTCTTCTTGCTGAGTAAGGACAAAGCTCTGCCAGGCACCCAGCAGGCAGCGAGGTCTTTACCTGCACCCAGCTGGGTGGGCAGCCCAGCCACGCTGTTGGGTGTCTGGAGCCGCTGCTCCTCTGGGAACCACGTCATGTCCATGACACCCTTGGTGGAGAAGTGCAGGAGGCGCTGGTGGAGCTCAGCGAGGCTCAGCTGGGGCTCGGCACTGAGCAGCATGGCAGCGAGGCCTGCAAGAGCCCCGGGGGCTGCAGTGAGAACCAGGGGACGTGGAGCCACCTACTCACAGCTTCCCTAAGCAACACAACTCCGGAGAGACAGGAGAAGGCAAACCTGCTGCCCATCACCCACACGCACGGGATGCAGGAGTTCCACGCAGGCTGCAGCACCCAAATGAGACAAACATGCCAAGACCATGGCATCATGGCACACAAAAATGTCCCCAGCTTAGGCATGACATGTGTCCAGCACCAGCCAAGTGGAGGGCCAGCCCTCCGTGTCCCCCCAGAGCCCAGCTCACCTGCCACGTGCGCGGCCGCCTGCGAGGTCCCACTCCGTGCCGTGAAGCACGTGCTGCAGTCGCTGGAGGCACCGATGATGTCGTCCCCTGGGGCAAACAGGTCCACGCAGCGGCCAAAGTTGGTGCCCAGGGTGCCAATGGAGGCGGGCTGGTCCTCGCTGTTGGTGGCACCCACTGTGATGACCTGCCGGGGCAGTGACAGAGGGAAGCGCAGGCGGGATGGCACGCACAGCCCTAACCCACTCAGCTGATGTGGCACGGGAGGAGATGAGGTGGCACCATGACCCCTGCGTGTCCCCAAGCCTCAGGGGACCCCCTCCAGCCCCTACCTCCAGCTCAGACGCCGGTGAGTAGAGGCAGGCATCATCCTTGTAGTTGCCAGCAGCGGCGACCATCACCACCCCATGGTCCTGAGCCATGTGCTGACAGCCAGCGTTCAGCGCGTGGCTGTGGGCACCAGCCAAGGGCAGCACCACCACCAGTGGCACATGGGGCCGAGCCTCCAGTGTGGCCTTGATGAACTCCAGGGCTGCGAGGGACAAGGCACTGTCGCAGGAGGGGGACAAGGCACTATTGCAGGAGGGGGACAAGGCAGGGGGCTCTGGAAGGGAGCATGCTCCTCTCCAAGGCATGGGGTCACTCACCCGTGAGGGTCCCGCTGATGGTGCCCTTGCCCTGGCAGTTCAGCACTCGGAGGCTGTGCACTTTGGTGCCCGTGGCCACGCCGGCGTCGCGCCCGCTCAGCACCCCGGCCACGTGGGTCCCGTGGCTGTCACACTGGCTGGCCTGGCACAGGCAGTACAGGTTCATGCCCTAGCCCGTTGCATCTAAGCAAGTTTGCAACCCTGCAGCGTCTTCCCCACTCCATCCCACCTCGATTTCCTCTTGCAACAACACCTGGCATGCACACGTGCCCAGCATCCCCAGGACCACAACTCCTGCTGTCGCACACCCTGCCCAGCATTTTGCCCCAAGCCAAGCGTCTCTTTTTTTCCTGGGAAGTCCCACAAGCCCAGCCAAGGTTTGGTGGATGCAGGGTGATGCCCTTGCCAGGACACAGCATGTGGCATCTCAGGGCTTACCTGTCTGTGGAAGTGGGTGCTGTCCTCCTCAGGGACACTCTCGAAGCCAGTCACAAGCACCCTGCCCTCAATCTCCCGGTGGGTGCTCTGCACGCTGGTGTCCAGCAGATAAATCTCCACGAGCTCACCTTTATCTGCAGGGGATGCAGCCGGGGGAAAAAGCAGCCACCACCGCAGTCAGCCCAGGCCATCTGGGATGCTCCCAAAATGCAGCTCCAGACCCACAGCACCACGGGGAAGGGGGATATCCCCATCCCTCAAGATCAGGAGAGGGAATGGGGGTCAGTGAGCCCCTGTGGTCACCCCCTCACGTCCCAGTGCTTACTCGGAGGGCTGTAGGTGCCAGGCTGTGATGACACTATCCTGCCCAGATTCCAAGGAATGCTCTGGGCAAAGACATAGGCATCCTCCTCGATGTACTTCACGTGCGGCAGGCTCAGAGCCTGCGGGGAAGAGACACGGCGCCCGGCGTGGTGGCAAAGCTCCCGCTGCCACCGCCACGACCCCCGTCCTCCGCCCCACATACCACATCCAGGACGTCGCTGCTCATCCTCACCAGGAAGGCGGGCAGGAGGTGGAAGACGTGCAGCAGCTCGCTCCGGTGTCCCCGCCGAGCCGCCCGTGCCCGCAGCCGCCGAGCCGCGCCCCGCACCTCGGCCCCGCTGCTGCCCGCCCGCAGCACCACCACGTAGCGCCCGGGCAGCCGCCACGACGCCTGCGGGGACAGGAGCAGCGGGGACACACACACACACACACCCCCACACCCACACACACACACACACACACACACCCCCCACGGACGCGTGGCTGTGCCCCCAACCCCACGCTCCTCACCTTGGCGGCGCGATGGAAAGCGGCGGGGCCCGGCGGGGCGGCCCCGACGGCGGCTGCCCCTTCCTCGGCCGCCCCCGGCGACAGCGACAGTGACAGTGACAGCTCCTCGGTCAGCGCCAGCGCCAGAGCCAGCACCAGCGCCAGCGCCCGAGGGGACATCCCGCACCCGCGCCCCGACGGCGCCGGAGAGGGGCCGGGGGGCCGGAACGGGGCCGGGGGGTTGGAGAGGGGCTGTAGGGCCGGAATGGGGCCGGAGGGCTGGAGTGGGACAGAGAAGTCGGAGCGCACCCGAGGAGCGCAGGAGCCGGAGCGCACCGACGGAGCCGATGTCTCGGAGCGCACCCGCAGGTACCGGAGCTCACCCGCAGGTCCCGGAGCTCACCCGCAGG
>VWZG01000688.1:590906-605379 GCA_013396735.1 Grallaria varia | reverse complement strand
GAGGCGGGGTGGGGAGGGGGATGCTGCTCACCCCCAGTGCCGGCGCATCGCTGGGGGCTCTGGCGAGCAAAGCGCAGCCGCTCAAGGACTCATTTCCGAAAGGCCTGAGCGCTTTAATGTGCCTCCTACTGCCTCACTCCGGGGATAAATTCCCATGAGAGCCTCTAATCCTGTTTGGGCATTTTTGACAGAGTCGTCACACATCGCAAATATCCGTTTTGCGGGATGCGGTCGGTGCTTTTCCCTGGCTCTCCCCGCCGCTTCCCTCTCTGCCCTCCCGCAGCGCGGGGCTCCCACGCTGCCCCACATTCCCGGTGACCTTCGGCGAACCCCGTCCCTGCTCCTGGCTTTTCAGGGAAATATTTGTAAGACCTTCAGAGCTTAATATGCTTTTATGAATGCACATGTTTTATATGGATGTGTCTGTTCCATATGGTTGTGTATGTTTTGTGTGGCCATATATGTTTACACGGATGTGCATGTTTTATAATCATGTGTATGGTTTGTACGGACATGTAAGTTTTATATGGATGTGTATGGTTTGTATAGACATATATGTTTTATGATGATGTGCACGGGTTATATGGATGTGTATTTTTAATATGGATGTGTATAGTTTATATGGGTGAGTATGTTTTATATGGGTGCGCATGATTTGTAGGAACATAGGTTTAATTTGGATGTGTATAGTTTATATGGACAAGTATGTTTTATACGGATGCATACAGTTTATATGGACTTATCTATGTTGATTTTTTCATGAGACCTCGAAGTGGGTGCCTTCACCCTGGTTTGGGTAGCTCTAGGGACACCAGACCCCACTTGCCACCCACTTTCTGCCACAACAAGCTGACATTAGAAGAGCCAGTGTCCAGGACACTGATCATAGGGACACGTCTCATTCCTAATTTTTGGCAGCTTCATCAGTGTGGCCAAGCCCCACAAGGCACCACTGGTGCCTCAGGACACTGTCAGAGCAACTGAGCACCAGGGGACCCCATTTCCAGGGGACAGTCTCCTTCTGCCCGCAGTCGCTCCCTTCCTTTTAGCGCAGGGGACAAGCTGTGTCCCAGGGAAGGATGGAAGGAACCCAAAGAGGAGGGGGTGGCAAAACCCCCCAGTCCCACACACACCTCCCTGTGCTGAGGAGCCCAGGGAGGGCTTGGCATGAACATCCAGCCCCAGAAGTGGACAGGGAGCGAGAGACGTGCCCAGCTCTGGAGCTCTCTCCAGGAGTGGATAGCTGCAGAAAGATTATCTGTTTAATTGAAAAAAAAATGTTCAGAAACAGCGCCCTGTGGAGAAGTGACCTGATATTCCTGACCTGGCACCCAGAGAGGCTTCCAGCAGCAATTCCTGCTCCTGCTCAGAGCAGCGGCTCTGTCTGTGTAAAGGGAAGAGCCCCTGTTGAGGTGGGAAGGAAGGAGAGGGCAGAGGAGGCACCAGAAAAAAAAAAACAAAACAAAAAACAAAAGGGGCAAGGACCTCTAAAACCCTGTTGCCCTCCGTTCCGGGGGAGCCCCGCATGGCGTTAACAATAAAAAACGTGGATTTAGTCACGGCTCTGGGAAATATCATTGTTGTGATACCCCAGTTCTACAAAAGCAAATACTATTATTGCACCAGCCGGGAATTGAACCCGGGTCGCAAGAATGGGAATCTTGCATGATACCACTACACCACTGGTGCGCTGATGTCGCTGCATCCCGGGGATGCTCCAAACCGCCTGGGGCCGCTCCGTCCCACGTGGGTGCCTGCACAGCAGTGCCGGCTCCTTCCTTTTCTCCATCGGCGACCAGGGGTCCCCACGGGTGGGTGACACGCGTGGGCGGGCGGGGGGTACTCCCCCCCTTTAGAAGCCGGGCTGAGAGCAGCGCTTAATGCCATGCAGGAATGTCCCGAGTCCCACAATGTTTAACCAGGAGCCGAGTCCTTCACCTCAAGGATGCTGTGCCGGGGTTGGGGGGGACCCACATCCATGTGCCCAAAGGGAGGCACGCGGGGTCCCCTTCCCCTGCCCCCACCCGAAGAAATGCTTTTGGAAAGTCAGGGGGTTTTTTTGCCAGAAGTGGTAATGAGTGCCAGAACATGAGACAGGACACCTCTCCTGTGACGCAGGGGTGAGAGGCATGGGGATGTTCAACCTGGAGAAGGCTCCAGGTAGACCTTAGAGCCCCCTCCAGCAGAGGGAGAGAGATTTCTGACAAGGGCATGCAGTGACAGGACAAGGGGAAATAGCTTCAAAACTGAAAGAGGGCGGGTTTTGATTTGATATTAGGAAGAAATTCTTCACTGTGAAGATGGTGAGGCCCTGGCACAGGTTGCCCACAGAAGATGTGGATGCATTCAAGGCCAGGTGGGACAGGGCTTGGAGCAACACAGTCTAATGGAAGGTGTCCCTGCCCATGGCAGAGGAGTTGGAACTGGGTGGTCTTTAAGAGCCCCTCCCAACCCAGACTATTTTATGCTTCTACAGGCAAAGGCTTTCAAGTCTCTACCAGGCTCCAACGCTCCATAGGAGACAGTGACAGAGCAAAATCCTGCCCCAGGCACCCTCTGAAACTCAGTGAGACGTGGTCCTGTCCAAACAGCGTCCCCACAACCACCACAGCACCCTCTGAAACTCAGTGAGATGTGGTCCTGTCCAAACAGCGTCCCCACAACCACCACAGTCCCCCACAGCGGGAAGGACAGGCAGGACTCGAGTACGTGCAATGGAATGGTTATTGCTCCCTCCCAGACAGGGGCTCGCAATCCTGGGGCAATGTTTAGCCAACACCGGAGCCTCCGTTCCCCACCCTCCTGTTGCCCGTAAACACCCCGGCTGCGTGGGCGCTCCCTGCCCTTCTCCCTCGCTGCTTTGGTGATGCCAAGGTGAGCGGGGGGTGCAGGAACACCTGTCACAGAGGCGTGACATCCTTCCACAGCTCCCGTGCTCCATCCTCCTTGGGTGCTGGAGGACAGCTTTCCCCTTGCTTTGGGGCGTGGGGAGTTGGAACGAGATGGTCTTTAAGCTCCCTTCCGACCCAAACTGCTCTATGATTCTATGAAATTGCAGAGGAGCTGCTGTGCCAGTGGATGTGTGTTCCCAAGCCTCCTGGGGCCATGCCAGGCACAGTCAGCACCCAGCCCAGCTTTCCCAAAACAGGCAGAGGGACTCTCAGCATCCCCACGCTGTTGGATCTTCTGGTGCTTGGATTCAAACCCTGGGGAGGCTCAGCCACACAGGTCCCCACAGTCCCGAGCAGATGAAGGTCACGGCTCTCACCGGTGCTGCCATCTCTTCACGGTACACACAGGCTGCTGCGTTACCCCTGTTGTGGTGACAAACCAGGCTTAGATCCATCAACACGGTTTGAAACAAATATTTATTATTCAGAAAGAGTTTGGGGACACTGAATGCCAGCGTGCAAACCCACCCACAGCGCTGTGGCTGTTGACGCTGATGTGGTGGAGGTGCCCAAAGCCACCACCTCAAGTGCCATCACCAGGGGTTTGGCTCAGCCGAGTCCTCCTCCCTCAGCTCCCAATGGCACTGGGAGCTGGTCCTCCTGAAGGAGATGAGGGACAGCACAGTCTGTCACCTCCATCACTCTTCTCCCAACCTGGAGACATGAAAGCTGCCTGCTGCAGGAGTCTCAGGATCTAATTTTAGTTTCAGGAGAGCTTGGATAAGTGGGGAAAAGACTTTGAGGATATTTCTGCCTCATAAAGCCCACCCTTGGTGAGCACATCTTTACCTACCTAAACCTGATCCTCTTCCAAGCATCAAGGCTAATCCCTTCCCTTCCCAAGCCCAGTATTTATCCCAGATCCTGCCCAGCCCAGTTTTCTCATCCAAATGGCTCCAGCAAGGGGGACCTTTTCCCATATGCTGGGTAATTCAGGAGGGGGCAGTCCCCCAGTTGGGATTTGGGGGAACGACAGCCTCCAGAGAGGCTGGGAGTGTCCGAGGGGTGCAGAAGCCATGGGGTCCCTTCCACGCTGCAGGCGCTGCACTTTCGGGGGCGTCCCCTTTCCTCCAGGCTGCGATGTTTGCGTCCCCTCCATGAGATGAGTCCATGCCAAGAGACCGTTTCCTTTGGAAAATCAGTTTTCAGGCTCAAAAAGGCAGTCGTGGTCCTTGAGCGGCGCATCCAGCTCCTCTTGGAGCCCGTAATAAAGGTCATCCTTCCCAGTGCCTTTGCGGGGGGATCCGGGGTGGTCTCCCTGCACCAAGGAGCTGGTCGGGGTGCAGCCGGAGCGGGTGGTGGGTGGCAGGGTCCGGCTCGGTGGTGTGGGAGTGCCAGGCATGGAGCCCTCCAGCGATGGCGTGTCCATCTCCTCCAGGAGGGACGCCAGCGGCGCATCCCCCGGCGCCGGGCGAGGGGGGCTGTGGGGACAGGGAGGGCTGTGGGAGTTACACCAAACACAGCTGGGCAGGAGCTGAGGTTTCTCCTGGGGCTGGTGGCTGCTGGAGCGTTGCTCAGCCAGCATCACCAGTCCCTTTGCTGGGTGTCTGGAGCGCCCTGGGAGGGCCCTATCCCAGCCCTCGTGCCTGCCTTTACAGGGACACCCACCTGACAGGTTCCTTCTGCCCTCGGGACAGTGGTGGCTGCCCTTGCATGTTCTGCATCCCAAGGGGAAAGCAGCGCACCCCTTACAGCTATAGATGCATTTTGGCAGAAGGGGTGTCCAATTACCAGGCCCTGAGACTGCATCGTTGGCCCCATCACCTGCAGAGCCCTTTGGGACCTCTAAAACCAGTGCTTGGGCATCATACGTGGCATCTGGTTTGAGGGTCACGTACTGGGCATCTCATTTCTACCAAAGTGTGACCAGGAACTTGGTGTTTATTATGGTGAGGGATGCTGTTTATATTGATAAAATGAAATGAAAGCAAAATACAAATTAAAACCAAACCCCATCCAGATTTCCTCCTGGGAAATAACTTGGTACGGAGACTCACCGTGGGTGGAGACACCATCTGGGATCCAGAGGGGCTGGGGGGCTGGGGACTCAGCACTGTGTGAGCAGAAAAGACCCCTCTGCCTCCTTTCCTCCCCTGAGAGGATCTGTTTTCACCCAGTTTTCACCCCTCCTTTCATCCCACCAAGCGCCACCCTGACCCTGACCCTGAGGACATCACATACCAGCTGCCTGCTGCTGTTTCCAGACAAGGTGCCGGGTCCTGTTGGGGGTCTCCAGCACCCCCCAGCTCCCGGTGGACCTCTGCTTTGGCCTGCACGGCTGACTGGGAGCAGCTGCGGGCTCTGGGCTGTGCCGTGGGTGGGAGTGGGGCCAAGCCCACCGCCTGCTTCTGGATCTGCTCGTAGGATGGCAGGCTCTTCTCATAGGTGCTGGTGGCCTCTTGGTTGGGGCAGGGGGCAATCAAGCTGCGGGCAAAGGAATCACAGGGCGCTGAGCAGGACCTGGACCCCATGGGGACGCTCGGGCACATGCACGCAGGGCTCCATCACCTGAGGGAGTGGCCTTAGAGGCCACCAAGGCCACCTCACTGCCCACACCAGCACCAGAGCCAATGGGTCCTTGAAAGGGATACCCAGAGGACCACAGCTGGATGTCTGGCATCCCCTGGCATCGCTCAGGCTCCAGCCCTGGGCAGGGCTCAGACAGCCCTTGCCTGCCCCACCCTGACCCCTGCTTGGCATTTTGTGCTGCCATCAGTGCACTTGTCCCCAGTCTCACACACTGCCCTCGTCCCCTGGGCACACACATAACCCTGCATACAGATTTTTGGGACCCACCAGACATCCTTCTTTGGCAGCACTGTGGATTTGTGGTCCAGGAACCGCTCGGCTTCAGGATCCACAGGGATGAATGTTATCTGCAGGGAAAAAGAAGGCAGAGCTCAGGGGATGTGCTGGGCACCCTCAGCCCTCATTAGTGGTAAAAGGGTGTCCCTTGAGCTGGGTTTAGGGTCTTTTCCCAGTTCCACAGTTGGATGTCTTACTTGGAAATGGGCTTTTTGGAGGGGAAATCAGTAAGGGATTAATGAATCCAGCACAGTCTCCCTCTCAGAGCCTTTTCCCCAGTGGAGTCACACGTGTCCCCAAGCCCAGAGGGAGTCCTGGGGCCGTAGGGAAGGTCAGTGTTCAGGGACAACACCGAGGGTGCCCTGACCTTGTGCCCTGAGTGCAGCAGCAAAGCCACATCTCCCTCCTCATGGGGCTGAGCTCGGCTTGGGGAGGTGCTGGGGTCAGCTTTACCCCAACCCCAGGAAACACAGCTGGTTTCAGAGGTGCCAGCTGATCCCCACTTCCTGAGGGCACCACCCAACACTTTGGAGGGCAGCCAAACTGTTGACAGGCCATCCAGCAGGGCACAGCTCAGTGCCACGACTGCCCTCTCCGTGGAAAAACCCCTGTTCTGCCAGCCCTGTTTCCCAGGGCAGGGATGCATGGCTGCCCTCTGCGCTGGCACTGCCCTCTGCCAAGGAGACTGGCACGTGAGGGCTGGGCTCAGGGGGGCCCAGACCCTCCCACCTCCATGGCCATGACCTTCTCGGTGGTCCTGGGGGTCTACCAAGCCCCCAAGCCACAGGGAAGGCGTTAGTTTGGGAAGGGTTTGCATGGGAGAGATGAACAGCAGTTTATTTCCTTGGGATTATTCCCTGCTGCCGGCTTGGGAGCAGAGACCCAGTCTCGGGGTCCAAGGGGGTACAGGAGTACAGGAGGGTGATGGTCAGGAGCCGCATCCTGCACCCATCAGCTGGTCACAAGATTCCCAAACCAACAATTCCCTCTCCGGATCACTCCAGATGCCTTGCCCAGTATCTGCTGCTACCCCACCCCACGGATGGGGAAGCTGACACATGGCCTGAGGCTACACATCTGCAGCAGCCGAAGCCCCCAAACCCAACGGAGCCCCCCAAGCCCCTCAGAGTGCTCGGTGGCAGGATGGGTCCTACCTTGGGGTAGCACTGGCACATGCTCCAGGTGACGCCCACGGCTATGAGCAGGACCCCCAGCACGCAGAAGGTGATGTAGATGTGGGGCTTTTCCACGCTCATGATGAAAATGCCCGTCATCACCAGGAAGAAACCCAAGATGATGAACCCGTAACGGAAGGTCTTCTCCTCCGCCATGGGCTCCAGGTAGGAGAGGCAGGGAGGAGAGATGCCAGGGAGCTGCTGCCCACTGAGCACACCTGCGAGGTAAGGCAAGGAGTGGTTTCTCTTTCTGGAGGCTGCCAGGAGCGGAGGATCAGCTGCACTCTGAGCCCGGTCCTGCCCAGAGCTGAGCCAGCCAGTTTTTAATGGGTTTGTAATGAATGCAAACACCGACCCGCCGTTCACACTCCAGTGAAGCCGCCCGGCACGTGTCCGGGTAACCTTCCCTGCGGGCACCCCACGCCTGGGGAAAGGACAGGGGAGGAGAGGGGGGCACGGCAGCAGAAATGGGGACCCAGAGAGCGGCTGATCCTGCCGGGATTTTCCCAGCCCTGGGCACTGGAGTTAACTTGGCCATAAACCAGAGCTGGCAGAGCCCCAGCTAAGGGGGAGATCAGGGTGCAGCACGTTCTCAAGGGCTGTGGGGCTGCAACAGGGAAGGAGGCAGTGCTCCAGGGTCTTTTTGGAGGCCAGTGGGTTTGGAACATCCATCAGCCTCACTCCAGCTGAGTGCTAAGGCTGCCTCATTGGGCAGCAGGTGGACTGAGAAGTGGGGACGGATGGAGCAGGTTTGGTCCACCCAGGGACACTAAGGACAGAATATCCCTGTGCCCTGTGTTAGCTTAAGTTGGAGCTGGGGTGTTAAAAGGTGTCCCCTTCCCAAAACACATCCAACAGCCAGACAGTGTCGGTGGCTTTAATTAGCCTTCATTTTATTCCCTTGTTTTCCAGCCCATGTGGGAGCACATACACCTGACTTATGACAAATAATTATATTATAAACAGTATGTTATACGTGACTGTGGCTCCAAAGTTGCTCTGCAGCTCTGCAGGTAGTCCAGGGCAGCCCACTGTTCTGCTGGGATGAAGGAACCAGCAGCACCCCCAAAGCCACTGGCCTTTCCTCTGGGCAAGGCTGCAAACCCACCCAGGGTGGGCAGGAAGGGGGTTGTGTGCTCAGGATGGCTCTTTACAGGATGCTGCCCGAAATGCCAAGTGCACTTGGATGCCCTGACCACACGCACAAGCCACTGAGCATCACCACATGAAGTGAGGCGTGAGAGGTCAGTACGTGGGGGAACAAGGTGGAAGGGATGGAGATAGGGCTGGAAGGGGCACTGCAAAGGCAGAGGAATGAACGGGGCAGCACAGCATTGCATTTTCTCTGGCCAGATTCCTCGTTCTTTGCTGCATTTTCTATTACTGAGTGGGCAGCCCCTGGCCTGACAGGAGCTCCCAAGGGTGGGTCAAAGCAGGGAATGCAAAGCATCTGCAACCAACAGTGGTTTTATTAAAAATACGAAGGCTTTGAAACATGCCAGTTACTCCCAGCATTCCAAACCCATCACCCACAGGACTCGCAATCCCAACAGCCCTGAGCCGATAGCTTGGAAAACCAGGCTTGACCCTTTCCCCTCCACACACCCCGTCCTCTCCCCCCTATAAAGGAAGGGGCACAGTTTAAAGCTGAGGGACTGGGCAGCCACCCAGAGAGTCGCAGCCCCTGCTGCCCCCAGCTCAGAGCCCTCGGATGCTGATGTTTTCATAGCTGGGGGGAGGCGTTGCCTGCGGCTCCTCGGGCTGTAGGGTCTCCAGCCAGGATGGGCTGGGGCGGAACAAGGCGCTGTCGGAGGAGCTGCGCCGGCGGCCGCCCTGCCAGCCCTCCTCCTCCTCCAGGTAGTGGTACAGGGGCGGTGTGAGCTCCTCCTTCCTCCTCGGGGGCTGGACATAAGCCGGGACACCGAGGGCAGGTCTGCAGGTCAGGGCTTCTTCATAGGTGGGGATGGCGCTGGCGTCCCAGGTGCTGCGAGGGAAGAAGAAACCCAGCAGCGCACACTGTCAACCAGAGCATCCCAGTACCCAACTGGAGCATCCCAGTACCCAACTGGAGCATTCCAGCACCCAACTGGAGCATCCCAGCATCCCCCAACTGGACCACCACAGCGCTTGTCAACTGGAGCAACCCTGTGCCCTGTCAACCAGAGCCATCCCAGCATCCCATCAACATCCCAAAAAACCCACCTAAGCATGACTGACACATGCTGGGGACAGCACATGGGCAGGTTTTGCATGCCCAGGGTCTCGAGATGACCAAGATGGGGAGCCATGCAGGAGGAAGGATATCATCCATCAGACCTTACAAGAAGATCCCACAGGCAGAAGTGCATCCTCATCCCCTGCTTAATCCCAAATTCACCCCTGAAGCACGGAGGCTGCCAGCAGCCAAGGGAGCCAGTTTGGCATGAGCATCCGGGCAAGGGTCAGCCATCCCAGTTCAGTGCAGTCAGACCCCACTCTTGTGCACCGGCCAAGCCTGGTGTCACTTCCAGCAGTGCTTTGCTGAGCAAACACAGCTTGTGTACAGGGAAAACCTCCAGACAGCCTTTGCACTGTGCATGGTCCCAGTTGGCACCCTAAGGAATGGTACAGCCCAAAAGCTGGGGAGGCTGTGAAAGCAACTCCTCGTTGCAGCTGAAACCCAGCACAGTGTGCTGGGGAGGTGGTGGGCATTGGAGAGCACAGCTGGTGCAAAGGAAGAGCTGCAATGCTCCAAAGGGATGGCTCCACCCTGAACTTGGCAGCTCCCTGTCCCAGACAGACCACTCTTGGCTTCTGCGCTGGGGTTTTGGCCAAACAGCCTCAGCTTGCAGAGGGATGCTGCCTTAGAAATGTGGAGAGGGGTGTTTATTCCAGCACGGCGTGCTTTGCTGGGGCTGGAGGAGGTGCCACAGCACCAGCAGTGCCAGGGCACTGTGGCCCATTCAGCGTGGGAGCTGGGAGCTCAGAGAAAGACACATTCCCCATGGGGACACAGCAAAGCTCTCCACGGGAGGTGGAACCTCTCCCCAGAGTAGCCAGAGTGGATCACGATCTCACAGATATTCAGATGGGCACCGAAATCCCTGGAGAATCAGGAACGTGCCTCCAACTCCAACTGAAATTTTATGGTTTAATGTTCTTAAGAGTTTCTTTTAGTGCTGCTTTTCCCCAGAGCCCGATTTATGCTGGAGCCAAGATCTTTGCTGTGACCCCATAAAACAGCACTGGGAAGGGCCGTCTGGCTCCGTTTCCACTGCAGTTTCTGCAAAAAAAAAAAAACACCTCTTGATCAAAAAAATTTTAAATCAAGAACTGGGAATAAATCTCAGGCTCACAAGGGAAGATTCTGGGGACCCAAAAAGCAGCAGTGGTGTTCAGGGTGAGGGGTTTTTCTACACCACAAAATGGGCTTCATAGAAGGATTCTTTAATAACACTCTAACAACACTCTTGATGCCACTCCAAGGATTATTTTCCTTTTTTTTTTTCCTTTTAACTCCCTTTTAACATAGATTTTCTTCCACTAAAGATGGCATAAGCACCCTCATCCTTACACAGCACTGCAGACCTGAGAGACCAGGGCAGGATTCAGCAGCTGGAGGTCTGGGTGACCTGTCCACCCCCCAAATCCAAACCTTCTGCCAGAAAACCAATGCGGTTTTCTGCTCAGTGGCTCTGCTAAGGAGATGTTGCCTCGCTCTGTGATGGCCCTGCAGGGCAAGGAGAGCTGGATGCAGCACAGCCAGGGTGGGCACGGGGTGGGGGGCTGTCAGGGAGGGCAGTGGGGGGGGCTCAGGTTGACACTAATGAGCAAAAGCATCTTCTCAGGGAGCAGGAGGAGAGCACGGACTGGAGTGTGAGCAGTGGCTGGCAGTGCAGATGTGCTGCTGCTCGTGTGAGCTCACCAGCGAGCGAGTCTGGGAGCGGGCTCAGGGGGCAGCCAAGCCCACCCTCCATTCTGCCCACCCAAGCACTGCGCAGGGACGTGGCACCCACCTGCAGTTCCACTTCTCCAGAGGCTCCGCGGTGAAGTACTGCAGGTCCCTGGGGAAATGGTACTGGTAGCGGCGGGACACCACCCTGGTGTTGGCTTTCACGGACCACAGGAGGCCGAAGAGGAGGAGGATGCCGCCGATGCCACAGCAGAAGAAGCTGACAGAGCGGAGCAGGGCGCTGGAGGAGGAGGAGGAGGAGGAGGAGGAGGAGCTGGGAACTGCCTCGGCGTCCCGGGGAGGCAGGAGGCGAGTCCCGCTGCTGGCCGACGAGACCACCTCCCCATCACTCCACCAGGCAAAGCACAGCGTCCCCGTCACCAGCAGCACCGCCCCGGTGATGGTCAGGCCGTAGCGGAAAGAGGCAGCTGCCATCCTTCAGGAGGTTTTAGGAGAGGAGAAGAGTGAGACCAGGCATGAGAGAGCCCACACCCTGCAAGACAAGAAGGGGGTCGGGTTTGAGCGGGACAAGGTCACAGAAGATCTGTCAGAGGAGAATATGACTGAGCTAGGACCTCTCCAGGGGGTGCAGCCTCTTTAGCTACTTATTATTGACCATAAGAAAGGGAATGTCCATCATCTCAGATGGGAAGTGCTTGGGCAGAGCAAAGTCAGTGCAGTTTGAACAAATAAACTTTCCACCAGCCTCATAAAAACATCCTCATTTTCAAGAAATAACATGGCATTCCCACGGAGGGAGGAAGAAAGCCCCAGCCAGGGCAGCTCTGGGGGCTTTCATAGTTCCTGTCGTTGGATTTTATTCCAGACTTCATCCAAATCTCGGTGGAACACCAGCAGGGTTTCTGATCAAAGCATGGCTCATGGAAGAGGTTAGGGTCAGCTTCAGTGTACACCTTCTCAGGTCCCTGTCAAGATCAACCCCACTGATGTCATCACCACCTTCACCCTCCCTATCACAACGGTTTCTTCTGCTGGGTGGCCCTTCTCAGCTAAATGTGACATGCAGAGAACAGCCATGCTTCCTTGATGCTGGAAAATTTGGGGAGGGGAACCTGGTTTCTGATCTCCGTGGGGCTCTCACTCTCCATTGCTTTTTCCAGCAAACAACGAGCATCTGCTCCCTGGACTCGGGCACTCAGCCCCCAGCCAACCAATTAACCAGGGAGGCAGAGAGGTCCCACCACGTCCCCTCTGGTCCTGCTCACTGCCCAGCAGGAAGATGCAGGCTCAGCTCCCACTTCCCATTGGACAATAAGCTTTGGACCATGCAGGAATTACAGACCAACACCCCCAGACAGATTCAGTCCTGGGTGACTCTGCTGTGAGGGTTTCTCATGGTGGCAGTGCCAGTGGAGAGCCTGCACAGCCAGGATGGAGTTGGGGCTCAAGCAGAGAGGTGGATGAACAGATGGATGATCCGCACCCAGCTGTCACCTCTGCACTCATCATTTTGCCTGTGTGTCACTAACATGAAGACAATGTGGTGGCTTTGGTCTCCACTCCTCTTTGTACTCTGAGATCTGGAAGAGCTGAGCCAGAGCTAGGCAGGGAGCACAAGTCCAGCATGGACTTGGAGTGATCAAGGTCAGGTGGAATCATGTTATTTCAAGCCATTATTTATCAGATGGGCCCACTAAATGGAAAGTCAAATTACTTTGTATTGAAAGAAACACTATCTGATCTAATCTAGGTTTAATGAAGGAATTGGATGAGAAGTGGGATTTAGGAACCCTGTAGAAAAGCAGCACATTCCAGCTCTTGGCCCAGGGTCATGAGCTCGAATTGCCACCCAGGCAGCTGCAGTCACCTGCTGGGAAGGAGGTCATGTTCCTGGGGTGAGAGAAGGCAGAGCTTCCCCCCATAACAGTGGGACATGTTTGCACGCTCCCTCCTGAACGGCAGGGGCTTGGCTGAGCTGAGGCAGAGAAGGAGATGGTGTTAGATGTCATTTGGGATCAGCATCCCCGTCCATCAATGAACACGAGCAGCACACAACAGAAGAGCTGGACTCACGTTGTCTTGCAGCAGGAGATGCTCAGGGGAGCACAAGGACCCTACTGGTCCGTGAATGCAACTCCTTTGGAGAGCAACGCATTTTCATGGAAAAATTTCAGCCAGTATTATTCAGGGGAAAAAAACATGACCCCAAACACCCCACAGCACATCTCTCGATCCAACTGCATGGAAATATCAGGTCACTCCAAACTGAAAGCCTGGACTGAACCAGCACCAAGAGTCGAAATGCTCAGCTCCTGCAGTCAACACTCATTTTGGGGTCAGACTGGTGAGGTTTGGGAGATGCTGCGAATTCCCTGGTGAATTTTGGGAGATGCTGTGATTCCCCTGCCTGGGCACGGGGAATTTTGCAGCCTGCAGCACTGTGCACATCTGGGAGCTCTGGCAGCGAGGGAGAGGCGGAGGGAAGGCGGAGAGCCTCTGGAAGGTGACGGATTGACAGCTCCAGAGAATAAACTCTTCTCCCTTGACAAAACTAGCGCAGCTCGGGGAGCAACGCTGAGATCTTCTCCAGCCTACCCGCACGTGCTCCCGCAGCGCGTGTGCGGGGGCAGCTCCTCCACACTGGGTGACATTGCCATCGCTGGGTGACATTGCCATCGCATCACCGCTTGCCAAACCCCCTCTCGGGTTGCCACAGCTCCCCTGAGCCTCTCTAAAAGACCCACGAGGTTTTTTCAGCACACCAACAGCTGGAAGAAGAGTCTGAAGGGGCAGGGGCAGGGAGTGCAATGCAAGGCCAGGGCATGACCTGAGTCCCTGCTCCCCAAGCCCCTCCTGGCTTTACTCCCAGAGCACTCAGCGTCCTGCACAGCAGGTCTCCCAGTGAGCATTCCCAGTACAAGTTCCTACGGAGGGGCTGTGGGCTCTCCAACACTTGTCCCCACCCGCCGAGCCACCCTGACATTTTGTTCTGCCCTGTCTCCTCCTTTGACCTGCCCTGAAATAGTTTTCCGGGGCACAGATTTGCACGTTGCATGTACAAACAGATATGAATGTTGATAGTTTACATAGTTCCAGCGAAATGCTGAGAATAGCAGCCCCCATATAAAGTTATGCAGAGGGTGATTCACTGGGTCTACTAAGCATTACTCAGAAAAACGCTCTTTTCCAAAAACACGAGAAAAGAAAAGAGTTTTGAACCTCTCCCACCTCTATCCAGCAGAAATCCACCTCCACACCCGTCCCTCCACGGCACTTACGGACCGTCCTTCCACGCGGGGCTGGAGATCTTTAACGACGGAGGAGCAACACCCGGGAGAGATGCGCCAAAGCGTGAGCATGTCATTAGGGACATCCCTTCCTGCATTCACCCAAATGTGCTTTCTTTTTGTTATCGGTATCAGCGAGCGTTTGATGTCCAACCAAAGCTAAGTACCAGCGATGCTTTGGAACACCACCCGAGAACTCTCGGCGCGCTCAGCATCCCGAGGCAGGTTGGCACGGAGGGGAGCACATGTCTCTTCCCCCAGTCCCGCGTCCCCTGCCAGGCTTTGGGGCGACACCCGAGCCCCGCATTCCCTCGAAGGGGGTCCCTTCCCTCCGCGGTGGGTGCTCCCACCGCCCCTCCGCTC
>VWZG01000688.1:563815-580485 GCA_013396735.1 Grallaria varia | reverse complement strand
GCGGGCGCCATGTCGGCGCTGTGGTCGGTGGGCGCGGGGCTGCTGCTGCTGCTGCTCTGGGTGCGGCACCGCGGGCTGGAGGCCGTGCTGGTGCACCACCGCTGGGTCTTCGTCTGCCTCTTCCTCCTGCCGCTCTCCATCCTCTTCGACATCTACTACCAGCTGCGCGCATGGGCCGTGTGGCGCCTCCACAGCGCCCCGCGGCAGCACGCCCAGCGCGTCCGGCACATCCAGGCGCAGGTGAGACCCTCGGCCCGCGCTCTGCGGTGTCCCTGTCCCGCTCCCTCCCAGCCCCGTGCCCGCCTGCCTCTCCTTCCCCCCACCCCGTCCCCCGTCCCTCAGCCGGGGCAAAGTCCAGCCGGAGCGGGACAGAACAAAGGAATAAACGCCGGCGGGTGTTTCAGCCCCTGTTGGGTTGTGGGGCGGGGTGGGGGGAATTGCCCCGCTCTGAAACTCCTGTGGCAGTTCCCCGCTGCGGCGTCCTCGGGGATGTGCCGCGCTGGGCGCTCACCTGGCCCGGGGACACGCGTGTGTGTAATGTGGAAACAGCAGCTTTCGGATGGCAGGCTGAGCACTGTGTTTGAACCCCCCTGACATCCCGCTGCTCGGCACTGCCAGCTCCCGGAGATGGCTGAAGGGGAAACGAAACTTTTCCTCCACCCAGATGTCTGTAGCGTTTCTGTGCTCTCTGAGCGTTTGTGGTAATCCTGTCACGTCTGCTTCTGTTTTCTTGCTTGTCTCTCACGTTCATCGCAGATACACATGGATATTAATGTGCACGGAGTTATTCTCCGAGGTATTGGGGCTGTTTGGGGGTTTTTTTTAACCATCTGTAGCAGCGGTCGAGCTTTGAAGGAAAAGCTGCAATTGATATTTGTTCTCCAGATGTTAACCACTGTGGCTTATGTGTGGCTTACACATTTTCCTTCTCAGCTTTTCACAGTGTCCTAGAAGGTCTTGAGTTGGAAGGGACCTTAAAAACCATCTCATTCCAACCCTCCTGCCATGGGCTGGGACACCTTCCGCTAGACCAAGTTGCTCAAGGTTGCTTCTCTCTTTGCCCATTTAGTTGCAAGCCCAGGCTACTTTTTGTGTGCTTTGGAGTAGAACTAAGTTTATAACTGTGATAGTATAGGTTTCCCTGTGGGGTTTTTAAAACTCTGTTACAGTTTCTTGCTGGTTTTCTGAATCCCTATCCAAAAAAATCCCCCAAAGTTACAGGATATTAGAAATGCTTCCTCTACATAACTAGTCCACTGTAGTGGTATTGTAGTGGTATTTTACTTAGAAGTTCAGAGATCTGCAGAGAGACTTCCAAAGCATCCCTGCTCTGACATGGAGATATCCAGGATTTGTTACTTGATGTAGAGGAGTAACAGTATTTGTGAACGTCTTTTCACAGTGAGAGAAAAAGTGTTTCGGTTATTCTTGCAGGTTCGGGAATGGAAAAACGAAGGCAGCAAGAGATACATGTGCACTGGCCGGCCTGGCTGGCTGACTGTGTCGCTTCGTGTTGGGAAGTACAAGAAGATCCATAAGAACATCATGATCAACTTAATGGATGTCCTGGAAGTGGACGGTGAAAGACAGGTAGCTGGGCTGGTCACAAAGCTTTCACAATAGTCAAGTGTACAGCTTTCTGTGCAGTATCTGTAGCTGACGAGGTTAGAGTCCATAATGAACAAAGGATTTTTGTAGCAGTAGGCCCACCAAATTTCAGTGTGTGCTTGGATCGTTCTGTCAAAAAAAAACCCCAGCATATGGAATTGCCTGGCTTTTATGTGCTGAAGTCTAAAAGACCAGATTGATTTATGGTTTTGGGCACTGAGCAACAAGATGTTGAGGCAGAGGAGGAATCACTAAACAGTTTCAACTATTTTTAGTAGCGCTCTTAGGAAAGTGAAGCTCTGAGTTCTGATAACAGATGGAAGTGTATCCAGTTAGCCACATTTTGTCACTGTTAAATGATGAGCACTTAATTTATATTTGTTGGGGGGAACTGGTGGGTTTTTTTCCTTTTTAGGTTGTTCGTGTAGAACCTTTGGTGTCCATGGGCCAGCTGACTGCACACCTGAATCCCATGGGCTGGACTATTCCTGTGGTACCAGAGCTTGATGATCTCACAGTAGGTAAGGGTCATTGTGATGGCAAGAGGCTCACTGATTTTTGCTGCACTTTCGTTAGTTTTTTTATGCAGCAACATTGCATTAATTTAACGGTTCCAGAAATACTCAGTTGAACCTTATGTTCTTTGTGGTACTTATGCTGTAAGCGCTTCCTTTTTTTTAAAATAGTCTTAAAAGTCATGCCAAGAGCTCAGAAGTGGGGTTTTGCTCTCAGAAACCACCTTCCTTTTGGAGTGTGTTTCATTTGATTTGTTATGTGCTCTCTTGATAAGGTGGCCTGATCATGGGAACTGGCATTGAGTCATCATCCCATATCTATGGACTTTTCCAACACACCTGTGTGGCCTATGAACTTGTTCTTGCTGATGGAAGCCTTGTGAGATGTTCACCAGTAAGACAAAATGTTACTTTGCTATCATTTACAATGTCGTTGACAGTTCTCGGTGTGGATATATGATTTAGTATGACATACTTTTTGCAGACTGAAAACTCAGACCTATTTTATGCAGTGCCTTGGTCTTGTGGTACTCTGGGTTTCCTGGTTGCAGCAGAAATAAAAATGATTCCTGCCAAGAAATATGTCAAAATACATTATGAGCCCGTGAGAGGACTGCAGAAGATTTGTCAGAAGTTCACTGAAGAGTCTAAGAAAAAGGAAAATAGTTTTGTGGAAGGACTTCTGTATTCTCTGGATGAAGCAGTTATCATGACAGGAGTCTTGACTGATGAAGCTGAGCAAAGCAAGGTAACTAAAGGGAAGTTATTCACACAGAAAAAAAAGTCTAATTGAAGCTGTACTAGATGCCAGGGTAAAACTATTATAAAATTGGAACGGCCTCTTAACGTGGAATTAAAAGTTAGATCTGCCCATCAGAATATTTTAAATAACAGCTCTTTGCAACTATGACAGAGTCTGTTCTCTAAATTTCTTAAATTGATGAGAAATGACCCACTGATTTCATTATTCCAGTAAATAATTCAATCTCCAGACTCTTCATTTCAGTACCCGAGGGGGGAAGAGAAGGATTTTTTCTCCTGCACTGAACAATGCTGCTTTGAACTGCAGTTATTCAGAGTTAACTGTCTTCCCAGCAAGCTTTTAATTCTGGTTAATATTGGTAAAACCCATCAGGGACATGTACAAGAGGGACATACTAACTGCTCATGCAACCCCTCCACCTGGATGTTTCTCTTCTGCCACGTGAGACTTTGGGTTAATCGTGGGGTTAGAGGCTGGTATTTTAGGAATCAAGTTCTGTCACATTCATGGTCTCTCAAATAGCTTGTAAGTGGCAAACCTTACTTAAATTAAACCTTAATCCAGGACAGGTAAGAAAGAGCCATGCAGGTGGAGAAGTGAAGGCTCCGTTACAGAGGGTGTGTCGTAGATTCCTTGCAGTGAAGGAATTTGGGGACATGCTCAGTGTTGTCCTGGAAGGTGTAACTGTTATCTAACAAATGAATGTTTTCTTGCAGATAAACAGAATTGGCAACTACTACAAGCCGTGGTTCTTTAAGCATGTGGAGAAATATTTGAAAGCTGACAGGACTGGAATAGAATACATTCCTTCCAGACATTATTACCACAGACATACACGCAGTATCTTCTGGGAGCTCCAGGTAAGTAAAACACATATGCAGAAGGGTACTCTCCCCTTTCCTGGTGTAGGTACAATGTACCTTCTTCCCCTTGGCAACAACCTCTGTCTTTCATGGCAGAAAAAAACAGTGAAATTCATGGCAAATTTACAAGTCCTGCACTTGGGTAAAACAAACCCAAAGACACTTCTTTTATATAAGGCATTGTATCATAAACTCCTGATTTCTGATGTAGTGCTTTTCTGAATGTAGACCTTAAGTATGGATTTCAGCATTAAGGTTTTATACCTACAGAGTGATTTTCAAATTCAGATGATGGAAAAAACATGAATTATGGCTGAAAATTTGCCCTGCCTAAACTCACAGCAGTAATTACGCAGTAAGGTCATTACTTTGAATTTCATAAATACGTTTGTTGCAATGTGCAGTTATGCAAAACTTTATTTGACGTTCTGAAATATTCCTGTTGTTACATTTGAATCTCTGGAGTGAGATGCCAGATCCTTTCAGCTGCTGGAGAAGTTAGAGAGGATTGGATGTGCAGGAAGCAATTAAAATTTTACAGCTTTTAAATGCTTTAAAGAGCTGATCTTGTATGTGTTTATTCTTGTAAGAGTTCTGTAAGTATAGTTTCTTGTGCACTCCTCCCTTGGCTGTTGTAAGATAATAGCCTGTTGTTCTCTGAACTTCATTCTCTGAAAGTATTTGGGGCTGTCTATGTTGTGATTCATACAGCTTGAAAATCAGTGGGAACTACAGGAGGCTTTAGGGCAGGGCTCGGTAGCCAAGGTCAGGCTCTTATTTCCTCATATTTGTATCATAATAGTTTAGCAAAAGTAACAGCAGTTAAATGTATTGAAAATCTGGCTTAATATTGCTCTGAGGATTCTGAAGTGTTCTTTTGGTTCACTTACACATTCTTCTGTCAAACTCTTTTTCTTTTTTCCTCTTTAAAGGATATAATTCCTTTTGGCAATAACCCCATCTTCCGTTACCTGTTTGGCTGGATGGTTCCTCCAAAAATCTCTCTGTTAAAACTCACCCAAGGAGAAGCTATTAGGAAGCTGTACGAGCAACACCACGTTGTACAGGACATGTTGGTGCCAATGAGGAGCCTTGAAAAATCTATCCAGACCTTCCACATTGACCTTAATGTAAGAATGCAGCATATCTTGGACTGTTTGTGATAAGAACTGTGACTGTTGATATGAAGACATAATAATCTGCTTGTGTAAAAGGTCATTATTGTATCCTGGGGTGTACTGTGCTTTGTGAGTCCGTGATTCAAGGCTGCAGCAGAAATGCACACAGCTTTCCAAAGGGGAAAAAAAAAATTAAAAAATTCAAACTTTAGTAGAAACCAGCATGTCTAAAAGATTTTATCACTTAGTAAAAGTTGAATTGATTTTCCATTCACCTAAAATGATTTGTGGTCTCACTAAACACCAACTGTGGAGATTCATTTCCCTTTCTTGCTTTTATTTCTGAACTTATTTCAGTTAGTGTGGATGTACAAACTTGGCAATTTCAATTTTAGATTACCCTGGAAAAGAAAACTCTTCATTCTCTTTTTGACTCGGAATGTTTATTCAGTTGTTGCGTTAGGGTCAGGGATGGTCTATTTGTTTGGCTTTTTCCCTTTCATTTCAAATATTTAAGGGGGAGGAGGTGTAATTCTAGGAGGACACTCTGAGTCTGCTTGTGTTACGGTCCTTAGAAAGTGCAGCTAAGAACAACACCAGAACAACTGGAAAGGAAAAGCTGAAAGGAAGGATTTCAGTCCCAGATTGGGAAGAAGTCCTCTTAACTCTTCATTTTGTCACATTTTTTAAAGAGTTTACAGGATTGTTTTGTTACAAAAGAAGTGATAGTGTTTTCCTATCTCTGCAGGTGTACCCTCTTTGGTTATGTCCTTTTATATTGCCCAACAATCCTGGTATGGTCCACCCCAAAGGAGATGAAGCCGAGCTCTATGTGGACATAGGAGCTTACGGAGAGCCCAAAAGGAAACAATTTGAGGCCAGGGCTTCAATGAGGCAAATGGAAAAGTTTGTACGAAGTGTGCATGGGTAAGGATCCCGCTCCTCAGAGCAGTAATAATGCCTATAACTCACATCCCTGTGATTTAATCACAGTTAATTAGTCCCACAGAACTTCCATTTTGGAAGAATTTAACTACAATAACTGAAAACAAACTTAAATTTCTGATTTTGGTGTTATGAATATGGTTTCACTTTATTATTTGATTGCAAACCCAGCCAACCAAATGGACGCTCTGGCTGAAATTCTTGCAGTGTATTTGTGAGCTGGGAGGCTTTAGATCACCTTTCAGCTCCAGGCTGCTCTGGGAGCAGAGTCTGCTGTAACAAAATATGTCCATGGAATACATCCTTCAGGAATCCCACAGGCTGTTAGAATTTTGGACAGCTTCCCTGCCTGCCCTTGGGACTGTTCTCCCCGCAGTCCTTGCAGCATCATGCTCTGCCCCATCCTTGTGCCAGGGTGTCCTTGCCCAGGGAGGTCAGCCTTGGCTCTCTTTGCACTCTCTGTGTGGTGGTGGGAGTCTTTCCTCCCTCAAAACTTGCACTCCAGAGCTTCCTTTTCGCTGCCTGAGTTCTTATTACACACGACCACAGTAGGCGTGAGGCATGTGCCCACCATCTGTCACAGACTCCTGCCAGCCTAATTTGCTGTAGTGGTGACAGTGGAGAAGCAGCCACAGGCTGGTTTCTCAGGAACAAAAAGCAAGTACACGGTATTTTTACACCATCAGTATAATTTATCCACATTTCTATTTTGACCTACTTCTCAGTCTAACAGTGATCATGTCCCGTGTGGTTGAGCAACAATGGCGAGGCTGCTTTGACATGATTTGGGGACTGTACATGACTTTGAGCTGCAATAAGTGATTTGCCAGAGAACAAAGCAACCCGAAGTTAATTTTAAGCTTTTTTTTATTATCATTAACTTGAAATTAAGCTTTTAATTTAAAGCTCTTCACCAACAAAGTTTTGTCTGTTTTCTACCTGTCACTGGAGAATGAACGATGGATAGATGCTTAGTCTTATAGTTGTGTAATTGCACACAACAATAGAGCTTTTATGTAAGTTTGTGTTTTGCTGCTGTACTGTGATGCTAGCTGCAGTTTAGAAAGCACAGGATGAAAAGTGAGGAAGAGTCCACAGCTAAATAAGGATTTAATTTGTAAATGGACCTTTGTTACACCGTGCTTTGTTTACACTATGAATTCATCTTCTCAGCATGGTCTGATGTGGTAGTGTTTGGCCTTCCAAGTTCCATGCTCAATACCCAGTCCTAAGAAACTAAATAATCAAAGGGTGTATTGCTACATCTGACTTGAATGGATTATTTCATAACACAGTCTAACACCAGACACCATGACTGTATCTCCATGGATCATAAGAAAACATGCAGAAGAAATAGATTTTTTTAAAGCTGAAATTAACATGTTTTGAATGGAAGTAAAAAGAAATCAGGCTTTCAAGAGCAGTTAAAAAGTGTTTGTTAGGTAGAATTTAGATTATGTGTGGTTTTTGGTGCAAGGGGCCAGACTGAATTTGGGGGAACTTTTGAAGTTCTCTCCAGAACTGTGTTTCTGTGAACACAAGTTAATAGAGTACAAGTTGTCAGAGGATTTGGCTGCACGTGGTTAGGGTAGCTAAACATGACCCACCCTTTATACGCATCTTTTAATCCTTGTAGTAGCAGAATTTATGAAAATGTCAACACGTTGATGGCTAAAGAGATGTTCTGAGCCATATTTTAAAAACAATAATTACTTTAATTACTTTCTTTTCCCATCTTGCCCTCCGCCAAAGTGATTGTAGCAGTATCCTGCTGTTTTCACCCTTACATGTTATGACCTCTTGGAAAAGAGATCATGGTAGTGTTGAATCCACAGAATATGATTGGCTGAGTGTTCCAGCATAATTGTGTTAGCAATTGTTTTTGCTTGTTTTCAAAGAACACTTCTGATGGTTTTTTTGTTGTTGAATATTTGCTATTCATGGCTTGCCCTGAGTTTTTTATTTCATATTCTTTACCAAATCTTGTGGCACAATTAATGTTGAATCTCTGTCCCTTTTTTCCCCCTCCTCTCCAGTTTCCAGATGCTGTATGCAGATTGCTATATGACCCGTGAGGAGTTCTGGGATATGTTTGATGGTTCATTGTACCACAAGCTGAGGGAGCAGATGAATTGCAAGGATGCCTTTCCAGAAGTGTATGACAAAATCTGCAAAGCTGCAAGGCACTGAGCCTGGCTGAGCTGATCAAGCAATCAGGGAAAGAGGAATTTACCTATAGCTAGTCAGTATGTCCTTTAAAAAAAAAAAAAGCTTTATTGCTCTCCAAATAAGCTCATTCTTGTTGATGTTTAAAGGTATGAATTCCTGCTTTATACATTTATGTTTAATATTTCTTCGTATGTTTTAAAACCAGTTTTTCAAACTCAGTGATTGTTTTTAAGAAATCTGAAGTTCTAGCCTTTGTATCCAATGTAGTGACGTAGGTGAATTCACCTATTTCCAAGCAGAAGAAAAATAATGGGAACGGATGAAGACACTGGAGTTACACCAGCTGTGTACCATAGCTCTGCTTAACATTACTTCTGAAAACGGGAGGGAGGGCTCAGAAATAGGTGCCAAAGCATTGTCTAATTAATCCTGTTGTTTAAAAACATTTGCCTTCAGTCAGTATCCTGCAGAGCAGCTCCGCAGTGGCTCCACCATCCTCCAGCTGCCCTGCACTGCTGGTGGTGGTGCTGCACTGCTTGGGGTGTCCTGCATGGCAGCTGAGCTCCCTGACAGTGGCTTCTGTTTCAAAACAGCATTGAGGTGTGAAGAAGATGCTTTTTACTTGTGCCTATCAGATTTGTACTGATTTTGATTATGAATTGCGAATGGATGTGTAGGTTTTAGGTATTTCGTAGTTGGCCAACAGTGCATTGGTTTTTTTGCCCCAAAATATCAATGTTCTGGCTTGGTAGACCACTGAAAAAAACTGCTGCTATTTCATATAGCCAAATTTTAATTTCCTTGTGGGTCAGTTTGTTTGGATTTTTTTGCTTGTTTTGGGTTTTGGGGTTTTTTTCGGTTGTGGCTTAATTTTAGTGCCTTAAAAGTACTCGGTTGGAGGAAGATGTGGGTTTTTTCAGATGGTTCTGTCCTGGCCCAGTAGAAAGAGGAAGTCAAGGCTGCATTTATACGAGGTTTATTAAAGCAAGTGGCTGTGGATAAGAACTCTTGATGTGAATCTTGATGCACACAGGCTTTGGTTCTGACTCGAGTGACAATTTTGCTTTTCATTTTAGTTGGTTTAGGTTGATAGGCTTTGTAAAAGGACTGTTTCAGTCACCTGGAGAGGAAATCAACAGCAAGTACTGTTAGTTCCCTCTTCTGCTGCTCGCAGGTGAAAATGGCACAGTCATATGGACTTGATACAGTTGAGGGTAGAAGTGTGGAAATGCTTTGACCCTGTAGCCAGGAACAGGGTTCCAAACCAAGCCCGTGTCTTGTCCAAGCAGTACTGAAAATTGTTACTTGAAACCTTACTGAGCTTGAGGGAAGAGAAAGTCCTTTTCTTGAGGCTTGTGTAGGGGCAACATGGAGAACTTCTTAAACAGTTACCAGTGGGAGGTGTAATTTTATTATGTGTGCTAAACCAATGACTTTATTTATTGATAGATGGATGTTTATGGTCCAGATGAAACCAATGATAAACAAGTAGCAGGAATAAGTTTGGGCTGTAACTCAGTGATGCACATCGTGTGCAAGTAAGGTACCCCCCAAAACCCTGTGCAGGGGACTGGTGGCAGGGGCAGCATTCCATGGGGAGACACAGGCAGGGCAGCGTGTCTGCCGTGCTGCCTGAGCCATGGAGCTGTGTCAGTGATCCAGGAGTGTCTGCCATGCCATTCCTGCCTGCACCAGGGGTACACAGACAGGAAGGCAAGCGTTGATTCTCAGGGTGTGACCTGCCTTCCTGCCCCCACACGGGAATTGTCCCTGGGGCAAAGCTATGACTTAGCCCAGTGCTTGTATGATAGTCTGCGCAAAGCAAGAATGGTTTGGTTAGCTTTGAAAGGGCGATGTTAAAACAGCTAGAGGATATGCAAATACTTCTACTTAGGCTGTGTTTCACTTATGTACTGATGATCTTTAGGTCTGCACTGTGTTTGTTTTTTTCACTCCTTAATTTATTGGCAAACTTTCTATGCCGTGATTGGGTACTGCAACTGTTATCAGTCACACACATGCACACACATAATTGCTGTTGCTCTTGATTTTTGGTTGTACTGGCTGTTGAAAATAAAGCTCTGGCCAGCATACTGTTCAAAGTGGTGTCTTTTCATGAGTGATTGTTTGCTTCTCAACAGCAGTTTATCATTTCTCTCATGCTTATTGTGTCCTTACACAAGGTCAGCTATTACTGAGAAAAGCTGCTCTCTGGGTAAGAGACCCGAGGTGCTGGGAGATGGGTGGGAGATGAGGACCCTGGTGCTGCAAACAGCTTTGAAGGAATGTCTTTGAAGTCTGTGAGCCTTCACTTATCTCTGCCCCAAGACACACCTGCACCAGACAAACACCCCATAGCTGAGGCTTTAACGCTTCAGTTACACCCAGCTAGCTCCGCAGCCTCATAATGCCATTTATCCTGATTTTTCCCTCCCCCTTGCCTCATTCTATCCCTGTGATATTTTGTTCAAGGAGGACAATCCTCCATTTTGGATTTAGGTGCTACCTGTTGACGTGGGTAGTTAGTTCATTCTTCTCACTTCATGCTGATAAATCCAATCCCAGGTTTGAAAGAGCAGCCACGGGGGTGAGGATGAAGATTCAGTGCGCTCTTCAGCCTCAAGAGTTTCACACCCACCTTTTCTGTTTCCTTGATAAATGCCTTCGTGGCAGCTCTGTAGGCCCAGTGGGAGGTGTTCCTGCCCCTCCCCTGGTCACAGCTGGTACACCTTCTTCCAGCATTCTCTTCCCAGAGAGAAGCTTCCAGGCTTTCTCCTGAAATCCAGGCTGCCAAGTGCCTCAGCCCTGCTGAAACCGCAGTTCAGGTGCCAAAGCCCCGCGTTGCTTTAAACACATTCTGTATTGGCCCTGGTTTGTGCTGCATTTCGCAACCCTCCTTTGTTGCCCCAGCAGTATTTCTGTACCTTCCCTCATGCACATCACTGCTCAGGCATTTCCCTTCAGAGACCTTCTTTGTCCTTTGCTTGCCTCGGGAACAATGGGCAGGATTTCCTTAAATCACTGAAGTTTTACCTGTGCTCCATTATCTCCCCCCACCAAATGATAATTGCAGATTAATTAGCATACTTAATCAGCTACAACTAACATGTAATTACACCTAAATTTAATTATTCCAGTCTGGTCTAAACACTTGTACAAGACTTGATAAAGCTTAACTCTAAGAGAACCAGCCTTCTCCCAGTACATTTTTATGGCCAGCCTTTGTTACTGCTGACAGCTCTGCTCATCTCACTCTCTCCATTGCCTCCAGGTTTTAATTCGCTGTTCTGCTTTGCTGTAGTTGCACTTTTACAGATCCATTTCTCCCTGGAGTTGCATTGTTGGGCCTGGGGCTACTCGGAGGTGTGGTGACACCACCCACAACAGGTATGTGCAGCTCCTTTAAGGAACAGTAGTGTTTAAAAGGACATGTTTAACCCTGAGTGAGCTGTGTGTGCCAGCAGACCTTTGGTGGGAGGGAGTGCAGGATCTGGCATCCTCTTCTCAAGTATGTCATTTTTACAAAGTCCAAGATGCAAATAATTGCCTGTCAGAAAGTTAGACTGCTGATTGCCTAAAGAAGAGTTTTATTCGTGCAGGACAAGACAGGAGTTGTTTCCTATCTCTCAACTTGCGTGCCAGCTTGCTGTAAGTATTTTCATCTACCCCATCTCATCTGCTAGCATCTCTGCCATTTATTCACTGATTGGGGCTTTCCAGCACCATCTTTCTGTTTGGAAAACAGTGATTACTTCAGAGGTCTCCAAACAACATGGAGCAGAAATCAAGTCACTCCAGCTGTTTTTAGCAACAGGCTTGAGCCACTCGATGTGGAAAGAGGATGTGATTCAGTGAGTTCAAATTATTGACTGGATTTATCTCATTAGTCATAGCGAGCATGGAGGTGAACGGGGCTCTTAAAAGCCTGGCTATTCCCTTAAAAGCACAGCTGTAACATGAAAAGTGATTTTGGAGTTGGTGCTATTTGATCAGCGAGATGTGTTTGAATTCCAAATGCCACTTACTGTTCAGATCGGGGGTTTATTCCTATGGGAATTTGCAGATTAACAAAGCTGGTTTCATCATGCCATCTCCGTCACAGGACAGGTAATTTCTGGCTGCCCCACTCAAAGATACCAAGGCATATTTTGCTAAGACTGATTTCTACCTACCTGCTGCAAATCCAGGCAGCCCTTGCAGAGCTGTCAGCCCATCCTGCCACCACAGCAGTTCACTAATCCTGCCCACAAGCAAAGGTGAGGGGATAGGGCTGTCTAGAGGTCACTCATTAACCTAATTCCCAGCTGCCTCACAGGGTTTTCATGCTGGTGGTTTCAAAGCCCTCTGCAGTCAAAGAGAACCTTGTTATCTTCCTTCCTCAGATGGGGAAACCAAGGCACAGTCTGTGAGAAGGTGGGTTTTGTTCAGGGCCACTGAGCAGTCGAGTGCTGGCACTGGGAATGAGTCCAGGCAGCCTGATTATCCATCAACCTCCCAGGCTGCCTTCTCTAGCTCAGTGGAAACTACCTGCCTACACCTCCACTGCAGGAAAAATGCATTTCACAAGGTACACTCACCACTTCAGCATCAGTGAAGTGCCTTGAGAGCTGGTTGTTCTTTAACCCTCCCACTACCCCTGTGTGGGGAAGTACTAAGGTCTCCTCGCTTTCCTCGGAGGGGAGAGACGTGGCCATACCCACCTCCCTGTCCAGAGAGGGAACCTTCTGTGGGATTGCCAAGTGTTTCTCAGTCCTGACCTAGTGCTTTCATTGCACAGTTGTCCCATCTGACACCCGTTTCAGTGTCATTGCTCTCTGTCCTTTACGTCGCTGTGTTCGGGGGACAGGGAATCCTCTGTGTTGTGCATCCTGTCTGCCTGTCAGCCCCATCCCAGGGAGGCTGGGGTGTGATTCCAGCAGTCTTTCTCTGTTACCTTTGCCCCTGGCCCTGCCCAGGTGCCATCAGCCACTGTCATGTGAGGTGGGGCTCCTGGCAGCTCTCAGCTTCTCCTGAGGTTCTCCCAGTGTGGGAAACCTACCATGCACCACACTGAGGGTGCTCTGCTGCCATTTGTGCCGGCTTCAGAGCCACTTACCTACTACAGTGTGGCACATCTTGACCAAACCAAGTCCCAGGGGAGGGAGGAGAGGACGCAGTAACCAGTGATAGCCCAGGCAGTGCCCTCCACAAGCAGTTCTGGCCACAGCTGCCCATAAAGAGTTATCACTGGCCATAAAGATTATCACTGCAGGCTTGAGCACACTCACCAGTCACCCACTGCCAGCTGCAGCAAAGGGCGGCTGTGTCACAACCTCCCCACTCAAATGTGAAAGTTCCCCACCAATTACGAAGGTGTCTTCATCCTTGACCTCTTTCAACTTGCCTGTTCCTCACTCGGCTGGATAAAGGAGAGAAGCCACGTGGATTCCTGCTGCTCCTCCCTAGCCAAGGTGGACTATTTCAGACTAAAGCTTTCCCTGCCTGCTTTGAGCCCTTTAGGCTTTATTCTGGTTCTCTGTGGGGAAGCTGCCAAGATGAATACAGCTCCAGGAACGGGTACTAAGGCAAGGGCTCCTACCTGCACTGGCTCTGCAATGTGCTGCTGATGCTGCTAGAGAAAAAACTGGCTTTCAAGCAGCAGAATGTGACTTTTTCAAGGATACAAGAAGCTCCTGGCACCTAAAAGGACTCCAACTCAGCTGCTCTCATCCATGAAGTGCATCTGCTTGCTTGCAGCTGAAGCAGAGCAAAACTAATGGGAAGGGTTGTCCGAGCATCCCTTGAAAAGGGCAAAGGCCTGAGGATGCAGGTGGAGGTAACGTGGTCATTGCTGAGCTGCTGCCAAGCTCCCTGGCCTGCAGGCAGCATGTGTTCTGCTGTGGTGCTCAGTGTCAGCAGCCCACCTCACAGGTCTCCACCCCAGGGTGCTCCCAGCTCGAGCTGGGAGTCCCAGACCAGGGCGTGCACAAAGGCCCTGTGCAGGAAACTGCTTCCCAGCGGGTACAGAGAGTCTGGGAGGTGAGGGCAGCTACACCACCGAGTCCAGCTCTCCCCGCACATCCAGCCCTCCGTGTCTCCAGGACTGCTGCAGCCACATGCTGGCAGCTCCGGTCCTCAAGGACTGCGGGAATGATGGCAGCCCCTGCCATGGCAACTATCACCATGGCACCCAGCATCCCAGTGCCCCAGGGAATGTCCCTTCCTCTGTGCAGACAGGGCTGGGAGACAGCAGGGTCAAGGCAGGGATCCTTTTGTTTGTAATGGAAGCTATTGCCCGCTCAGGAGGAGCTGTCTCAAAGCACCCAAGGGTGACCTTGGGTGGCATCCAAGGTGCAGGGGCTGTGCAGTAATTTTGTATCTCCCATAAGGTCACAGGAGGCAAATCAAAGACAGGACCAGTAACCACCACTCCACTGGGCATAACTACATTGGCCCGCAGTTGTGTGGTTACGGTAACACCACTGGAGGGAAGGAATTTAGGGAGCCAATTCCATGGGCTCAGGGGCCCTGCAGGCTGTGTCGGAGCACACCCAGGGTCGTATGGGATGTGCCACCTCTCTGTGCCAACCCCAAGCCCAACCTGCAAATCCTCCACAGGATGAAGAGAGGTTCAGCCACTGAATGACTTGGCCTCTCACCTTCCCTGACTTCCCTAAACCTGACCTGGTGCTCCCTGGGGATGCTGCTGGAGAAGGAAGGACCATTTCCCACCACCCCAGTGGAGATCCAGGACTGTGGCTTCTCTCACACAGATCACTTTGTTGAGATGCTGTGCCAGGGACTGATTCAAGGCAGCTGCCACCGCCTGGTAGGTATTTCCTTCTTGTTCACCCCATCCTCAGCATTTTTCCTCCTGGAAATCCCCCAGGGCAAAGAGGGGAGGTCCCAGACAGTCCCACCACATGCAGGGCACACCCCTCTCAGGCCACTCTTGTTTGGCCCCAATGGCATCAATCAGCGCTGGCAAAGCAGCGGGTGAGCAGTTCAGTGAAAGGCTGCAGAGGCAGCAGTGCCTTTATGAGATTCCCTCAGCACAGCTGGAAAAAATAAGGATCACAGACAGGCTTTCAACCCCCGAGCCGAGCCCCACGTTCAGTCCTGCCTGCTGATTTAATGAGAGAACAGCCTTCCCCACAGACCACGTCTCCAGAACAGCCTGAAACCCCCCTGGTTAAACCGGGTGAATCAATCCAAGATGGTTTTGTCCCTTTGATCAGCACAGCAGGCAATAAGTCACCGATGGAAACGTGTTTCACCTCTCTGGTTCCAACAGGCAACAGAAATGGAGACAACCCTCCCATGCTGAGCTGCCTGGTGGAAATCTGCCATGTGCTGGGCTAGCTCGGCACGGCCCAAGGGACAGGTGGCACTGGGGGACACAGAGCTCAGCTGGAAGGTGTGCAGGGAGACCTGGCTGGGGCCAGCACGGCGTGGTGGGCTCACTCTGAGGTGTCAGCAGATCCCACAGGGGTCCATCCCGCTCCTCCAGCCCCCAAGGCAGCCGCAGAGCTTCTCCCACCCAGCGCTGGCATTGCCTGCCCAGTTGTGGTGGGAAACACGCAGGGAGAAGCAATTGCCTGACAGAAGCAGGGAAGGCTGGAATGGGAGGGAAGTTGCCACCTGGCAGCCAGGAAATCTGGGCCACATCCCAGCCCTGGCACCGAGGTGCCCAGGGACTCCCACGGGTCACTCCAGGCACGATGCTGAGTCACCTCACGGATGCTGAGTCACCTCAGGTACATTTCAAATTTCCTCCCCGCATTCTTACACTAATGTGACAATCACAAAGCCTTGGTATAAATCAAATGGAGCAAATGCCATCAGTAAATTAAAATGCACAGAGAAATATGTTTTAATGTGTGTACAAGGCTTTAAAAAAAACCCTTGGCACAGCTGCAGCTCAGAGGTTTTTTTCAAGTATTGAGCACAAGCAGCAAATGAAACAGCCTCTTTAATGGCTTTAATGCTCCTAAATCACTGAGGAGCATCAAAAAATATGCTCTTTAAGCCCTCGGTTTTGCCCATTTCCAGCCTCCCTCTAAACAGGGGCGCACATGAGGATTTCCCATTATAGAAGAAGGGTGAAGATTCCTTCAAATCCCATATTTAAACAAAATAAGGATTCATTCTTCCTTCCTTATATTCCAACAGGATTATTTAACTCCTCGTTGAAGAGACATCTCCACTTTAACCACGTGCTCTCGGAGGTGTTTAACCCCTCTGAGCGGAGGAGAAATGCAGTGTGCAGGTGGTCACTCAGTGCCAGGCGATGTCTCAGTGCGGGAGAACACCCGCCCTCCCGTGCTGCAGTGGGGCACCAAAGTGGGCACAAAGAGCAGCAATTCCCAGCGGGCACCTGCGGCTGGAGGTGGGCTGGTGTGTGTGGAGGTGCTCCTTCCCTCCAGAGCCACGGCCGCGGGGTGAGGACGGGGTTGGTGATAATTGTTGTTAATTGAGGAGGGTTTAATGAGGAACCCTGTGCCTGCGCAGCGCCGCCCGGCCGGCAGGCGGCGCCCGCGCCCGGCCCGCCGAACCACAGAGAGGGGCCGGCCCGCACACGTCCGGCTGCGCGTCAGCCCCGCCCACGTGACGGGGAGGGGCTCCCATTGGCCGGGCCGGCGCGGCCGGGCGCGCGCCCGCGGGGGTGAGTGCGCGCGCGCGCGTGTGTGTGTGCGCGTGTGAGCGAGAG
>VWZG01000688.1:528695-559737 GCA_013396735.1 Grallaria varia | reverse complement strand
CCCCAGGAGCTGGAGACCATCCCCATGTTCATGAAGCGCTGCCCCGCCGACTTGGACGCGGCGCGGCAGCCCGAGCTCGCCTGCCTGCAGTCAATGCTCTTCGACGAGGAGCAGAGCCCCGCCGGTGGGCACTGCCGGGGGGGTCGGGGGGCTGGGGGTCTTCTCGGGGCGTTGGGGTTGTGCTGGGTGTGTGGGGGATGTTCTGGGGCTGTACGAGGTGTTCTGGGGGAGGTAGAGGATGTTCTTGGGGTGTAGGGGATATTCTTGGGGTGTAGGGGATGTTCTCGAGGTGTTGGGGTTGTTGTCGGTGTGTAGGGGATGTTCTCGGGGCATTGCGGGTGTTCTCAGGGCATTGTGGATGTTCTTGGGATGTAGGGTATGTTCTTGGGGCATTGGGGGGGGTTCTTGGGGTGTTGAGAATGTTCTTGGGGCATTGGGGTTGTTCTCCAGGCATTGGGGGTGTTCTCCAGGCGTCGTGGATGTTGTCAGGGCATTGGGGGTGTTCTCCAGGTGTAGTGGATGTTGTCAGGGCATTGGGGGTGTTCTCCAGGCGTTGTGGATGTTCTCAGGGCATTGGAGGTGTTCTCGGGGCATTGGGAATGTTCTTGGGGCATTGGGAGTGTTCTTGGGGCATTGGGGGTGTTCTCGGGACATTGGGTATGTTCTCAGGGCATTGGACGTGTTCTCAGGGCATTGAGAATGTTCTCGAGGCATTGGGGGTGTTCTCCAGGAGTTGTGGATGTTCTCAGGGCATTGCAGATGTTCTCAGGGTGCCCTCACTCACACCCTGACCCCCCCTTCCATCCCTGCAGAGCTGGCCAGGATGTACAAGAACGAGGGGAACGAGTACTTCAAGGAGAAGGACTATGGGAGAGCAGTCGCCGCCTACTCCGAGGGGCTGCGGCGGAAGTGCGGGGACCCCGAGCTGGACACGGTGCTCCTCACGAACCGGGGGGCTGCACACTTCCACCTGGGTGAGGGGCCCCTGCCAGCCTCTGATCCGGCTGGGAACGGGGCTCCAGGGATGCTTTTCCTCCACCCTTTCCTGCCCTATTGTGCTCTGTTCATTGCAGCTGCTGT
Organism: Grallaria varia; assembly: GCA_013396735.1. Lineage (NCBI taxonomy): Eukaryota > Metazoa > Chordata > Aves > Passeriformes > Formicariidae > Grallaria > Grallaria varia. The sequence continues at coordinate 558,657 of VWZG01000688.1, read as the reverse complement.
AAACTGCTGCCTTAGCTCCAGGAGAGGGTAAAGCCACTGGTTTTTAGGATCATGGAATGGTTTGGGTTGGGAGGGACCTTTAAAGGACATCTAATCCAATCCCTCTGCAATGAGCAGCAGCATCTTCAACTGCATCATGTTGCTCAGAGCCCCATCCAACCTGGCCTTGAATGTTTCCACAGATACAGTTTATTCCACCTCTCTGGGCAACCCGTGCCAGTGCCTGACCACTCTGATTGTAGGAAACTTCTTCCTTCTATCTAGTCTAACTCTACCCTCATTCAGTTTAAAACCATCACTCCTGTCCCACGCAACAGGCTCTGCTGCAAGGTTTGTCCTAATCTTTCTTGTAGGCCCCCTTGAAGAACTGAAAGGGTGCAGTAAGGTCTCCCCAGAGCCTTCGCTTCTCCAGGCTGAGCAACCCCAACTCTCTCAGCCTGACTTTGTAGGAGATCATTTTTGTGGCCTTCTCTGGACCCACTCCAGCACGTCCCTGCCTTTCCTGTGCTGAGAACCCCAGAGCTGGAGGCAGTACTCCAGGTGGAATCTCATGAGAGCAGAGGGGCAGAACCCCCTCCCTCCATCTGCTTTTGATGCAACCCAGGACACAACTGGCTTTCTGGGCTCCATGTGCCTTACCACACCTCCTAGGAGGATCTGTTCCATGATCTTCCCAGGCACTGAGGTGAGGCTGATGGGTTGGTAGTTCCCAGGCTCCTCCTTTCCATCCCTTTTAAAAATCGGTGCAGAGTTTCCCTTTTTCCAGTCACCTGAGACTTCACCTGACTGCCACGACTTTTCAAATATCACGGAGAGTGACTTGGCAACTACATCAGCCTCAGGACCCTGAGATGTATCTTGTCAGGTCCCACAGACTTATGTATGTCCAGGTTCCTCAGGTGGTCACAAGGGTGATCTTCTTTTGCAGCTACCACCCATCCTACCAACAGCATCTGCATGGCAGGGAGGGTGTTCTTGGCCTTTTAATGCAGTAGGGCAGTGGTTTGCTCACATCATGTTCCTGACCTCTCAGCTGTGGGATTGATTCCTGTCCTTTCCCTTCTTGCCCTCAGGTTATTCCTTTTTATTATCCTTTCACCTCACAGTGATTGTAGAAGGGTCTCTGCATAAACTGTTTTGTCCCCTTGGTGTCTGGTTGGATTTTAAGTACAAATGAAAGGCTCTGAGCAGTTTTATTTGCTTTATAGGGAACTACCGTTCTGCTCTCAATGATGCCACCCAAGCCAGAAAGCTGAAGCCCACCCATCTCAAAGCAATCATAAGAGGTAAGAGTTAAAGGTCGTGTCACTGCACGGAACATTGTCCCAAAACTTTTGGTGAAGCAGTCACTGTAAGAGATCTCTTCGCTTGGTTTGGTCCTGCTCTTTCTCCCCAAACAGAACTCTGGGTTTTGCTTTGGATTTTCAATCAAAATAGTGTCCTTTGCTCTTGAGTTTCTCTGTCTGTCAAAGAGGCACTGAACCTGTTTCTGTAGAGCACAGCCTGACTTTTCCTGTTTTCCACAGCACTAATTTTTGGGGTTGGTTTGGGTTTTTTTCCTCCCAGCATTTCTCACTGTATGGAAATCCTCCCTTTTATTTTTCCTCACGAGGCAAATACTGAAATGTTAATTGTAGTGATGACATTTTGCTTGAAACAGACACTTCTAGCATAATTCTGCTAATTTTTGTGTCTCAATGAGCAAATTGTACAAGAGCTGATGAAATACTTTAGATTTTCTTCTCAGCTGACGTGCTGGAAGTCTGTGATTGAACATGACCATGCAAGACAGAAAAGTCTAGTGCAAAAGCACCAGGCCTAACGTTGTCTTTGTAAAAACTTTGTGAAGTGGTTGGACTCCAGACTTAAAATCTTAATCCTTCCAGGAGCTCTCTGTCACCTGGAGCTAAAGAATTTCTCAGAAGCAATAGCGTGGTGCGAGGAGGGCTTGCAAATAGATTCAAGAGAGAAAAAGCTTGTGGAAACCAGAGTTAAAGCTGACAAATTAAAGGTAAATATCAAGGCAGTCTGGCCATCAGCAGTGCTTGTCTTCTGCTTTGTGTCAAGGAGATCACTTTGGGGTCCTTGGTTGAGGAGTGCTCCATGCGGGGTCCTGTGTGGTGTGACATCACCACGGTGGTGGGTCTGTGTGGTTTGTGTCGAGCTGGTTTGGGGAAGGAGCTGGAGGGGACCCTTCTGGAGACCCAACCTTGGCAGGGTGGAGCAGTTGATGGGCGTTGACTTGCTGTGTGTGATCCTGGTGCGACCTTTCCTCACATGTAGCGAGCTCAGGAGCGGGATGCGAGGAAGGCAAAGGTGATGGAGAAGAAGGAGAAGTGTCAAAAGGAAATCTTGCTTGCAGCAATAAAGGTGGGTCGCTGAGAGGGGCTGGTTTTGTGTGGTTTGGGGTTTTTTTGAGAGCTCTCTTGTTTGTCCTTAAAAGTTTGTTCTTTTGCTTTTGAGGGCTAGAGCTAAAAAAATTGAGTAAAAAAATGAGACTATAACCATTCAGTTGGGTGGAGGAGGGAATCAATCCTGGATCCTCTCCTTCCTCAGCCAATGCTTGGGCTACACTAAAATATTTTGGGCTATTACATAAAGTCAGGTCTATTCTGCAGCTGTTTTGCTAAGGAAAAGAGTGAGCTTTCTTCAGTTTTCTGAAAGAGTGGATGTTCTCAGGAGCTGGTGTGTGTAGTTGCACCCTGAAGTGATGCCTGCAAGGTCCCACATAAAAGGATTTTAGGCGCATCCCCTTCCACACGTTTTCTCAGGCTCTTCTCTTACTGTGTGGGCTCCTCAGGATTCCCACCTCTCCTCATCCATTCCATGAAGTGTCTGGATACCTGGCTGAGGTTCTGGATTCTGCTGTGAAGACCAGTCACCTGAGTCTGATACTGTGGGCATGTTTAAGAGCTGACTCATTAATAAGAACAACCCAATTTGGCCTTTTACTGACTGCTCATTTTTTTTGCTCTTATCCCCCCTGACGTATCTGTTTGGTTTTTGGTTGGTTTGTTGTTTTTTTTTTAGTTTTTTCCTCCCTCCCCTCCAGGAAAGAAATATCAAGCTGGTTCTGGAGCCTTCAAATGAAGAAGAGGAGCTGTCAGATGGCCTGGGTGAGATATGCTTGGATGGATTCCACCCTGACAGTGCCATGGGGGCAAAGGTGCACTTAGATGCTGATGGCAACCTGAACTGGCCCGTCCTCTTTCTCTACCCCGAGCACGAGCAGACAGATTTCACTGTGGCTTTCCACGAGAACTCCAGGTAAATGTAATGTTTCTATAAATTCGTAGCGCAGGCAGACTCGTTTAGCCAGGGTGATTAAAGGGGCTCGCAGTGCAAGCTTAGAGCAGTAATTAATTAGTGGCCGGTGATAGCCATGACCCGTCTGCATGTGTGGGTTCTAGAGGTTCATAAAGGTGCTGTTTCAAAGCCTTCCAAATGTGGGGTCTCAGAAAAAAAAGATTAATACTTAGAAATTACTCAAAGCTTCCCAAAGGGACCTCTCATAATCACCAGTGACTCCACAGCTCTCCTTAGGGTCTGACTGAACTGCTGCAGACCTTTCAGACTATGAGCAAGTGACTGGCAAGGTGGGAATTCCACTTCTCTTGGAATTAATTAATTTCAGTTTCTGACCTTACAGAGTTAAACAAACTTGGAATTTGTAATTTATTTCTTTTTTTTTTGTTGGAAGACATGTTCCTCAGATCTATTATTATAAAGTTTGCAACCTAAAATTAGAGTGCAAGCAGTTTAGTAAACTTGTGGTACTTGCATGGTAGTGCTCACTATACCTTTTCATGACCAAAGGAGGTGGAAATGGACTTTTAGAACAAATTGGCCTCCAACACTCCTCAAGGACCAAAATAAACAAACCTCTGACACACAAACATAATCTCATCACTCTGATCTGGTGAAGCGTTGTAGAAGACAAAATGTAAGATACTTATTTTGACATCATTTTCAGTGTGAAAATGTAAAGTTAAAAATTAATTTGTTGTTGCACTGCTCACGTTTGAAACCAATAGCCTGAGTCACAACAGGGCCTTGCATTCATTGGGCTAGTGATGAGTTTGAAGGGAAGAAACTAGTAGTGATCTAAACTTACTTCCAAGTCTGTTGTCTAATTTGCTATTGTATTTTTACCATCATTCAATTGCAAGTGTACAAATTATTGAAGCTGAACACTCTGTCTAAGCTCACCAAGTGTATTTTGGCTTTTAGGTTTATTGATCATTTAATGGTGATGTTTGCTGAGTTACCTCCATGGGATTTGGAAAGAAAATACCTTCCCAGCAATCTCGAGGTGAAAAGTTTGACTTTGCTTCAGTTTCAGTATCTTTGTGTTGTGGGTTTGTTTGGTTGGGGTTTTTTTCTGGAGTGAGAAAACACACAGCTTTGAGGGTATGATTTGCTTACCTGTTTACCATACAAGGATAAAGATCTGGATACAAATATTTACCAGCTGTGCTGACAGAATTCACTAATGAAAATTAAAGCTCTTTTGTCTGCCACTTACATGGTATATATTTGAAGGTATTTAGAGATATTGCTTACATTCCATCTTTGGAATGATAATTAAGATTTATCATCAAGCTGATAGACTACCTGTTTTTTTAACTGTGTTACGGAGTTGCTCAATATGAATGAGAAAATACTATTTAAAAAATAGTTTATTTTCAGGACTAACTGGAGGTACTTAAGCACATAATTGCATCAAGATAATATATCTCTATTAACACTTTAGCAAAGGTGAGTTGTGAGTGGTTGTGGCTGCAGCCGGTTTTGAGAGTTTTTCTCAAATGGCTCATAGAAGGGTACAGATGTTTATTTTTCATTTTCCACTTCACTGTCCTCTGTGCCACGCAACAGCACACCCCTTTGTACAGTGAGCTGCCAGGTCCAAAAGGACAGTGGCTGTGTACTTTGCCAGATTAAAATCCACTGCCAGGAGAAGCCAGGCTGGTTCATACAGGGAGTATTTGGAATTTGCACAGACCAGTTTCTGCATTGCTGAATTCAGCACAGTTGGCTCAAACTACAGCAGTTTGATAAACCTCCAGCTGATAATGGTGTGCTGTTACTAAACTGTTGAAAACCCAGTTCTTTCCTTCCTTAATAACCCTCCAAAACTTTCTTCAGCTCTATTTTGAAGATGAAGAAAGAGAAGAAATGTACGAGGTGAACCCAGAACACACATTGCTACAAGTGCTGCAGCATGAACGGTGAGGTACCAGTCCATGTTCTGAGAAAAAAAAAGGCAAAAAGTATGAGCTTTAAGCCCAGTTTGTTCTTTATTAGTCCCAACTCTTCTCTGGATTTAATAGTCCTTGCTCTTAAAGGCATAAAGCAGTGAGGCTGCATGGATTTTGTGCCTGGCTTTAGCAACTTACACATGTTTCCCCCCCCCAAAAAATGTACAACTTTTTCCAGGTCTGGTTGGAGATGGGAAGGGGAGCTGGGCACAGCTGAGTAGCACAAAAAGGGCTGTTCCAGATCCCACCTACACAGTAGTACTTTAAAAAAAAAAAAAAAGAGGCAGCAGCCTATAAAAGAGGGGGCTGAAGGTTAACAATGCTCTCACTGTCCTCAATGCAGCGGGTGCAGCTCTGTATGTCTCCCCCAAAACTGGCTTTAAAGTGCTGGGCGGTCATTGAGAGAGGAGAATTTGCTGTTTGTGAAGCCAGAAAGTTATGGTAAAGCCTGTGCTGTGAAGTTGCCCCATCCTGTAGCTGTTGGAAGCTGCTGCACGGCGGGAGGGGATCTCGGTCGCTGCCGCTCCAGAAAACCCAGCAGTGTGCACAAGCCCTCCCATCTCAGGCTCCAAGCGTGGCTGCAAAAGAAACCCCCTTCCAGGGGGAGAGTAACAGCTGCTTTAATTAAAAGTAGCTGTTGGGAGAGGATTTGATTCATAAAACACTCCTCCTGGGGTGTGTTTAGCCCCCCTGCTCCGGGAGGCTCTGCTATTCAGCACCGAAGCTCCTCACCAGCCTTTGGGGGGGTCACTCTTCATAGAGCCGGGTGGAAGGCGCCTGCTTTGCAGGACACTTGGCCAACTACAGGGAAGCCAAGGACTCCTTTTAATCTCTGCAGGTATTTTGTAAAGGCTGGGACTCCGACAGTTTTGGTGTTTGTGAAGCGTTCTCCTTTCTCCAAGAAATACTTCAGTGGCAAGAAGGTGCATCGACTGTAACAAGCAAGAATTGAGCAAGGAATCCTGTGCAAGAGGCTGCTCTTCCTTAGCCCAGCTCTGCTTGAACAAAAATACCTTGCACACTTCAGGGGAGAGAAATAATCGTGGCACGCGGGGAAACCTCCAGGGAGGCAGCACAGGAGAAGGAAGGGCTTACATGAGGGGATTATTTGTTTAAAAAGAAACCCAGCTGGCTTGCAGAAGGTCTCCTCTGTGATGGGCTGCATGTGGTTGTGAAAGAAACTTGAAGCAGTGCCAAACACTGGCTGTGGCTGCAGCAGCAGCAGCAGCTGGGAATGTAGTTCCTTACCTGTGAAAAATCACAGATTTCCTCGAAGGGGGGCTGTAGTTGCTGGGGTTTAACAGCAGTGGGCCGGGGCGATACCTGCCTGTGGCTGCAGCCAAGCTCCTGCCTGAGGTTCAGCAGCTGCTGTTTTGTCCCTGCTTGGCTCTGCTGCTGGCCAAGGTGCAGCAGAGCTCCTGGGTTGGAGCTGTGTTTTACTGACCCTTTTGCTGCCGTGCTGATTGTCCTGCGGAACCTGGAATAAACATGGCTGTTTTAACTAGACTAAAGAATGAGGTACTATTTTTTTCTCACCTCGTGAAATACTGCAAGAGAGTGACAAACAGGAATTATAAACCCCAACATAACAACCTTATCCATTACGCTAACTGGTACAGCCAACATACAGGGTCTTCTGTGCATCTGTATTAGCTTTCAGCTTTTAATTAAAGGTAATTCTAAATCTCTCATTCCCTTCTCTCTGGGACTGCAGAAATACACTGCAGCTTCAGACACGGCTAATGCACGGGGCATTAGAAAGCTGGTCAGCCATAAACACTCCTGCTTGGGTCATGGGGGCTGCCTTCAGACAGCTCTGGAGAAAGCATTGCCATTTCGCTGTTCCTAAATCCCCGCGCCGGGCACGGACAGAGTTCAGAGTGTCTCCAGCCCGAGGATGTCGCGGCTGCATCTCCAGCCCTCGGGGTTCCTGCCGTGCCCTCAGAGGGCAGAGAGCTTGGCGGCCAGGTGGAACAGGCTGAGGCCATTGCACACCACGCAGCAGAGGTTGCAGAGGGAGGACGCGGCGTGGTAGAGGCTGAACTGGCGGCACAGCCGCCCGTAGCTGGGGTTGGAGGCTCGCAGGTTCCTGCGGGACTCACCGGCCACCAGCCCAGCCTCCTGCCCGAGGCGGTGGCCGCGCTCCACGAGGTGCAGCTCGGCCGTGACGTGGGAGGTGACCGGCCCCAACCACTGCGCGTTCAGCACCGAAGCGGCGACGCACGCGAAGAAGACGATGACCTGCGGGGGAGCGAAGCCCGCCGTGAACATCCCACGCGTGTTGGAGGCTACATTTCCACCCCCCTCCAGCCGCTCACTGTGACCTGGGTGCCGACTGCATCCACGTGTGGATCTCATCGTGCGTTGCAAAGCAGCCTCGGTGGAGCAGAGCACGGCGGGACCCTGCAGAGGAAGGGGCTTGGGAGAGGAGGTTACCTGGGTCGCGTGTTCGTCGCCGAGCCGCTCGCTGGGGTGGGACATGGCAAACAGGGTCAGGTTGAGGAAGGCGCAGGTGGAGCTGATGTGGAAGTAGTAGGGGAAGAGCTCGCTCTGGATGAAGCCGAAGGTGTGGCGAGGGAGGTGTCTGCTCATCACAAACCCTGCAAGGGTGCAGAGCACGTAGGTCCTCCTGGGGCAAAGCCTCCCACCCGGGCAGAGAGCCACAGCAATGCACAGAGACCCAACCTACCGGCCACAAAGGTCACCCAGACCTGCATCCCCCAGGAGGTGGAGAGGACGAGCAGGTGCAGCAGTTTGATGGTGCTGGAGGGCTCCTGGATGGGGACGGGTCCTTCCATGTCTCCAGAGCCACTTCCAGATTCGGCGCTGAGCTGCACTTACCGCTCTCACCTTGCTGGCAAGTGCAGTTTGGGTTCACAAACCCTCTTGCTCAGGAACAGCTTTGGAGCTGGCACAGCCCTTCCCAGCCCCACCCCCGGACACCCGACTGGGCTGCGAACCCCGTGCTCGAGCCCCTTGTATCTTAGGGGCAGGGCCCTGCGTCAGCACCTGGGAACAGCCTGGTTTGGGTGGACTTTTGGCAAAGTCCAGCCAACGCCCCAGCCGACCCCTGGCAGCAGGAACAAGCAGCAAGTCAATAAAAAGGGGAAGAGAAAAGCCCTGACAAACATGCCTGCCCACACTGCAAGCATCAAAGAAACCCCTTGGCCAAGGGGGAGCCCCCCTGACTAAAAACAGCAACAGCTTCTGCATTGTTTGGCCAAAAAGCCTGGGGGCTCGAAGGTGCAGGGGGGCTCTCGGGGTGATCCACTACAAGGAGCACTTTGGAAATTAATTAAAACAAAGCTTCTGGGAGTAGCCCATCAATAATGCTGCCTGCGGAAATTTGAAATTCTCCTCCCATTGGCCGGTCACCTCAGGGCATGAATTACAGCAGGGGATGGCCTTGAGAGAGATGCTGCCATCTGATTGCATCCCACTCCCCCTGTGAAACAGATAAATACATGCTGTATGGCTGTAATTCCATGTATTTATTTAGGCATCTATAAAATCAGGTCCTTAAACCTTCTCATGTTGGTAGCATACTGGGGAAGGCACTCAGATCCACCTGGACTGCTGGCCTGTAAATCCCCAGCTGTCTTCACGGCCTTTCTTTTTCCAAAAGCTTCTTGGTGTTTTTGGGATGCTTCCCTGCTCCATCCTCCAGCAGCCCTGTCCCCTTGCAGGATGGCAGGGGCCCAGGGAAGGCGGCTGTGGTCCTTTGGTGGGGCTTTGTTCCCTGCATCTTCCTGAGCAGGAAGGCAATGATGGGCACTGTGGGCAGCTGCCATGGAGCCCTGACGCTCCCAAAATCCCAGATCTGCCTCTCCAAAATGTTTGTTTCCAGGCAGGAATTAGCAGCTGAGAGCATCAAGGCAGCTGGGTGGTTTCATGCAAAGAAGCCACAGCTGGGAAGGTTGTTCAGTAACTCCCTTTTTTTTTTTTTTTTTTAAGCAAGTAAGAAAAATGGTGATTGATTGCTGATTTGGCCCTGGAGTGATGCATTTGGTGGGGAGGGCAAAGAGGGGGCTCTGGGAAGGGCAGGCTGCTCCCAGTGCACCCACCAGCAGCTCTCTCTTCCCCCTAATCCTGTGGGATTAGGCAGTGGAGCTGGGTGCTCCAGGGATGCTCCAAGCCACCCAGCCCTCCGGTCTATGCTCCCCTGTGCTTGAGGGCCAGCAGGTGCTGCAGGGCTCCAATTTTCTCCCAAATGCACGTAGACCACACGATGCTTCACACCACTGCAGCGCTCTGTTGTGCCCCCGGGTCGCTCCTGCTCTATCACCCTGCTGTCCCCAGGGACCCAGCCTGGCCAGAGCCAGGGCTGACCTTGGCCTCAAAGAGGTAAAAAGCACAATTCTTAAGGAGAAGGAGAGGTCAGCTAAAGTTTAATGTTCAGGCAAACACATCGTGCCCTCCAATTAATCAAGCAGCAGCAATTCCTAACGGTAAGCAGAAAGGCTGGCTCCGGTCCTGGTGATAAAAAGGCAGGATTGCTCTGAGTTTTGGGAGATAAAAGAGCTCTATAAAAATTGAATGTTTTGTACTATGTTCAGCCCAAGATGGCTTTATCTTACGGAGATCGGGGCAGAGCTGTGCCAGGCCTTGAGCTGAGATGTTTATGGTGGGAGATACGGCAGAGATTAGGGGTTTATGGCCATGGCCAGCCCAGGGGAAGGAACTGCTGGCCCGTGGCCACAGGAGAGGGGCAGCAGCTCCTGCTTATAAAATAGGTGGGGAATTTGGGTGACAAAACCTATTTTTAGGGACTGGGTGTTGCAGAGGGGAAAAAACCACCCTGGGTTGCCTGGAAGAGACCCTGTGCTTATTTCTGGTACCCCAGGGCCTCATCTTACCCCAAGTGCACCATCACCATCAATTGCTCATGGTTAAGCTCTGCAAAACCTGCCCTTGGGGTTAAGTGCTCGGGGCCCTGGAAGCAAAGGTGTGGGCAGAGGTGGCACCTGTGGTCACATTAAACCTGCTGTGCCCAAAGCTCTGTGTGCCCAAGGGTTCCTGGGGCTTGTTCCTCTGCCAGCAGCCTTTGAGAACATCAATGCCATCAGAAAACCTCTGGCGGTGTGACCCAGGAAGGTCTGTGGTCGAGGGCAGATGTCCCCTGGGCTGTGACTGACGGGTAGCACTTCCACACCACCCCCGCTGCATTCCAGGGGCTTTCTTGGAGCATCTCAGACTTGGTTTGGCTTTGTCTGTTTTTCCCTTTTTCAGTGCCCCTGAGGCAGTTTGGGGTTTACATCTCCAGGTGTTGGTGCCCCCAGCAGACAGGGATGAGGGGCAGCTCCACAGGTCTGCCCCTGGCATGGTGGCAGTGCCTCTGGGCAACCCCAAAAGCCACTCTCATGGGGCACTGGCTGACACCTCCTTCCTACAGCACAGTCACCCCTGCACTGGGGAGGGGCAGGACACCCTGTCCTTATCACTGCCCCACCTCTCCCTTTACTTCCTCAAAGGGAACCAGTTATCCCCCACAAAGAACTAGTAAAAAAAATAAGTCTGGTTTAGTACGATTTTTGGATCATAGAAAGATTCAAGTAGCATTAAGTAAACTAGAAAACCGAGTCCTGTACATGAGCTTATAAAATTTCTAAATAAAATTTAAAATAAAAAAAAAAGAAAAAAAGAAAGAAGAAAAGATATGTCATATGAGGGATGAGGTGGTACAGCAATGCTCCTCCACCCCGACCCTCCGGGGAGCAGGGTCTGAGTGCCACCATCCCAAGTCCCCTTCCACCACAGAGGTGTCCCCTCGTCTGTCTGTCCATCTGTTAGCAGGGTGCTGTGGCTCTAGAAGTCCTGCAGCCGCGAGATCAGGTCCTCTTTGTTCTTCAGCAGGAACTTCTCGCAGGCTTCGAAGGTGACACAGATGTCAGAGGACAGTCCTGCCACGTTGGTGGTGACGTAGTTGAGGTACCCCGGCGTAGCCTGGTTGTAGTAAGCCACCTGCGAGGCACAGGAGATGGTCACTGGGGGGACATGTGGAGAGGGGAGCCCCCCCCAGCATGGGGAGCCACAGCCACAGCATCCCACCTTGCTCATCTCCTCGGACTCTGGCCAAATGCAGAAACCCGAGCAGAGCGTCTCCCCCCGCGTGAACTCAGCTCTGGCTGGGTGGGTGGGCAGCGTCACCGACCGAAAGGCCACCACGTAGGGGTCCCTGGGAGGGGGAGAGGGGCCAGGTGAGCCATGAGGGAGCTCAGCCCAGCTGGCAGGGAGCAGGGGGTGGGCTGGGCACAGTTACCCCCTGCTGCAGGGCTTCCTCCGCGATGCCAGGATGACAAAGTCCTGCGGCTTGCTCTCGTGTCTGAGCATCCGGCTCACCACGTGGTAGATCATGTCATCGTCGTCCACCTTCTGGACAAGCTCAGCACTCCTGTGAGGGGGAGGCAGAAATCCCGCTGTTCCCCCCAAACCTGGGGGCTTACACATTTGCAGCCCACCACCAGACCCCAAATTTTTTGGCGGGGCCCAAAATAGACGTTTCTGCAGCCACCAGCCCAGGTGGAGTCAGGACGGTGACACCCACTGAAAGGCCTCTAGGAGCAAGCACAGCTCCAGGGCAAGACACTCGTTGCCAGAAAAGCCCATAGGGATGCTCAACCACAAGCCTTAGATTTAGGGGTGTGATTTTTGGGAAGCTCTGCAGCACTCACACGTAGTGACTGTCCCACTCGTGCCGGCGCCGCAGGTTGGAGAGCAGGGAGAAGGCTCTGCTGGCCGTGATGCAGACGGACATCTCGATGCGGAAGGACAGGAACTTGTCCTCCTCCAGCGTGTACATCCGCACCTCAGGGGGCACAGGGCACGGTTGGGGTGTAGTCCCCACGGCCAAGCCCCCCGTTCGCCCACGCTCGGGGCGTGAGGGGCAGCTTGGGGGGAAAGGGGCAGGGTTTAGTACCTTTTCCTTTTCCCTGGCAAGTGCCCAGTTCGCTTTGGCTACGAGCGTTTTCAGCGCAGAGACGTTGTTGTAGCTCAGATAAACCTGGGGCAGGGGCAGCACGTCAGGGGCAGGATGGGGAGCGGGTTGTGGGGCAGGAGGGCAGAGGGTCCTGCAGGGAACCGTCCTACCTTGTTGCTTTGGTCCCAGGGCACGGAGAGCGGCACCTCGGTCCGCTTGCAGGAGACGACGTATTTTCTGCAGGAAAGGAACAGTTCCCCTTGTGAGGGGACACACAAACCACCCATGGACTGTTCCTGAACCCAAATGCTGAGCCCTCCCTCCTCCACCTCCACATCCCACTTGCTTTTCTGCTCACCGGTCCAGCCGAATTTTTTTCCTAGCGCTGGCTTCTCTGTACCTCCTTTCTCCATCCTGATAGATGAGGAAAAACCAATTAGGTTAATAGGAAAAGGAGGGGGAGAAAAAAAATCACGTGTCTTTTTGGGAGTGGGAAAAATATTCAGCAGGGGAGGGCTGGAAGGTGAACCCCCTGCACTTGCCAGCTGCATCCCCAGCTACACTGCAGTGATGGTCAGTGATTAATTGTGAGCTGTTTTGGCATTGCCACCAGACTGTGATCAAGGGAAAACCCTTGTTGTGGCTGCAGAGCTGCAAACAGCCCTGAAACACAAACTGTGCCCCTTTGCAGCTGCCAGTGTCCTCTCCTGCGGAAATAAAAACCCCAAAAAAAGCAGCTTATTTCAAAGAAAGTGCCAGCACGGTGTTTAAAAGCAGGCAGAGAGGAGTTTTCGGGGAACCTGACTCTGGCCGTGAGACGATCTTCATCAGGGTGGGAGATTGCAGTTTTAAGGCATCAAAGAAATCAGGCAGGTGGGCGAGGATCAGCCCAGGGGAATCTGAGATGCATGGGTGTTTGCTTTGCTTGCGTGACAGATTTCCTTAAATATTTGGATCCGAGCAAATTATAGATTAGGATGCTTTGAAAGGTAAAAACAACCTCAGAGGTCTGCATTCCTTTCCCTAAATTACAGAAAAACCGAGCTGGAATTTGCAGGCAATACTCTGTTAAGCCTTGCGTGGCTAATACGTCTCCATCTCTGCACAGGCAAGTGGTTTATTTTATTAGCTATACTGAGCAATCCATTTAATTCACTTGCTTTTGAGCAATTTCATTTCCATCATCATAAAGCTGCCCTTGTTTTTCTGTGAGCCCCAAGAGCCCCCCGGGGCTGAGTGGGGTTCCTGGGGGTCCCTCTTGTCACCTTGGGAGGGAGAACCCAGCCTTGTGCCCGTCCTTACCCCTGGCTCGGGTGCCACCATGGGCAGCGTGAGGGGCCGGCCCTCCTGGTCCAGCACCTCGAAGGTCATGAAGGCGCTGTTGATGTGCCGTGGGCTGATGGACATCTGCTGGCCGTACGCCTCGGCGCTGACCCCCACCTCCATGCTGCCGGAGAAGAAGGGGTGAGGGTGTGGAGAGCCGTGGGGAGGGTGGGATTGGGATCCCCCGCTGCAACCGCCACCGGCACCCACCTGTTTTTGAAGGCGTTGTTGACGATGGCTTTGAGCACCAGGCGGTCCCCGACCTGTGACGGTCCCCGAAAGTGGAACATCTCGATGGCCCTCAGCGTGGGGTGGGCATGGCACAGCCGGCTGGAAGGGGGCAGGTGTTACCCCCCAGCCCCATGGCCCCATGGTACACCCTCCCTGACCCAGCCAGAACCAAGAAGACCCTAAAAAATTTCACCTCTGCATATCAACTCGCAAAGGGACAACAAGCCAACCCTTCCCTGAGGTCCCCCAGCTCTACACATCTGTGGGACGCCCTTTATGGCCTTGCCCAAGGGCGATGTGCTGGGCACCATCCCTCTGGAGGGTCCCTACAACCTGGCTGTGGCCAGACCCGGCCGGACACTGCCTTGGCTGTGTGTCCCCTCCAGGCACACCATTCCCCCGACCCTGAGTCCCTGTTGGGTCACCTGGCTGCAATGGTGGCCACATTCTCCATCCAGGCCATGATCTGCCCACCGAAGGTGTTGCCCTGATGGTTGGCGTGTGGAGGCAGCACCAGCTCCACACTCTCCACACGTGTCTTTTCCGCTGGTACCGCCCCACTGCCATCCCGTGTCTCCAGCTCTGCCAGGTGGGAGAAGAGGGTTCAGCATGTTGGATGGCCAGTGGGATCCCCACTCCCAGCATCCCACCAGCCCTTTACCCCTCTCCCCACAGCCATCCTCCCACTGCATCAACCTCACACACATGGTCTGGGATGGTGGGGCTGATCCCTACCCCTCCATGGCCAGGGCATTCCCAAACCTCCACATGGTGATTACCACTCTTCCCCACCAGCACCCCGCTGAGGAAGGGGGATGTCATCAGTGGGCATCGGGGCTACTTTGGGGCTGGAAACTGAGCCTGCAGGACACGGTACCGGTGTCAGGGGGGCTGTGGGAGAGGAGGTCCTTGAGGGTGTCCTTGTGGACCAGCCGCATGCGGCGGCGCTCGGCAGCAATGCTGTGCTCAATCTTCTCCTCCTCCGTCTGCGGGGTCAGCGGCTGCAGCCTCACCTGCAAGGGACATGGGGCAGGTGTAGCCCTGCTGCAGGAGAAGGCAGGGCTCCTTCTGGCACCGGCACGTGCTCCTGTGGCACCGTGGGTCCCACTGTCCGTGGGCAGAGCCAGCGGCACTGCACTCCTCAAGGGTTATGTTGTAGCTGCTCATGGAGGGGCCAGAGAGGGATCCCCTGGAGGTGTCACAGAGCAGGAGCAGACACTGATGCTATGGAGCCATCCTGCAGTGCCAGCAGGGAGGTACATTCCTGCCCATCCTGGGCTCTGAGGAGGGCATGGCAGCGCAGAGCAGGTCCCCTCTGTGCCCAGAGCAGAGGTGAGCGCTCCACACCATGCAGGTGGCCACAGAGCAATGGCAGGTGCCCTGATGGAAAGCTGGGCCTAGGACAACCATGGAAAAGCCATTTCCTTACCAGTTCCGTGCAGAGGACAGCTGAGCCCTCCCAGACACCAGCCACTGCTCACCTTGCTGCCCGAGGGGCCCTGTGCCACGAAGGTGGCATACGCCTTGCAGATGCTGCAGTGCTTCCCGCTGCACAGGTCTTCGTAGCTCACCTGGATGCCCACCTGGGAGAGGGCAGAGCACCTCTGAGAGCTGGCTCTGCCCTCCAGGAATTCATATCCCACCAAGCATCCCTGGTGGGATACAGCCAGAAGGGACAGACACACGGCATCAAAGCTGGGAACCACAGGAGGATTTGGGGATTTGGCATTTGGGGGTGTGGCTGGTGGGGATGAGTGAGGGGGAGAGGGGCAAGGGGTGAAGGTGGGGGGCACAGACCAACCTCCATGCTGGAGTTGAAGGCTCGGTTCACTTTGGCTTTGATGTTGACAACTTGCCCGACACTGAAAAACAGGAACAGGAGAAAGTGCGTGGGGTAACTGGGAGAAAACCTCCACCGAGCAGCTCCCACTGAGGTGCCATGGCATTACAGCCCACAGCTCACTGTGGTGAGGCTTCCTGGGACGGTGGGACACGCCGGATGGCCAGCAGGACATAGGGACAGCCATCCCCGAGATGTGAGAGCCCACAGGTGTTCAGCTCAGCAATGAGATGTCACCCCTGAGTACCTCTGTGCAAGCAGGTCCCCAGGTCTGGGGTGCCCAAGGCTTGCCTGGCACCCTCTGCCCATGTGGACATGCACACTCCTGCCAGAGCAAACGGCTCCTCCAGCCTGTTATCCACCATCCTGCACAACAGGAGTAGCCGTGGGGCCACCCGTGTGCCCTCAGCCACAGCCCCAAAGCTGCAGGTACCTTGACTGCTTCCACTCCTCCTCTCCAGGGCCTCCCCTGGAGCAGTGGACACCTTGGGATACCGGGAGATGGGTTGGAAGCAGGAACCAGCCAGGGGCATTTTTCCCCATCTCTTAAGTGAAACATCTGCTGGCTGGCAGCAAACTGCGGCTTGTGGAGTCCAGGAGCTCTCCTCTGTGCCCTCAGTAGGCTTTGGAGTAAACACACAGCCCAACCTACTCCAAACTGGTGCCCATGAAACGGGCAAATGAAGCTTATCAGTGACACCCACAGCAAAGAGTCCTTACCAAAAGCATTTTAAATCGAGAATATTCCTCATTCCCTAAAAGAGGCCAGTGTTAGAAAACTCGGTGGAAAAATAAATCCTACAACCACCACTGCAGATTTGCTCCACAGAGGGCTCCCAAGCAGAAGGGAGGAAGAGTCAGCGTGTGCTTCAGCACCATAACTTTCCCCTTGCCCTCACACATGACTTCTGGTTTCAAGTGATCTCTGCTGCTCGCCCCGCTTTGCACGTTGGCTCTGGCTGGAGCAGGGGCAGCCTGAGGCTGGGATGGTGCCTCCAGCCATCCCCCAGCACAGCCCCCGGGCCCAGCGACGTGCCAAAACGTTAGCAGGGTTACATCAGCAGCCTCCATCCACCGTGCCGTGCCATGCCATGCCATGTCAGTGGGGTTAATGCTCCCAACTCACGGCAGCGCTGCGTTAGGCTGGCTGCTCTAAGGCTGCAAACATCCATACCAGACACCGCTCCTCCCGTCCCACTGCCCACCAGGGCTTACATACGGCTGGCTGGGGCAAAAAAGAGAGAGCAAGATGGGGGGAGAGGGTTAGAGCCGATGGAAGTGGCCACACGGACGCTCTGGATGGGTTTGAGGCAAAGGGGCATGCGAGGGCAGGGGGCCAGGAAGGCACATTGGCAGCCCCAGATGTTTACAGAGAGCCCCAAAAATGCTTTATCTTCTGTCTCCTCATTGAACAGAACAAGCCAGTGCCATAAAAGCCACACAAAGCCCGGCTCAAAGGTATGTGCAGTCCTGCTGGGAGGCTGCACTTCCACACAGCAGGGCGGAGGTTTGGGGAGGATCTGCTGCCCAGCTGGTGAGTTTGAAGTCAGTGATGTGTCGGGGTCTCCTCTGTGACCCCAAGCACCTACAACTCCTTCCTGCCTCTCCCCCGCAGTGGGAGGGCAGCAGAAAGCACAAACAGGCGGGCAAGGAGGACAGTCAACAACAAACACCACACAGAGCTCCTCCGCCTTCCCACAGCTCTGCAGGAAATCTCTGCCAAGGCCCTTGCTCGGAGCCTTGAGCTGGACCACAGCAAATGGGATCTGAGCCAGGAGCAGCACAAATTCCCTGACCCCTTGGAGCGGTGCCCGACTCGCCCCTGAGGAGGGACAAACGCTTTGCAGGGCTTGATGTAATGCCATGGAGCGAGGCTTGGGTCTGTCCTCCTGCTCCTGAAACCCATGGGGAAAAGCTTCCCAGGCAAAGCCACCCCACGAGCCGGAGCCACGTGGCAGCATAACAACCCCAGTCCCAGTGGGAGGTGGCACCAGGGCTGCACCACGTCCCCACACTGTGGATTTGTCACAGAGCCAAGCCCAGGGCAATGGGCAGCTCATCCCCACCGACCTACCAGCTGTGAGAAGGCAAAAGGGGGAGTTCAGCTTTTCCTGGGACTGATGGTGAAACCCAAGAGGCACCTCCGCAGGGCCAGCACCCAGGGGCTGCCAGGACAAGCCTGGGAGGGGAGTTTGGCCAAGCAAAGCCCAGCCTGAAGCATCTCACAAAGTGATGTGCAGGGAGGTCCCACCTCGCCCAGCACCCAGTGGGTGGGTGGGTGGGTGAGCCCACCCATGCCTCAGCCACCCACACAGCCACTACAGAGGCACAATTCGCAAGATTTGAGTTTTCCAGAGCACTCAATCAGAGTTGTTCCTTGAACAAAGCCAGGGAGGAGCTGGCATTGGGGGAAATACCGGGAAGCCAGCAGGAGCTCCCCAGTCACCCAGAGAGAGGATAAATCAGAGCAGACAGCCGGTCCTCAGCCCTGCAGCGGAGATGGAACCTCAGTCCCTGGATGTCCCATGAGCCTGGCACCGCCACCACATCCCCTCCTCTCCCAAGCACACTGCTCCCTGTCCCAGCCACAGCCCCACTGTCCACGCTGTGCCCGGCAGATGGGGAAAAACCCCTCGGTTTCCTTGTGCATGCCCTGCGGGAAGGAGCGCGGAGCATTTACCTGATGGTATGCTCAAAATAGATATCATCCATGGAAGCCGTGACGCACGGGCAGCCGGCGTGTCTCTCGGCTGCAAAGGGAGAACAAACTGCATCAGCCCCCTGCAGCAACACGCCGAGGGTGTCAGGGGCACACACGCCCCTCTGCCCCATGGCGGTGACCCCAGTGACACCCCGGCCAGCGTCCCTTCCCTGCTCATGCCCACCGCAGTGCTTGCAGGGAGAAAGAGTGGGATTTGGGGCTTCTCCACCCCAAGAGGGTTTGCAGATGTTTAAAGGTTTGGAGGATGTGCTGGGAGTGTAACTGGGAGGCAAGTTTTCCTGCTGTTTGCCTTCCCTCCGTGTGTTTGCAGCCGTGGGGATGCCCCGGCAGCCGACACCATCTCCCCACTCCCCGTACACAGCAAATACTTCAAAGCTGCTCTGCCAGTCCGGCTTTCCCGTGGGACTCCAGGAACCTCAGCCTGCAGAACTGCTCTGGGAACCTCATGAAGCTGTAGAATTGCACCCGTTTCGCTGTCATAACCTCCCCATGCTTGGTAGGGCTGCTGAGCTGGTGAGGTCCATCAGTTCCCAGCTGCTGCCGGGATGTCAGGGATGTCACCAGCCTGCTCTTGCCATGCCCTGTGCACCAGGCAAGGAAAAGGGCAGCATTTTGAAAGCAGCAGGCGTGGATTTTGATCCGTCCCCACGCCAGCACGTGTGCTGCAGTGCACGTCTCCTCCCCTTCTTGTTTGCCCTCTAATTACTCAGCAAAACGGCATGACACGGGTCCCCAGCTGGTGTCACTCAGAGAAGGGATGGTGCTGGACCGCCAGGCATGCTGCTGCTGCTGCTGAGTCGGCCCCTGGGGACACTGCCTGGTCCTTGTCCCCCAAGCCCAGCAGGATGAGGGCTCCGGAGGGAGGGGATGGCTCACCGGAGAGACAGGCGGCCGTGTCGATCCACTTGAGCAGCTGGCCCGTGCTGAGCTCGTTGCGGTGGTTGGTGTGGCAGGGCAGCACCAGCTGGCTCATCTGCACCTCGGTGGGGTTGCGGGCGGGCGAGGGGCTCGCCATGGCCCCCCGCGCCTCCTCCCGCTCCCCTGGCTCCCGGGCACGTGGCGGAGAGGTTGGGCCCTGGTGGGACAAGAGCTCCGTTTTACCCAAACGGGAACAAAATCCCCCAAGACAGCAGTGACCGACCCCACACTGAGCCAGAAGAACCCCAGCCCTGTATAATCCCCAGGCAGCACCAAAACCCACCCAGCCCGTGCCAAAGGCAAAAGGAAAAAAATCCCTCTAAAAAAAGCTCCATGGATGATGACTCCAGGTTTCCAGGCCATTTATCACCCAAGCCCACTGCTTCCCCTAAAAACCATGCAAAACCCACCCCCCCAAAGTCAACCAGTTTCTGCCCTCACAGCTTCATTTTTAGGGTGCTGCAGCAACGGGGGGCGTTTGCCCTCCTGGGGCTGGACGTGTGACGATGCTCCACACCTTCCACCAACACCCCCAAAGGAAACACTGAGAGCTACGTGGGACAAGCAGCAGAGGAGAAGCACCCTCAGTTTGGGGTTGTTTGGGGAGTAAAACATGTTCCTTTTTGGCTTGGCCCTTTGGTGGGCACAGAGCAGCTCCCCCGGCACCCCCGGCGGGAGGCAGGGGGGGAGAGCCACAGAGGCTGCTCCTGTGGCGGTGCTGGCAAGGAAAAGAGCTGATGAGATGTCAAGTGGGTCGTGTTACACAAGGAGTGAACTCGGTTAGCCCGGTGAGTAATTATGGAGACACGAGGAGCAGTCTGGGCTTCGTCACAGCCCTTCCTTCCGCTTTCTGCTCCCACTGCGGCTCCCGCTCGCGGCACTTGTTGCAAGAGTCCCACTGCAGCAGCTTCTTTGCCCTTGGCTTTGCCCAGATTCTTTCAAAGACGCGTTTGTGCTGAAAATGAAGCTTTCCTGACTACCCTGAGCTCACTGCCTCTCAGAATAGCATTTTTCTCCAGCGGGCCTAACCTCTGTTTCCATAGCTACTGGCACACGACATCGCAGGAATGGCACAAAGCTCGCCTCGGCAGAGACGGCGGCGAGCCAAGCCTACAGCAAAGGGCCCCCCATCCCACAGCGAGACGGACCCTCGGCCACCAGAGCCCCTCCAGCGGGCTCCAAACCCTTCTGTGAACCTCCCAGGCTGCTTCCCAGCATGCAGAGGCACCTCCACGAGCACCACGGAGCTATTTCGGGAAGCCAGCGGGCTCTGGGGTTCGAGCCAGCAATGCTCAGAGCTCCAAAGCCTCCTGCTGCACAGCGAGCAGACAGCCTGGCCACAGATCCCAGAAGTCATTTTCCTAGTGTTTGACATTCCTGAATGTTAGGGGAAAAACTGCTACCCATGGGAAAAGCTCTGGCCATGTGGTGGCCAGCACAAGGCTAGAGCCGCTGATGGGGAGGGAACGTGTTGGGAGAGGATACAGCTGGGGTCGGTGCAGGTCTGGGAACAGCTCCTGGCACGGGATGGCATCTGCCTGGCACAGCCTTGGTTAGTAGCCACTGGCACAACAGGGAGCCCCGGGTTAGTTGCACAGCACGGAGGGGATACCTGGAGGCCATTGCAACAGAAGTTCAAGATCTCTTCAGGGACTATAATATTCCCTTTGACCATTTTTAAAAGACACCTGGAAAGCAGAAGAGTGGCTCTGGTTACAGCAGGACTGGCAGACCCAGGAGTGGCTGTTTCCCAGCAGGGACAAGACGGCGTGTGTGGCGGGTTGTCACACCTTGTCCCCACATCCCACGTTGATGTCCCTCCCCGCACCACTCGCCAGCACCTATTGGGGGGCTGCCAGAGCCGAAATGGAGACGGGCAGAACTGGGGCTGGTGCCTGCCATTCCTCGGGGGTCAGGACTCACGCTCACCGCCTGTGATGAAAGAGTCCCAGCTATTTTGGGGGCAGTGGATCGAGCCCAGGGCGCAGGGTCATGGCCAACCCCTCGGCCAGCGATGCTGCGTCAATGCTTCCCCATGTTCCTCCACGTGACAGAGGACTGTGCCTTGAAGCTCCTCTGGCCAGAGCGGTGACACCGCCACAGTCACAAGACAGCCAGGAGCATATTTTTGGTGGTGGGCAGGGCTCAGGCTGCTCACGGGTGGTACTGGGGCAGCAAATGGGAAGCGCCCGATGATGGCAATGCCACAGTGCCCTGCTCCAGCCCCTCTGCTTGTGAAGCCCTGGCATTCCCCAAGGGCATCGCGTGTCCTTGGGTCCCCCTGGGCTCCCAGGCCACATGCGTGGTGACTGGGTTCCAGCTGGACATCCTGGTGGCATTGCAAGGAAAGGTGGCGTGGGAGCTGTAGTGAAAAACAAGTTGAAGAGGCTTTATATTTACAGTTTGCTTTTAAACACAACATTGCCAGGGCCTTGGCATGCCCTCAGCTTCCCAGCACACGTCCCTCACCCACGCAGGTACAATCGGGCTGCTGGAGGCAGCAGCTCCTTTCCCAAGGCATGGGATTGACGGATATTGGCAAGGGGTTAAAAAAGTGGAAGCTGCACATTTGTCTCCTGCACCCTCAGCCCTTCACAGGAGCTGACACTGGGGCATCACACGGTGTGCACCCAGCGTGGTCGGCACAAAACAAGGGTGCTCAGGTCACCTACAGATGCAAAGAGCACCCCTGAGCCTCTCACAGCCTCCCACCCTTGCCCCAGTGACCAAACACTGGGCCTTGCTTTTCCCGGTCCCACGACCTCTCCAACCTTGTTATTGAGGCTTGGGAGCTTCCTTATGGCTCACCCACTCTTGCAAGAGCCCAGTGCAAGGGTTACTCTCCTGTTTAGCAAGATGGGTTTGCTCCCTAATTGCAGGCATCAGTGGTGGCTGGGGGTGGTCCTGTTACACCCCATAGCCACAGCAGACAGCACCAGAGGGACATTCCTTGGAATCCCAAACCTGCTCCTGGCTCGGCAATCGTGTCACCTTGTCCCCTGGGTTGCGTTAGCAGGAGGGGGAAAAAACCCAGAGCTGTCTGCTTTGCATCATCCCCCTGCCATTTCCCAGACAGCCCCAGCCCACGCTCCCACCCTGGGGATGGGGAGCGCCCCAGCCACGCTCCAGAGACCCACAACCACCCAGCCCGTGGGTATTCATGGAGTATTTGTTATCGACACTAAGCGAGCAAGTGTCTGTCCTCATTAAAATCTTCAGCCTCACTCAGCTGTCACATTTTTAAAGCTGTTGACTGACGCAGCCCTCAGGTCACCATGGCAACGGGATGCAGTACCCAGGCGACGATGCTCTTACTCTGTCACCCCTCGAGTGACCCACTTCTACCCAAAACAAAAAAAAAAAGAAAAAAAGAAAAAAGAAAAAAAGTTTGCATTAGGAAAAAAACCCTTCCAGCAGAATATTTTTCTTGCCTCCTGCTGTGCTCAGTTCCTGTGCTGCCAAAGGCGTAAGGAGCCCCCAGAGCAAACTGGGGAGGGCATGGATTGACAGACACCCCAAGGGCTCTGCAAATACCAGGGCAGAGGGACCCAGTGGCACCCCATGGCTCTCCTATACCTTGGCAGGGGATGTCCCATAGCACCAAGCCCCCCCACAAGCTCCAGGGAAGATCTTTGCAGCTGAATTGGGTGCCAGCCTCCTGGGAAATCACATGGGGACCACCAGCCTGAAGGAACCTCCAATGCAAATCATGTTGGGTCCCACAGCCCCTGGGAGGATGCCAGGCAGGGATGCAGAAGAGTGGCTGCACCTCAAACCCCTGAGCCCACTAAAAGCAAGGGGTTTGCTTTAGCCACCCCCAAGCAGTGGATGAGAGGGAGGGACAAAGATGAAACTGGGGTGGGGGTCCCCAGTGCTGGGCTGTGGGGGGGTCTGGGCAGAGTGGGGCAGTCTCACACTTCAAGCCACTCCTGCCTGCCCTCAGAGCTGTCCCACCAGCCCACTGCTGCCTCCAAAATATCTAATCCCCATTTTCCCTCGCTTGGCTCTGTCTCCTACCACCACCCCAGCCCCTTGACCTTACCCTTCTCTGGAAATGTTTGAAGAAAAAAAAGGGGGAGATTGGAGGGAGGGAAGCAGCGACAATGAAGTTGTCGTGGGGGATTATTGGTGTATAATTGAGCAATATCCATGGTAACAAGCAAATCTGCACGCGTTAAAAAATTAACCTGACCTACTTTGGGAAATTCTGCCATCTTGACAGGGCACTGAGGGCTCTCCATCCCCCAAGACCTGGCCTGACAGACCCAGTGCCAGCAGGGGCAAAGCCCTGGTGCTTCCAGGGATGAGACAGACAGGTTCTGTGCAAGGGGAGATGTCCCATCCAGCGGGAACCCCACAGGCAAGTGGCATCAAAGATGCCCAGCACATCCCAGCTCCATCACCCCATGTCCATCGGGATGGAGTGGGGTCCCCAGGATGAGACCTGCAGCACCTGCTTAGGATGTGACCCCGCTGGGATGAGAGGGACGGAATTTCCTGGTCACAGCTCGGTGATGAAACACGGCAGTCTCTGCAGTGGGTCTCAGCAGGACTCCAGGAGGGTGGCCAGCCCAGAAAAAAGGCCAGGGCACCCTGCAAGTGGTATTTTTGGGACCACACGTCATGTTTCCCTAGAGTTCATGGAGCAACGACATGCATGGGGCCAGGAAAGTGCAAACCAAAGGTGAAAGGCAATGGGGAGACACAGGATGACTCTTCTTATGAGGAGCCAATGGTTTTACAACCATCCCCCATGGGATGGCTTCACTCAGAGTGAGCACAGAGGGGATCTGTGCAGCCCCCTCACATCCCTCTCCATTGCTGGGTGAAGCAGCCCCAGCCCTGTCCATGCCCACAGTCCCATCCATATCCCTGCCCAGATGCTCTGTGGCTCCTGTGAGGCTCCCGGCGAGGCTGGTGCCGGTTTGCCGGCATGAGGGTGAAATCCCTTAGGGAGTGTCCAAGGGGACAAAGGTCTGGCTCTAGCCCAGGGGGAGAGCAGAGCCAACACATCACCCCGGCAGAGCCGCAAACACCGCCGGGGCCAAAATTCACACGCGTGGGGACACCAAACAGCACTGCCCAGCCCAGGCACCTTCGCCCTGCCACCCACGGCGTTCCCAGGGAGGAGGCTGCCATAGTATCAGTACAGCCATGGATGTGACCACCACAGCCGAGCCCACCCAGCTGGAGACCACCACAGCAGAGACCAAGATGGTGCAATGGTTTACGTCCTGGTGGTCTCCGCTGTGGTGGTCTCCACAACAGGGGTCACCCACGGTGGAGACCCCTGGGGTGAAAATCACCCAGATGGTCACCGGGCAGTGCAGTGATCTCCACCATGGTAGTTACCATGGCCAAGACCACCTCAGCTGAGACCACCGGGGTGAGGACCACCACAGCATCCTGCCACCCAGCCACCCAGCCCCAGCACACCCCTCTGCCCTCCCCGCGCCGCCGCCATCCCCAGCAGCCCTGTGCCCACGCCGCCCAAACATCTGCCCCTGCTTTTTAAGCGAAGAAAAGCCGATTCGAGCCAAACCCCCCCAACCATGGCATTCCACGAAGACCTGGGCGAGGGTCGATGTTCCCAGCTCGCTCCCACTTTGTCCCCCGTCGCAGCCGGAGGGTGCCACGTCCCCCATTGACAAGCCGCCAGCGCCGACGGCGATGGAGCAGCAGCGCAGCTCACCGCAAACCCCGAGGGCGAGAAAGCACCGCCCGGGCGAGCAGAGGGGCACGAGAGGCTTTCAGCCCTCCTCCTCTTCCTCCTCCTCCTCCTCCTCCTCCTCCTCCTCGCCGTGACCCCAGCCAGCCCAGCGCAGCGCTCCGCCGCCGGCAGCGCAGCGCTCCGCAGCAGCTCACGCTCGCCCAGCCGCGGGGCTCCCCACGGTCCCCAGCGCCGCTCAGCCCTCACCTCAGCCAGAAGAAGCTGAGCATTTGCGGGAGGCGCCGAGGCGATGGGTGGCTCGGAGGCAGAAGCGTCGGGACACCTGCGCGCTCGGCCGGTCCCGGGAGCGGGCGTCGGGGCCGGGCTGGCGCGGAGCCCTGGGACGGGGCCAGCGCACACCCCCTCCCGCTTCCTTAAATACGGGCGCGCATAACTTTTCTTAAGGTAGCGCTTGGCAGATCTGCTCCCGCCTGGGAAACGGCCGGCGCTCCGCAGCTTGGCTCTGGATGCGGGAGGGAACGCGTCGGGCCGGGTCGCGGGGCGCGGCGGGAGGCGCCGGGGTGCTGCCAACGCCGGGGTGCTGCCAACACCAGGGTGCTGCCCACACCAGGGTGCTGCCAACGCCGGGGTGCTGCCCACACCGGGGTGCTGCCCACACCAGGGTGCTGCCAACGCCGGGGTGCTGCCAACGCCGGGGTGCTGCCGGCTTCCTTCGTCTCTCCCCAGGGAGCAGCCCTTGGGATGAGGTCCTGGGTCCCATCCTCAGCCCACTCATCACCCCCTTCTCCCTCCCAGTGCGGGGCACTCAGTTAAACTTGCCCGCAAATACCCGCATTCCCCCCGAGCCGCGGGCGCTGACACCGTGCCGGGAAAGCCTCGGCAACCTTCTCCAGAGCCGCTCCAATGCACGCAGCTGCTCCACGGTTCTGCTGCCTCTGAAGTACCTCTCACAGGGCTTATCACAAAACCCTTTTCTTTTTGTTTGTTTGTTTTTTAATACAAGGAAATAAAATGCAAGTTACCGTGTCACCGCAATAATGACCGTTGGGTTTGGGGGAGACGTTGTTCCGTTTGTGTTTGATGTACACACTTTTATAAGTGGATCTTGGTATTCAACCTACAAGAGTTTGATCAAAGTTTCTGGCAGGCGCTGGCGGCGCAAACGTTGCCACTGGAAAGCCAGCAGAGAAATAATTAAGCAAATTCAACAGGAAATAAGGCCTCACGAGCATAACCAAGCACTGGAACAGAGCAAAACCTTCTGCCTCAATAACCACAATTTTAGGGTGGATGTGGGAAATGCTCATTGAAACCCCAGCCCTGGGTGCGGGTGAGGTGGGACACTTGGATACCTCTGCCAAGGCTGGGCCAGGCAGCAAAGGAGCTGGTGGCCCAGCTCAGGGCAATGCTTGCCCACCAGGGTTTGGAGCCTTTGGGGGATGGAAGAAGCAGCGCTGCACCACACCAGGTGATTGATCTGATTATGGTGATGGAGATTCCCTCTGGAAGAAGATTGTTGCCTCGGGACTTTAACCCCACTGAGCATTTGCTGCTCAGCTGCTTGTATAAAATCTGCAATTCTTCATTCTCAGAGGGGGGACAGGACAGCACAACCCCTTCCATATCTTGCAGGTAACTTTGCACACCCAGATGCGATGAACTCTCATCATTTCAGAAAATAGCATTTCCTTTAAAGCATTCTCTTTTGGGACAGCAAATAAGATATTTCTCACCAAGACAGTTCTCTACCCTCGTGCAGCAGCCCGGGTGCCCTGCAAACCAAATCGCAGCGAGTGTCCTCCCGATGATCTCCCCACCTTTAGCACAGAGGCCCCTGGCCAGGAGGCTCTTCAAGGATCTCTCCCTCCCTCCTTAGGACTGTTTGTTTCTGCAGCCATGGATTAGGATCAAAAGGTTTGCTCCACTAAGGGAAAACGATTCTTCCCACTCCACCAAGTAGAGGGAACAGCACAATTAGAAACACTTCAGATGCTTGACCCACACTCCGGCCTCCAAACAAAAGTTCCAAGGAGAGAGTTGATATTTTCCAGGCCCAATTAACATAATATCGTAATTCCCCCGGCTCTCATGCTGCCTGCATCCCTTTGCCCTGGCACACCAGCACACCGGGCCCTGGCCACCCAGCGAGAGCACACCAGCACCAGCTCCTTCCTTCTGATCCATCACCATATGCCCGCCTTTTACAGTTCTTTGGTGCGTGATGCTCGGAGAGTGGATAATTAGCTAAATGAATTAATTGACATTCATACTCGTAATTAGCAACCGGTTACAAGCAGCTACTCTCCTTGGGACGACTAAAATTTCTCGGGGATTGGTGTTAAAATCCTGGAAAATCGTTCAGGGTAAATAAGGAGCTCATGGCGCCCGCGCTCTTCCTCGGCCGCGGAGGCGCCGCACGGTAAACA
Organism: Grallaria varia; assembly: GCA_013396735.1. Classification (NCBI taxonomy): domain Eukaryota; kingdom Metazoa; phylum Chordata; class Aves; order Passeriformes; family Formicariidae; genus Grallaria; species Grallaria varia. The sequence continues at coordinate 531,349 of VWZG01000688.1, read as the reverse complement.
AGCCTGTGCAAAGGCAGAGCAGGCTGTGGAACGTGTTGGATATGCCGCTGCTGCTGGGAAGAAGGAGGAGGAGGAGGAGGAGGAGGAGAACTTTCCAGCTTCGGAAGAAATCCGGGCCAGATGGGCGGCCTCCAGCCGGCACAGCTCCCACCAGCTCCCGGCTAACCCTTTCCAACCCCCAGTCACCCGAGAGTTCGCAGCGAGGCCCCGCCAGCGGAGGCTGCTCGTGCAAAGCAATGGGAATTGGACGTCGTGAGTGTTAATTAAACCATTAATTACTGCCGAGCGGGGGGGAAAAGAAAAAAGTGACCTATCGGTTTTATCGCTTCTGGAGTTGGGAGAATGAATTGCTCAGGGGCTCGGCAGAGGGCGAAAGGGGCTGCGGCATGAGGCAGATTTTTGCTGAAATGGGGGTTTTCTCAGATTTTAAGGGGGTGCTGGCGAGAACCAGCATGGTACTGGTACAGCCACAGCTAATCCCAACACCCCGAGAGGCCAGGAGTGGGACCCACACCCAGCGCGGGACTCGTGGAGATTGAGACCCAAGCCCTCCACTTGCTGCTGGAGGCTTGGACAGGCTTTCAGGGTGCCCCAAACTGCCCTTAGCAGGGACCCCACGCCCAGCCATGGGGTCATTTATCACTCATGAGTCCCCACTCCCATTCAACACCCATGGCATCCGGAGGCAGAGGCCCTGGGAGGGTCTGTGCAGGACTCCACACCCTCAGCATGAAGCAGGGGGGGAAGACTGGTCTCTGGTGGGGGGAATCAAGTACTTCTTCCCCACTACAGGATGACAGGGCGGTACCCAAAGTTGAACTCAAGGTCTCTTCTCTCTGGAAAACACCCCCCAAAACCTGGGTGCTGATGGGCAAGAAGGGAGGGCAGCACACAGGCACTGCTGTGCAAACACCTCGTGATGAAAAAGAGGAAAAAAGTGCTACGAATGCACTTCATAAATCAAACCCTCTCGTCATCATTTTGCATCGGGAGGTCTGTGCCACTGGGGAGGAGAGAGACTGGGCTGGGGGTCCTGCATAGCCCCCAAGAAGGGGAGGATGAGCATTCCAGCTGCCCAGGGACCAGCCCTGGGGTGCTCTGCCTGGAACCACCCTGCCGTCCTCACTGGCTCTGCTATCCCACGGCAGCAGCAGCTCCAGTTGGCAGGATGAGGGGATGTGACGGGGCGATGTGATGGGGCGATGTGATGGGTGATGTGACGGGGTGATGTGACGGGGTGAAATGGCACCCCACGAGCCACGGTCTCCCTCAGAGAGGGGTTCTCCCCTGGCTCTCAGCATGGGATCAGGGCTGCCTCACTCTGCCAAGAGTCCTGTTCTTGGCTCCTCCAAGCTATCAAAGCTTTAGATTTCCCTGGCAGAGCCAGGAGTTTAAAAGCTGGGGAAAGGGACAAAAAACCAGAGGATCTCAGAAGTGAGACAGTGGGAAAGGCTGGGCCAAGGAGCTGTCACACCACCCCTTCAGCTACTACACACCCCGACACGTTCTCAAACACGCGGGCTGCACAAGATAGCAGGGAGGCTAATTTTTCTTTAGCTACAGGCAGAAAAAAGAAAATCAATTACAAGGTAACCTATTTTTCAACTCCTCCATTGGTATTTACTTCATTTTCCTAAGGCTAGCTTGCCTGCCCTACGACAGAGAGGAGGAGGGAGGTCCTGTGCCCCTGGCTTGAGCCAGGCTCTGGCTTGCTCTGGGGTTTAGTTTGGGTTTAATTCAAGCACCAAAGCCCAGGGTAAAGGGGTTTGCTTGAACAGGACAGCTCATGATGCGGGGCACCCGTGTGGTGTCTGGGTGTGATGGGGAGCGCCCGGGGCTCCTCGGTGCTTCCAGGACCACAGGGAAAGGCCAGCGGGAAGCAGGACGTTCTGGAGAAGGTCTGGGAGGTGCTGGGGGCCCGCGTGGGCAGGGACTGCCAGGGAGGTCCACTGGGACAGGGACAACTCTGGAGGTCCACGAGAGAAGGGGGAATCCTGGGGGTCTGTGGGGACAGGAGCACCCAGGGGGGAACATAAGGACAGGGATATCCCAGGGAGCTCCATGAACACTGGGACATCCTGAGGGGTCACACAGACACAGGACACCAGTGGGCACATGGGAACAGGGACCGCCACGGCGGGCCCCGAGACATGCATGGACACAGGACCCTGGGGGTACAGAGGGACAGGGACCCTCTGGGGGACACACGGACACAAGACCCTTGGGTTACATGGAGACAGGGACCACCCAGGGGACACACAGAAATAGGAACCCAGGGATATACGGGCACATGGACCTCCCTGGGGACACAAGGACACAGGATCCTGGGGACACACAGGCACATGGACCTCCCGGGGGACACACGGATACAGGATCTTGGGGATACACAGGGACAAGGACCCCCGGGGGACACACGGATACAGGATCTTGGGGATACACAGGGACAAGGACCCCCGGGGGACACACGGATACAGGATCCTGGGGGTACACGGGGACAGGGACCCCTCGGGGGACACACGGACCCCGGGGGACACACGGATACAGGATCCTGGGGGTACACGGGGACAGGGACCCCCCGGGGGACACAAGGACACGGGGCTCAAGGGGACAGACGGACACGGGGGGACACATGGACACAGGGGGGACACACGGGG
>VWZG01000688.1:460871-515726 GCA_013396735.1 Grallaria varia | reverse complement strand
CCCGCTGGAGCGCTGCCGGGACGGGCACCGCGCCGCTGCCACCGGGGCGCCCGCGGGCTGCGACGGGGCGAGAAGTCCCGCAAGTCCCGCGGGGAGTTCGCCGTTCAGAGCGGTGCCTCTTAAGGGCTGCTTTTGCCTCTTTTGGCGCTCGGCATCCCTCGGGCTGGCGGGCGGGTCCGGGCGGTGCAGAGCTGGCATGCACAGCGGGGTCCGGCGGAGGTCCCGTCCCGGCCGTGGGCACCGTGGCGTGGGAAGCTGCTCACCTGCCCGGGTGCCCGGTCCCCCCACGGGTGAGGGAGCTGCCCCCTGTCCCCACGGGTGAGGGAGCTGCCCCCTGTCCCCACGGGTGAGGGAGCTGCCCCCTGTCCCCACGGGTGAGGGAGCTGCCCCCTGTCCCCACGGGTGAGGGAGCTGCCCCCTGTCCCCACGGGTGAGGGAGCTGCCCCCTGTCCCCACGGGTGGGAGGGCTGCCCCTGTCCCCATGGGTAACTGCTCCTCTCCCGGCTCTCTCCACCACGCAGCGTGTTTTGGGACCTGTACTGCGCAGCTCCCGAAAGGCGAGACACTTGTGAACATTCGAGTGAAGCCAAAGCCTTTCATGACTACGTGAGTAACAAGTTTCTGGTCCTCGCGGTAATTACGGTGTTGGGGAGCTCCGGCACACCGAGAGCCAACCTAACGTAACCGACCGGCAAAAAGCGTGGGGTTTTTTTTTTAACCAGCAGTGTTCTGATTTGACTGAGCAGTATTTCATAATGTTGCAATTATGCAAATGAGCTCAGATACTTATCTTAAGCACTTAAAGGCATTCGGGTAGTGGTAGAATTAAGAAGTTTTGCCTAGCAGTGGACAACAAAGCGTTTGTAGAGGGGTCAATGGCGAGTTGTTTCATGCTGAGGACACCTCGATGGTGAGATGTTTCATGCTGGGGTCGCCTCAGAAGGTGGGTGGGGGTTGGATTTCGGTGGGGAGGAGCAGGGGGATTCCCCAGACTGCTGTTGAATGCCCCAGTTATCGTCTCCTAGCCTTTGGCAAGGCAGGAGGCTTCCTTGGTTGTCTTGAGTCCTCCCTTGATCCCAGCAAGGTAGAGGTGTTGGCTTGGTTGTGGGTGGGGTTGCAGACCCCCTTGGTAGGTTGTTGTGCGTGTTGGCTCTCTGTGGTTTGGGTTGTTCTCTGCAGAGGCAGTGGCATGACCCAGGGACGGAGGATGCTTCTGGGGTGGGATGCTGGAACTGTGGTGTCTGCCAAAAAGACACCTCTTGGCAAGGGTGCATGGCATGTCTGTTCCAGTGGGAGATGGGTGGGCTGCCCACTCCTGTCCTGCACACATCGGCAGCATCCGCAGCATCGGGAGGAATTTGCATCAAAGGATTAGTCACCTGGCTGCGGGCTTGGACCCCAGTCAAGTGAGTTTCAACCTTGTAGCAGGAGCTGGTTTTGTCTGCTCCAGGGAGACTATGGTATGGAAACCATTTTTCCTCTCTCCCCAAGTTTCTCATTGCCTCGACATGCCTGGGTTGGGTTGTGTGAGGGTTTGCTGGCGAGCAGCACTGGGTGAGTGTCTCGGGGTCCTCCACGGTGCTCATGTTGGCTGGTGCCCTGGTCGCGCTGGGGCACGGACAGTGCCAGGCTGCTGGAGAGCCTTGGCTGGCTCCTGAGGTTCCTTTCCTCTCTACCCATCCTGCTGGGTCTCGGGGAAAGCGGGTCTGGGTATTTGATAAGGGGGGTTTGTCGGTCTGTCCGTCCCTCCCTGCGGCTGCTCTCGGCATTGCTTGTTTTTTCTGGGTTGGATTAAGATGGTGAACTCCTGAACTGAGGGTCAGAGCTGACAACCGGCAGCACATCTACTAGTGCTTGCCTCTGTGTGAGGAGCTGCTCGCTTCCTGCGTGTTTTGGGTCAAATTCTGGGGTTTTTGAGAGCCTCGATGGGACAGCGGGCTCATCAGGAGCAAAAGCAAAGGTAGATTTTTGGGCAGCAAAGCCACAGGTGAAGATGACATTAGTAAGCAAGTCATGGTAATGCTCCATTCACAGCAGCCTCCTCATCGTGTCTGAGGATTTAGTGTATTTAGAGAAATTAATCTTTTTTTAGCTTGGTAATAATTCTAACAATAGGCCTGAGTGCATTAGATGATTCGCATAAACTTCTTTAATACACGTTGCTTTAAGCTTACAGTAAATAGACACAATCCTGATTGTTTTTAATTCTCAGTGTAATGCAGTTTTGTAACAGCCCCAAGTGCTTTACCTTTTGGGCTTTACCTCAAAGACTCCTAAGAAGATTTTCGTTCCCCCTGTGCCTTGGCTTGGTGGCACTGCATTGGTTTCCCCAGGCATGTTTTGACCACAAGACGGGTTGTCCTTCTCCTCCCTGGTGTGTCTGGTGGTGGATGCTCTCCAAGGAACGGCGTTTTCCTGGCACGGCATGTACTTTACAGGGCGAGGGACCTACCTGGCCAAAACTTAAATATTGACCAAAGAACCAAACGATAACTGGGAGAGTGTGAATAGCGCCTTGTTTCCCTCCAGCTTCCGGGGCAGGCAGGCTGCTGGTACCGGTGAGTGCCGTGGCCGGAATGCTGGTCTCTGTGAGGCACCAAAGCCAGCAACCCATCAGTGGTGCGTGGCAGCTAAAATGGGATATGGGCCTGAAATAGGGCTGGACCAGTGAGTCATGAATCGCTTCATGTGATGGTTGTGTTTAAAAATACCCCAATATAAGTCTTGCCCCAGATTGGAAGAGCATTTTATCTACACTTGGTCGACGATAGGCAAACTTTGTGTGCCCAGCTTGGTGTTTGCCCAAAACACGGTGTTTATTTACCCAAAACCGATGTATTTACGTTGTGCTCTTGAGGACAGAACTAGGGAATGCTCTGGGAGCCGGTTGAGGCTTGGCATGTCAGCCTGCTGGAGCCAGCGCTGTAGGGGTTCTTGCCTGGGAGGTACATCAGCACGCCTCGTTAGCGGGGTGCTAACGGTGGGATTTGCATGCTGCATCATTTCCACTTCATCATCCAGCATAACTGTATGAAAACTTAGGAGCAACAGAACAAATTGCTAATTTCCCCCTCCAGTTCTGAATATTTAGATCTTCAGCGAGAAAATAAAGTAAGGAGAAATCCCAAGGCTCTTTTTTTTAAGAGGACCCTTGAAAGCTGTGGGCTTTTGTGACCACTTAGGAATCTTGCTTTTTCTGTTTCCCTTGAGGTTTTTCTCCCAAGCTGGGACAAAAGCCTGCTGGGACTCAAGTGAGTGGTGCTTGCTGGGAGAAGAGTGATGAGAGCTGGGATTCACCTGGCACAGGCAAGAGGAATGCTGTGGTTCCCTATCCTTCCATCTCTGGCAAGACTGTGTGTCTGTTAACACAACTATCCAGTTGTGTTGACTGAAGGGTGGTTAGTCAGCCTGTCCCACCTGTGTCAAAAGAGTTTTATCCAAGTCAACAGCACCACGAGCGCCCATCAACTCTGAAAACTCAACCTGTAGCCATTGATTTAGGCTCCCCTGCTGGTCACAGCTCCGTGGTGAGTGTGCTGGTGTTACGGCACGCTGCCGGAGCCAGCGAGCTTGCAACGGGATCGCTCGGCATGACAGGGGATTTCAGCCGCCGCGTTATCTGGGAATTGGCCGATGGCTGGTCGCAGTTGAGCATTTCAACGCCGTGAAAGCCAATACAATTTGAGTTAGCGGTGATGACTGCCAGTTTAAATACCGCAGTGAATTTCTGTCAAAGAGCTAATACATAGAAGAGGGAATTGCAGAAAACTTGATCACCAGAGCCACTTCAGTCGATTTTGGCCTCAAGCTACAGAAAATGAACTTAAATCTAGTTGACTGTTGCTACATACTTTTCGTGGTATTGCTCTGCCTGCACGGCCAGCTCTCCTGTCACCATGCAGCAGAGAAAAATTGGGGTAGGCTTGGGCTGACGAAGACTTTGACTTTTCATCCTTGCCTTCCCCTGTTCCCCCAGTTCTTGCCTGAGAAGGACCTGCGCTTGGGAGCATTTGAAATGCTGTTTTCTTTGCAGAACAAGATCTGCAGAGCTGTGGCATCAACTTGCCATTAATGCGAGGCATTGATAGATTTATTTTTGTTTTTAACTTTGGAAAGCTGCTGCAGTTCTTTCTAACTTGGGTCTGGAAGGATGCTCTGCAGCAGCAGGGGTGGTGTTTAGGGCTCATGTCCTCCTGTCCTAACTGGGCACAACCAGGGCTCCTCCCTTTTTCCCTCATCTGAAACAGTTTCTGTTGGATTAAGATCTCAGTGAGGGGTTTCTGAAGCGCATGCAGATGGATGGATGGATGGAATATCTGGGTTTGCTGGCGTTAGCATGCAAAACTGCTCAGTGGGGAATGAGATAAAGCCCAAGGGACTGGAAGGGTTTTGGACTGCTGGCTGTACAGGCAGAGGAGTGTCCCCTGGGCACTGGAGTTTCAACCCCAAACCCGGTTATTTCCCCCACTGTAAGTGCCCTTCCAGTCACACTTTGGAAGGCATGGAAAATGGTCCTTTTCTGCTGCTTCTGCCCGTCACACCTCAGCTGGCTGTGGGACAGGCACCCTCTCACAGCATCATTGCCTGGGTGTTCCTGGGCTGCAGGGTAGCATTCATGTTGTGGTTGTGCTTAAAAATGCCTTAATACAAGTTTTGCCTCAGGCTGGTAGAGCACTTTATCTACGCTCGGCCAACAATGGGCAAACTCCGTGCACCCAGCTTGGTGTTTGCCCAAAATGCAGCATTTATGCCAGTGCTTTGTCACAGCACCTTCTGCTCCCCAGGATGTGTGGCCACCTCATTGTGTGGCACTTCGGCAGGTGAGATGGCTGTGTGGGATCACCCCTGGGAGGAGATGTTCTTCATGCACGCGGGGTTTGGTGTGACTCTCTCCTCTCCCGTGCCAGGCTCTCTTCTTGCTCCGGGACCAGTGAAGGCTGTGGGAGCCTTGCCCAAGGCACCAATGGCTGTGTGTGGCAAGACCAACAAGTGTGATAGTGTTGGTCCATGAGTACGTTGGTGGTGGTGGTGGTCCATGAGAGCTTCTTCTGCACTGCGCAGCCAGTGTATTGGAAACACGTGGCATAGGAGAGCAGATGTTTCTGGGGCAGGTTTGGCACAACGCAGGGACAGGGGTTGAGAACAGCTTTGGGTGGTCCCTGTGAGCCCCCACGGGCATTGCCTGAGCTTTGGGCACATGGCTCAGCCAGCAGCACACACAGCTCCGTCCTGTTTCCATGCAGGACTGTGTTCCGTCTGGGCTCCATCCAGCTCCGCTCTGCAGGGACAGGGTTCCCTGGTAGGTAACCAGAGAGGAGTTTCCTTCAGGAGTGGCAGGCTGCCAGGAGCAGCTGCAAAACTCCACATCACGTAAAAAAAAAAATTACAACAAAAATAAATCCAGGTATTCCCTCTCCTGGCAGCGCTGGGCTCAGCCTTCCTTCCCAGTTTAGGGTACTGGTGAGCCTGGATGTCCCTTGAACCCTGCACTTACTGGAGTGCCATACAAAGCCAGATTAGTTTAATTTTATATTTTGGACAATTTTGGCTGTCCCAAGAGCCCAACCTCTGCTGCCCAGCAGCAGGGCCAGGGCATTTCAGAGCAGCACCTTTCCATGGGTGATGCCGATGGAGAAGCCGCCGTTGTGAAACCGGAGGTCAGAGCCCAGAGCTTACGTCTTAGTCTTTGACTGGGGAGCCTAAATATTTATCCTGTTCTGTCCCTAATGAAAACAAATTGTCAACAGTTGTTCAGTAACTGACTAAATTAAAATCTGTAATTAGTCAATTAGATTAAAGAGTTGGCACAACCTGATTGTATCATGCTGGTTAGGTTATTAAGAGAAAGGGTGTGATTTTTAATTACTGAATGCTAATTTTGACGGTTTCAAATGGAAACAGACGTTCCCCCTCCCCTCCACCCCACCCTGAGTGCCTCTGCAAAAGTAAGACAGGGGATGGATCTTATATCAACAAATGGTTCAAAGATGCAAAGTTTATCCAGCTCCAGTCCGGGAGGGGTTTCTCCGAAAAAGCTGGGAGTGGGACAGGAGAGGAGGAAGGATTTCCTCAATGCTGCCTGCGGGTGGGAGGGCAGGTGGGGGGGATTGTACCGTGGTGGGGACCCCCTGCACTGGTGGGTGCTGCCGTGGGTGTCTGGGTGCTGCCGGTGGAGGTCCAGCTCTGCCGCCCCATCACCCATCTCCGTGCATGTGGGTCCGCGTGCCCTCACCTTGCCCGAGCCCATGTGCAGCAGCGAGACAGGTTGGAGTATCTTTTTATTTCCTGTGTGTTTTTTGGTTTTTTGGTTTTTTTTTTTTAATTCCCCACCCCCTCCTCGCTCGGCGCGTGAGAGGGTCTGGCTTCCAGGGGCAGGCAGAGCCCGCAGCAGGGAGGAGGAGGAGGAGGAGGAGGAAGGCCCTGCGAGGAGCGCAGCAGCCCGCGCCATCCATCCCATTGTTTGCCCCGGCGGCCACGTGGGCGAGCGCGGTGAGGCCGGCGAGGGGACCCGCTGCCTGCGCGGGGGGCTGCGGGGGGAGCGGCCGCCCCCGGCAGATGCTGAGCTCCGGCAGAGCACAAAGCTCCCAGCCCTGCCTTCCCCCGCCGTTCCGGGGTCCCTTCGGAGGAACAAAGAGGGCGAGGGGCCGCCGTGCCAAGCTGTGCCGCGCTGGCGAGGCCGGCGCGGTGGAAGGGGGGGCTCCTGTCCAGTGGGCAGTGGGAGGTGTTAGGTCAGGACGCCGCGCGTTGGGTACGAGTGAGACTTTCCTGTTCCCCTGATCATTTCCTTCCTTACCTTGGAAACTTGGATTTTCTCCTACCTTTTGTTCCCTATTTTTCTCTCGTAAAGCTGCCCCTGGTTCTATTGGAAACAGCTGCCGGAGTGGGTCCCGGGCAGCGGGCGGGGGGCTCGGGCTGGTTCTCCTCTCCCACCACTCGCACCCCCCACTGCAGAGCTGGCACCACCGAAATGGCACCCTGGGCTGTGAGAGGCCTCACTGGTGGGGGGCTGCTCTAGGGGGGGAGCTGCTGCAGCCACACGTGGTCCTGGTTTTCCTTATGAAAAGAGGGGGAGTGGTACAGCACCCAGAGGTGCTCGTGTGCAGCCTGTTTGGTGCCGGGGATCCAACCTGCTCTGCCCACGGGAAGGACGGAGTTGGCTGTGTCCCCAAGAGCATCACACATACACCTCGCCAGCATCCCACTCATGGGTCAGGGAAGCTCTCTGACACCCACTGAGGCTTCTGCTCAGCCCCCTTATTGCCCAGCATCTTCTCCTCACCCTGCAGATCCCTGGTGGGTCACCTCAGGGCTGGGGTCTTGGCAGGGCAGAAGCAGTGCTTTCCTCCAGACTGGCAGGGAGCAAAAATGTCTTTTTGCAAGTAAACAAATAACCTCATCTCCGCCTCGGTTTGGGGTTTAGGTTTTTTTTCATCTCTTGTAACTCCTGCTCGTGGCCACAGGTGCCAGGAGCTGAGTTCAAAGCTACAGCTGTGCAGTTGAGGGGGGATTTCCAAATTACGGGGGTGGCTTCTTGTGGGTGCCACTTCCCAGAGGTGGTGGGACCCCCTGACTGCCCACCCACTCACTGCCAAATCCCCTCTCCCATCCTCATAGCAGTGACACCAGTCTCCTGTGCTGGCCAAGGAAAGAGGGATGCCTAGGGGATTCGGGTGAGGTTGGGATGTGGATGGGGCACAGCTCCGTGTGATAAAGCCAGCTTTTGTCTTGGGTTTGTGCATTTAATTTGTATCCTTTTTTGGATAATAGGAGAAATGCTCAGTCTCCTGCCTGAGTTTAGTGCTGCATGTGTGCTGGCTGTTAATATCAGAATTAAATGGAAAATACATGTATATGTGTGTATCTATATATGTGCAATTATATCTATGCAATATGTGGAATTAAGATGTACATATGAATATAGATAGAGGTGCTTGCGCCTGTGTATTTGGAGTGGTGGGACAGAGCAGTGCTTCGTGCCCGGCCATTCAGTGCTCTCCCACCTGCCTTATTCTTCCCCGTTCATGGCCATCACCACCATGACCAGTGGTTTTTAACAGGGTGATTTCCACTGCCACGTTCCCTGCGCGGGGTGGGAGGCTGCGGGGTCCGTCTGTCTGTCTGTGTGCGAGGCTGCAGCCTGCTGCCTTAAGATAAAGTCCAAAGGAAGACCTCTGGCTGTGTCTTAAGCTAACATTTTCTTTTTAATTTTTTTTCCTTAATGTTTCTGCATCAACCCTTGAACATTTGATCTGGTGCCTCTCCTCCTGGGGTGCGGCAGCTTTCTGTAGTGAAAATGAGCTCCCGCCGCCCCTCCTGCCTGCCTCAAACAGGGTCTGGGGTGGGGGAGTTTCCTTTCTGTTTTCTCTGGATTTGGGCTGTTTTTTTACGATCTCCCAGGGCTGAGCTCGCACCTATAATTGGAATTTTTTGGCTACAAACCAATGCTGGGGATGCACTGCAGTGACTCTAACTTGCTGGTGAGTGCGACCTGCCCAGCTCAGCTGGGGTGCTGGCATCCCGTGGTATTCCCAGCAGGCACAACAACCCACGGCCAGTCCCTCCTACCTGGATTTTCTTCTGTGCCTGCCCCAGCTCCCACCTGCATGGCTCCCATCACACCCAGGGTGCCTGGTCCAGCACCAACCAGTGCCCACCAAGGCAAGTGGCCAGTTGGCATCCCCGTCCTTCCAGAACAGCCTTGCCTGTGAGAGTGTCCCAAACCTTGACTTTGCTTATTTATTTCTGGCAACTCTAAGATGGGAAATGCCACTGTGTCACCCTGTGGGCAGCTGGCCTTGTCCCCAGGCAGGTGAAGAGCTGCTTCCTGCCTCATGCAGTACTTTGCAGCTCAGCCTCTGGGCTGGGGAGCAGTTGGGAGCCTGGTTGTTGGGGGTTGTGTTTTTTTGCCTTTTTTTTTTTTTTAAAAGTGAAAAAAAAAGACAGGGCAGGGCGCTTCGAGGAAGCGCCCTGGTTTGGGGTGGTCAGATAAGGGTGCTGGCTCACTCTTGGCTCCCCTCCCCTGCCAAAGCCCTGCAGAGCATCCTCCTTGCCCTTCTGCTCTGCCTGGCCCTCCCTGGGTGCTCCTTCCCATTGCTGGGGGGAGCCCCACTGGATTAAGGGCAGCCTGTGGTGCAGGAGCTGCGTGAGCCCCCACGTCCCCCTGCCCACGGGCGATGCTTGCAGCGAGGAGGAGGAGGGAGAGGTGCTTCTCTCCCCCTCAGCTCCTTTCTGTTGGAGAGCTGTGCAGCTGGTGGGGTGTAAATCACACCCAGCCTCCCCCCGCCCATCTGCCTGTGGGCTGCTGCAGGGGTCATGGCTCGTAGCAGCTTGGGGTGACTTTCCATTGCAGCTCCAGCTCCGTTCCTGTGTCCCCGTGGCTCTGGGAGAGTGCCCACTCATCCCTGAGGAGCAGAACCTGGGTCTGCCTCTTGGTGCTGGAAACCCTTTGGCTGTTGGGATCTTTTTCTGCAAGGAGGTCCAGGAGGCGGGTCTGGTTTTGAGGTCTGGTTTGGGGCAGGCACAGCCACGCTTTGAAACACTTGGTCTCATCAGGGGGGTTTCTGGCAGGGTTGTGCTCTGTGGGATATGGCTGGGGATGAAGGTGGGCACCCACAAGGAAGCAAACGTCTCTATGTTGCACATGAGCACCTTCAGCCCAGCTCAAGTGCAGTTTTCCATGGAAATCCCAAAACCAGACGGTTTTGTTTTCTCCTGGGCATCGCAGCACCGATAACACCCAAGTGCTTCACACCTTTGCCAGTCTCCACCAGAGAGAATGTCCAGGCTGAAGCTTCCAGGGCTCATTTCATCATTAAAAGCAGATTTACTTGCTTGTCCCAGAGCCCTTCAGGATGTCGTGGCACGTCCTGACAGCTTGTCCGTCCTTACCTGCAGTCATCAAGGAGTTTTCAACATGACTTATATAAAGCCTTTGTACTTGGATTGCTCCACCGTGCTGCACAATGGCTTCTTTGTCATCCTGCCAGCTAATTAATTTTAACTTTTACCGTTGCTCCAGCGCGGTGCATCGTCTGCATGGTCCATTTGAAGCTTCCCCCCCCACCTTAAGTGTTTTCCAAGCAGTTTGACTTGTTGCTGCTGAACGCTGGAGAAACCAGCTGGCCCCGCTGGTGCTCATCTTCTGGAGAAGGAGCTGCCCTCACGCTGCTGCTGGAGCCAGGGATGGTGAAGGAAAAGCCATTAGGAGGCTCAGGTTCTCTCCAGTGACTTGTTTCTCTTGGCTGGCAGCTGAAGGTCCCCACAGACGACATCCTCTGATGAAAATAACAGGCTCTCGCTCCCCGGCTGGTGATTGGCACCACGAGGATCTCACAGCCAGAGGGGAAAACCTTGGCTGTGTCTTCAGGACAAAAGCCCTCATGCTTGGGGATGTGATGAGGGTTATTTCTGGAGCGCTGGGCTCTGTTTGGTTGTGTGCTGGCAACTGGGTGCTTTTCCCTTGCATCCTGTGAGCAAACATCTCCAGCACTGGCTCCGAGTGCCACCACGGCATCCGTGGTGTAGCAGGGAGGTTATCTCTGGAACTCCCGGGATGTTCACAGTGGAGCCAAGCATCTCTGCAGAGCTGCCTGGAGAAGGACCAGGAGGGATGTGATCCCGGCTGGGTGACCCAGCCCTTGGGGTGGGATGAGCCAGGGTATTGTCCTTCCCGGGTAGGAGGGTTGGAGATGGCCACATGCATAAACATCAGCTGAGTGTGCAGCGCTGGGGCAGAGGGGTGTTCCCCTCTGCTTGGGATGGGGATGGTGGCAGGTCAGGGAATATGGAATTGCTGCCTTTGTGTTTAATCTGGTTATAAGGACAGCTATTAGAGATAATGAATTTTGCCTGTCCCCGCTGTTGTAATACAAGAACCCAACTGTCTTTCAACACCGCGAAGGTCACTCCTCTTTATTTCTGGTTGTAAATATTGCTGGTTACAGATGTTTGGGGTTGACGGACATGGCTAATTAAGTTTCTCCTGCCAGCCAGTTGGCAAGGTGCGGGGGTGCTGGGGTGAGGTCAGAGGGCAGGACTGGAGCCAGCCAGCAATGCCAGCAGCCCCTTGGGGTGGTGGCCCAGCCACGAGCCCATCTCACCACAGTCCCACAGTGAAGCAGGGCTGGGGTTGCACAGACGCTTGCCCCTCTCTTTATTATGAATTTGGAGCAGTCTGGTGGGAAGAAGGCAGCTTTGGTAATGAGTTTCCATCTTGTTTCCCCCGTTTGAGGGGAATTCAGCAGGAATTGTCCGTACCTGTTTTCCCCACCCTGACCTGAGAGTGGGAAGAAGGGCGCACAAAGAGGGATCCCCTTAGTTTTTGCCATCAAGTATCTCTTGCAGCAGCACCAGCAGAGGCTTTTTCTTTCCCAAAGAGATTTTAACATGGGAACGATGGTGTGCTGGGTAACAGAGCCAATACCTCACACCGAATTAGCAGCGGGTGGGGTTGGGAGCCCCTTTCCCTGGGGCACGAGGCCAGTTTGCTTCCCAGTGCTCACCCTTGCCAGGCAGGAACCGGCCGCGTGCGCTGCCTGTGCGCTTGGAACGCAGCACGTGCTGCCCGGCTCCCCCCGCGCCTGATTTATGCCGCTCCACATTTTCTCCTCCTTTCCATGCCTCTTTCTCCTCTCCCTCCTTTTTTTTTTTCTTTTCTTTTTTTTTTTTTCTCCTATTCCCTTATTGCTCACAGGCTTCCCCATTATCCCAGCAAGCTGCAAGATTTAGGGCTCCCTGCTTGTGTGCGTTGAGAACAGGGTTTTATCCTCCCAGAGGAGGCGACCACGGTCCCCATTGCCCCGCTGGGACTTGATCCCTGGGTGGTGAAGGGGCCGATTTTATTATTTTATTTCATGGTGGCAGAGCACAAGTCATGTATCCTGGGTGCTCCTGGACATGGGTTGCAGCAAAACTGGCGAAGTGGCCACGGGTGCCCATCACCTCCATCCCCACGTCGCTGCCGGGCGCAGCGCCGGCCATCTGTCCCCTCCCGTGCGGCGCCGCGCTGCCGGCTGCTTGCCGAGGCATCAGGGTTTGCCCGGTGCCTGCGAGGCCACTAGAGAAAAAAAGAAAAAGGAAAAAAAAAAAAGTTCCATTTTTGCTTTGTTTGCCCCCGTTTCATATGCGTAACCTGACTTTTTGTTGCTTTTCTTTTTTTTTTTTTTCCCCCCATTCTTTTTTATTTCCCTCCCCCTGCTGCTGTGCCAGGCGCATCGAAAGTTTGCTGGGTCTTGCGTGCGTGTGCGGATGCCGAATAATTTTATTAGGCACCTGGAAGGGAGCCAGCACGGCGTGCATTGCGGGGGAGGTGACTGCTGGGGTGCCTTCCCTTTGCTTTCCCTTTTCCAGCTGCCCCCCCTTTGCCTCCACTGGTCTCCAGTCGGTTGCATCATCGGCATTACCCTTTTATTTTATTTTTATGTATATCTAGTTCTCAGGGTTGGGTTTGGTTTTTTTTTATTATTATTTTTTTGCTCCTTAAAGGGTTAAAACCGATGGGGAAGTTCAGCTAGCACTTGCAAGATATGGTTGCCTTAGCAACAGGCCTCCTAATCTGGTAGGTGACCTGAGAGACTGTGGAAGATGCAGGGGTTGGTTTGGCATTTCATTATTTCATGAGGCTGCGGCTCTCCAGCTGGTTCCCTTCC
Organism: Grallaria varia; assembly: GCA_013396735.1. Lineage (NCBI taxonomy): Eukaryota > Metazoa > Chordata > Aves > Passeriformes > Formicariidae > Grallaria > Grallaria varia. Next base: position 503,079 of record VWZG01000688.1, on the reverse strand, counting down.
CAGCGCCGCCACCGCCGCCGCTCCCCCCGCTGCTGCCCCCGGCATTCCTTGGCAAAGCCCCGGGGAGGGGGGGACAGGCAGCGTGGTCCCCTCCCTGGCCACTGCTGGGTCCCAGGAGCTCATGCCCAGGGAGGAGGAGAGGGCTTCCCAACAGCCCAGGTGATAATTATTCAACTTCAGGATTGTCAAGATGGTTTCCTGCCTTGCCTTCCCTCCTTCCAAAGGGATTTGCCATGGTGTCCTGGTGAAATAATCCCTGTGGCTCCAAGAGCTACAGATGGGCTCACTGGCACTTCCAAAACCCAGGGTTTGGAGTCTGTGGTGCTCCTTTGGGGTGAAGCCCATCGGTGGGCAACAAACCGATGGGGCGTGAACAGGGTGGTAGTGGTTGGAATAGGTGAGAGAGTTGAGATACAGCATCCAGCCAGCATTTTGGGGAAGAGCAGTGGGTTTGTGAGGAGCGTGGCAGTGTTAGTCCAGCTGCTTTTGGCTTCTCTGAGCTCACCAGGGCAGCTGAGCACAAACTGGATGGACCAAGACCTGGGTGTTTTGGTGCCGCAGCCCTGGCCACCTTCTCTTTTTTTATTTGGAAACATCCTCAAGTTGGTATTTCCCAGCTCTCTCCCTTTTCCCTTGCTGTAGTGACTCCTGGTTGGCTTTGCCAGCGGTGGGTCTGTCTAAATTAAGAAACTACATCAGAAAACTCTCCTGCCAAATATTTGACCTCCCTGAATCTCTGTACATTGTTGAGTGGGCGCTCAAACTCTCGTGCCTGAGAATCCCACGTGGGATTCGAATGGACGTTGGTCACACCCAACAACGCCCATCAGCACAGAACTGTTGCATCCTGGTCTGAATTGTTGTTGAGCTCTTTGCCAGGATGGCCAAGCCACTCTCCGTGCCTAAACCCGGGATATTTTCCTCCTTGCTGGATGCTGAGTGGCTATGGCGTGTGGCGCTGCCCTTGGCATCCAGCCACGGTGGCTGGGTAAGGAGACTCCGAGGGGGAAGGGAGGTGTCCAAAGGGCTGGGGCCAAGCTCCCTCTGGGTACCAGCAGAATAAAAGGGCCCCGATAGCGCCCGAGGCATCCCATTCCCGCAGAGCCCAGCGTGCAGACCTCTTTTGTTTTTCCCCCTCCCACTCTTGCACGGCGGCCGGCGGCCGTGGCAGCTGCCTGTGGAGGCCGGGGAGAGCCGCCTTTGTTTATCCACCTCTCCGGTGGAGCGAGCGCAGGGATGCTCTTGGATCGAGGTGCTGATCTGTCATCTCCAGGTTTTATGCATCCCCAGACAAGAAATCAGCGGTGCAAAGCGCAGACTTTTTTGTTACTTATCGCCGAGCTCTGTGCAGAGCGCGGCTGCTGAAAGCAATCTGGTGTCTGCAGTGCCCAGATTTATGGTTTCCCAGCCTCGTTCGAGGTGTTGGCTTCCACTGGGAAGCAGAAAACCTGGTTTGAGTATAGGATGAGAGGACCGTGGCATGTAGTGACTTTGGACCTCAGGTCTGGTTCCCCAAGCTGGCGAGTGCCTGTCATCACCCTGGGTGGGACAGCATCTCCCTTGCTCCGTCTTATCTGGTGGAGAGAGGAAGACCAATGTCCCAGGGAGCTGAAACATCTCAGCTTTCCCTCTGGGTCTCCTCCACTCAGGTCTCCCCGCCTTGCTGGGGTGGCAGAGGCAAAAGCTGCCCCTCAGTAAGCCATAAAAAGGGAGGAAATCCAGGCGAGCCAGCAGAATCCCTAGAAAGCCCTTTTTTTGATCACTTCATCCCTCTTTTTTTTCCTTTATTCCCCCCAGTCTCTGCTTTGTGAGGCTTTCCAGGATTTGTCCCTCTCGGTGGGGATTTCGGGCGGTCAGCCTGTTCCCCAGGCACGGACAGACGGACAGGCTGCCAATCAGCACCGTCCTTGCGCCGCGCTCCGCTGCCGGGGGCTCCTGGGTCTCGAGTCCAGGATTATACACGGGTTTTTTTGGTTTTGTTTTTTTTTTCCCCAAAAGAAAATCAAAATTCCCAGGGAAAATATTAAAAAAAAAAAGAAAAGCCGTCTCCCCCCGCCTCCGCCCTGCTGAGAAGCAGCTCTGCGATGGCGGCTGGAAAGCGAAGCCGTAAGTGTTGCGCGTGCCATCTGCTCCGCTTGGATCGCGGGAGCGCCTGGAGCTGGCGCAGCCTCGCGGCAAGGGGGGAGCGATGCTGGGGTGAAGATGGGATCCCCCCAGCCTGTGTCCCTCCCAACTAGGGCCTCAGGGTCATCCAGGTTGACTTGAAGTCCAGGCTGGCACGCTTGAGCTGCAGCTGGTGCTGCTTTGGAGGTGCCCCATGGAGGTGGGTCCTCAGGAGGAGATGCAGCCCTTTCCTCTGTGGGTCATCCCTGGGATGGAGGTGGTTGTGGGGTGAGATGAGTCATGTGGAAGGGAATGGGCAGGTTTTGGTGTGGTTTAGGCATCTGCAGCTTCGCTGGCTGCTTGAGTTGGAAGCACATGCTGGCACAGGGCGCTCTGTAGCGTAGGGTGCATCTCATGGGGACCTTGGGTGATCACTGTCTTAAGAGCAGCTCAGTGTGACACATCTCGTCCTCCCAAAAGGGATACCAAAGGAAAACTCCTTCCACAGTAAAGAAAAATTAGGTGCTGTCTCTAAAAAGAAGGAAATGTGTTTATTTGTGGGTTTGCTGTGGGAGGATCTCTGGGTTCCCACACGACATCCTCTGCAGCCAGGCTCCTGCTGGCTCTTCAGCTGGAGCCACTGGAGCAGCTGGGCTTCCCTCTACTTTACTTGTTTTTATGAAACTGATGGTTTTTTTGAGACATCCCAGTGGGTCAAGCCAACAGATACAGAGGTGGGATGCAGAGGGAACCTGGGCATTCTCCCTCTGAAGGCAGCTGTGTGCTGCCCGTCCTCGTCCTCGCAGCCATGCCAGGAGCCCATGCTGGGTTCTGAGTGGTTGGCTTGTTGTTTAGGGGTTGTCAAGAGATGAACATCCCCAGAGTGTGTGATACCCAACCTGGGACATCAGTTTTGACTGCAAGGACAGCAACAGTAGAGCCCTGAACTACCCCTTGGCTTGGCTCTGCTGCCAGTGGTTTTGGTGTGTGGATGTATGTCACATGTGTCCTATGTATGGCATGTATATGTATGTATATATATGTGTGTGGTTTAATCCCAGCCAGCAACTAAGTACCACATGCCTGCTTGCTCCCACCTCTACCCTGGTGGGATGGGGAGAAGAAGAGGGGAAAAAAAGGAAAAAGTAAACCCCATGGGTTGAGGAAAGAACAGTTAAATAATTGAAATAAAATATAATAGTGGGACTGAAAAGGAAGATGACAAAAAGAGAGAAATAAAGCCTGAGAAGGAAAACTGATGTATTATGTAGTTCCCCACCACCCAGTGACGGATGCCTGTCCCTGGGCAGTGATTTTGTTTCCTGGTCAACTCCTTCCCAGGTTTATATACTGGGCACGACAGTCCCTGGTATGGGATGTCCCTTTGGCCAGTTTGGGTCAGCTGTCCAAGCCGTGCTGCCTTTTGGTTTCTTGTGCAGCTTCTTGCTGGCGGAACATAGGAAGCTGAAAAGTCCTTGACTGCGTGTAAGCACTACTTAGCAACAGCCAAAACACCAGTGTGTTATCAACGTTGTTCTCATGCTGAATCCATAACACAGCGCTGTACCAGCTACCAGGAAGAAAATTAACTCTATCCCAGCCAAAACCAGGACAATGTAATATTTTTTTTTAATACTAGAGAAGCTTTGCAGAGGTTGGGAACTTGGAGAGGATGCCTGATGCTCCCTCCCACCCCGCCTCTTCCCATGCAAATGCAGTCACTCCTCTTGACTTGCTGATAGAAGGAGCTGCTGCTGCGGTGTGAGTGGGTTGAGCCAGTAGAGAAGGAAAAACACTCTCTAAACAAAACCAGAGGGCTTGTAAGGAGAAACAGGAAGTGGAGGGAGTGCAGAAGTGCCTGGGGAAAGCGTCTTGAGGAGGGGGCTGCAGGAGGCTTTTGATCATGCTGGATTTTGGGACAGAGTGAAAGGAGCACAGCTTAGTGTTTCCCAGTCAGTGACCACGGTCAGATCTTCAGAGGGGTTTCTGGGGTTCAGCACTGGCTGCAGTGAAACCTTGTTAGAGGCCAGCCCTTTACTGGGGAACCTCTTGGGGACCCCAGCTGAACCCCATAGAGGAGATCAGTGCCTAAGACATGTCCTCCTCTCCTATACGTGGCACCCAGAAAGTGCCACTGTGCCAACAGCATGTTGGCTTTCCAGAGATGCCATTAGCCATCCCACTTCACCAGGTCCTGCCTGCAGGTGGTGGGTTGACCCTCACTGGGTGCCAAGTGTCCCCCAGAGCTACTCTGTCACTTCTCAGCTGGGCAGGGGAGAGAAAATACAACAAAAGGCTCGTGGGTCAGGATAAGGACAAGGAAAGATCACGCACCGGTTGCCATCATGAGCAAAACAGACTTGGCTTTGAGGAAAACTTGACTGAATTTATTGCCAGTCACATCAGAGTTGGATAATGAGAAATGTAAACTAAATCTTAAGACACCTTCCCCTCACCCCTTCCTTCTTCCCGAGCCTGACTTCACTCCCGATTTTCTCTTCCTCCTTCCCACCAGCAGTGCAGGGAGGACAGGAAATGGAGGCTGTGGTCAGTTCATCTCACGCTGTCTCTGTTGCTCCTTCCTCCTCAGGGAGAGGACTCCACACACTTTTCTCCTGCTCCAGCATGGGGTCCCTCCTATGGGAGACAGTCCTCCACAAACTTCTTCAGTGTGGGTCCTTGCCACGAGCTGCAGTTCCAGCGTGGGTTCCCATGGGGGGCCACGGGCATCCCCCTGCTCCAATGTGGGGTACACCACAGGATCTCAGCTCCACCATGGATCTCCCTGGGCTACAGGGCTCAGCTGCCTCACCATGGTCTTCCCCACGGGCTTCAGGGGAATCTCTGCCCTGGTGCCTGGAGCACCTCCTCCCCTTCCTTCTGCGCTGACCTTGGGGTCTGCAGGGCTGTTGCTTTCATGATCTCACTCCTCTTCCCTGGCTGTTGTTGTTCCTGCACAGTAAGATTTCCCCCTACTTAAAAACATTATCCCAGAGCCCAATACATTGCAAGTGTCTCAGAGTGCGGCACTTCAGTGGCTACCCCTGAGCCCAGCGTTCAGAAATTCATTAATTGGGCTGGAACAATTATTTTTGGCTTTTGCAGAGGGAAAGGCTATAAATACTCACCCTGCGAGCTTGTGCGGTGACTTTGCAGCCTCCATGGCTGGGGGGGGGGGGGGTTGTGTTGGGGTTGGGTTTTTTTTTTCCTCCCTGCCAGCCGACTGGCTTTTTCTTGGTGGCCAAGAGTGGGAGACTTATCTGCAGAAAATGCCATTTGAGTTGATTAAAGAAACTCCTGCCATTGGCCCAAACTCCCAGAGTTTTTCACAGAAACGGTTACGCTTTCTGAGAAAGCGCTCTGGGGACCTGCCGGGCTGCACCCTGGCCCTGGGGTGGTGGTGGTGGTGGTGGTGACAGGGAGGAGCACAGGAGGAAGGCTGCCCTGGCTCAGGGAAGGAAAACAAAGCAGAAAACAAAGGCTGCCAGTCGTGGAGGCATCATACCGAGGAGGACTTGCCAGAAGAAGTGCGGAGGGGCTGTGGTGGTGGGCTCCGACAGCAGCTGCTTGCACAGCCTTCAGACTAAGGGGTTTTGGTCATTGTGGAGCCAAGTTTCAGCCAGGGACTGATCCAGAGGTGAAAGCCTCCGTTTCATAGCACCCATCTCTCGAGCTCACCCATTCCAACACTCATCCAGCCCCCTTGGAAGCTGAATCACAACAGCCTCAGCAAACAGCATCTAGTATACCTTCTTCTGTAAGCCCTCTGTCGCATCTAAAATAAATTTGCATCTAAATTGACAGGCTGATTTTAATGTCTTCTGGCTGTAGAGCACTGAAGGCCCAGACTTCCCTCGTAGGTGGGCATGGGGCATCATCCCTGCTCTGGCTGGGTGCTGACATGGTGGCACAGAGCCATGCCAGGACAGAGGTGGGAGAGGCATAGGGTGAGTGTTTGCAGGGAAGCAGAAATTTAGCATTTCCTTTTCTGAAAGAACAGATTATTGTAAGGACTAAGACTTATTGACAAACTGGTGGCTGAGGAAGACAGCAAGCTGGGCTTCCCCCTGGGAATAATGCTCTGTGTCGGGCTGCTTGAGCTCCAGGGTCCTGAGTTTGCACGACCAACATCCCACATCCCTCTCCTTGCCTGCCAGCAATTAGAACACATCCCCATCATATGCATGGGCTGCCAAAGTCAACAGCCCTGAGGCACTGATGTCCTGCAGTGTGTTGCTTTGGTGGGCACACCCCTTGGTACCCGGGTTTGTGGAGCATCACTGGGGCTGGGGCTGGAGCTGGAGCCAGCATGAGGAGCTGTAAGAAGGAGCATATCGGGAAAGGCTGCCTAGAGCAGAGCATCTCCCGAGCAGTCTTGCTGTGGCAGCTTTCCTTCGTCATCCATTATTTATTTGATCCTCTGCAAAACAAATTCGCTCCTCCGCACTGATTCTGATGACGGTGCTCATTTTACAAAAGAGGTAAAAGGAACTGGTTTTGTTCCCAGTCTGAAAGACTTGAACAAAAAAGTGTGTTTCCCTGCTGCCTTCTCTCCTGTGCCAGTGACATAAATCTGCCGGGTTTTAGAGCGGTGCTGGAAATTTTGGAATCTCAAGTAGTGAAACATCAAGTGATGCTTTTCCCTGTTGATCCCCGTCTTCCCTGGACCTGCAAGGGTGTTGGCAGTGGCAGGACCATGGGGAGACCAAGATGCTCCACTCACCACATAGCTGAAGGTTTCTTGAGGGCATAGCTGTGTGTGCAAGGCATGGGATGCTTCTCCTCCCCATGTGTGCTGTTGGAGGGCATCTCTGCTGTACGAGCGCACAAGTAAGTGCATGCTGGGGCTTTGGGGCCAGTGGGGTGGTTTCATAGGGTTGGGGAATGTTCTCAGTCACACCGGTGGCCGAGCCAGCTCCACTTTGCTTCCACCAAGCAAGCTGGGGTGGTGGGCTGAACGCCGGGCCGGGAAGTTTGGAGGGAGGAGACGGCGCGTCGGAGCCGCGTTTGTCAGGATGGAAATAACTGTCAGCCCCATTCAATCTGTCGCCTTGTTCCCGGAGGACAATTGCAAAACAGGATTACTGGTACTTAAAAATTCATAGAAAACGTTTCTTATCACAACGTCATAATTGTTATGACTCAGAAGAGTAGAATTGCCATTTTCCTGTGCCTTTTTTCCCCCCTCACTTTTGTTGCATACCGAGTCCCTAGCTGCAGCTGCGGGATCGTCAGGGAAGAAAAAGAAACAACAAACCAGGGCGATGCTTTATTTTATGCTAACTGCTGCATTTGACTTGAAAATGATGTCCCACTGGGTCTCGTGGTCAGCGTATTACGGCGTGATGGATGGCTGTCAGAGCGGCAGTGCCTGGCAGATTGCGATGGGTGGAGGAGAACAGATGCCCGGTGACTTCAGGGGCTTTAGCAGAGCCCGGGACTGAAGAGTGGAAAACAAAAGCAGATGGGAGAGCTCTGCTTGGGCTAACTATTCGTCTCCGGCCACGTGTCAGGGAGGAAAGCTGGTCGGGTGGCCGTGTCCCTTCTGTGCTGTTCCTCCGTGGTGAGCTGGGCTGCCTCATGAAGCTACGGGTGAACCCCACTTGACCCGTGGCCTGAGCCTGTGTGCAAACCCTATGTGCAGATCCCTAAAGTGCAACCTTTTACCCCCCACCCCACCCCAAAAGAACAGCTTGCGCTCCCTTTGATGGTTCTTGTTAACCCTTGGCCCTACTGATGGATCCAAGGCAAGATGTGGGCAGGCTCTGGGAGTTACCCTTTCAGAGGGTGTCTGCCAGTGTGGTTTGTGCTCTGCATCATGTTCGTCTTTAGAGTTGTGCAGGACCCCGTGAATTCAAGCAGTGCTGATGGAAGGACTTTCCTGCAAGAGCCTGTTTTCAGTGAAACCCTTTGCAGGCACTGCTCTGCAATCCCTCATCTGCTCCCTGTCCCGTCTCTCCTGCAAATTTTCCTACACTGTCTGTCCCCTCAAAGGACTTAGAAAAGATCTGCCTTGCTCTGCTTCTCCTCTCACATCTCACATCTCCTCTCACATCTATATTTCCTCGTCTTGGATCCCTTGTCCTACCCCTCCAGTCCATCCAAACTTGGGCAGGTGGCCACTGCCTTCCCAGCTGGTGTTTGCCAGGGATTGCAGGGTTAATGGCGAAATGAAATTTCACTGCTGTTTTTAAATTAATTGAATCATCAGCGTGGGTAACGGGAAACAGTGGTATCATAATGTATTTGATATGGGTCTTTAAGTCAGCGTTCGCTGGGAGATCTGGAGCGCTAGATCTTGGTGGAAGTGATGGCTAACTGATATATTGCAGTTATGGCCACAGTACAAAGGCTCCTGCTACGTCTTAAAACGTTCAGGTCATGAAGTTGAGTTGGTTTATGATATGGCTGTTTTCCCTGCGGTGCTCCTAGATCATACTGGGAAAAGCCCTGCAGTTGGCAGGAGCCAGTGGTGCTCCTGTCTTGTGCCTCTGGGGAGGCACCAAACGTGGATGAAGATGCCCTTTTGGGTGGCAGAGCAGCACTGGGGTTTTGATCCGAGGACTTTCTGAGTTTTTTTCTGCTGGAGGAAGCAGACACAGGGGATATCATCCATTTTCCTCAAAGAAAACAGTGGAAATACTTGTATTGATTTGCAGCAACATCTGGCCTTTCCTCGGTGGCCCTGAGTTGGCTTCGGGACCTGCCTTGGAGAAGAGAAGTTACCCAGGCTGAGGGACAACATCTTCACGTGATGTCCCCACCATGCTGGGGACAGAACTCCAACACAGCCAATTGTATGGGGTTCTCTTTTCCTGTCCTTCAGCTGGTCCAGTGTGGTGGGACTGCATCCCAGCGTGGTGCCTCGTGGTAGACAGTGGCACACTTCCTTGCTGGTTCAAACAGAGGGCTGATGTTAATTAAAAAGTGGGAAAAAAACAAACTTTCAGTGTGTGTGTTGTGGAGCTGCTTGCAGCTTTCCACCCATGAGTGGTTCCTGCAGCTCTACCCCTGCAGCCTGGGCCTGCTGGAAAAAGCAGTATGAGAGGAAATGGCCTCAAGTTGCATCAGGGAAGGTTTAGATTGGATATCAGGGAAAATTTCTTCGCTGAAAGGGCTGTCAAGCATTGGAACAGACTGCCCAGGGCAGTGATGGAGTCACCGTCCCTGGAGGGATTTAAAAATCATGTAGATGTGGCCCGTAGAGACGTGGTTTAGCAGTGGGCTTGAGAGTGCTGGGGGAGCAGTTGGACTCGATGTTCTTAAAGGTCTTTTCCAACATAAATGATTCTATGATTCCCTCTCGTCAGCAACTTCCTCCGGAGATCACAATTGTATAGATGACCCCCGAGTGCACCTACGGCCACGTCAGCAGCACTGCCTTCCCCAGCCAAAATCTCAAGGCTACTTAACCAACTGAAACCTCTCAGAAGCTGCCTCAGTGTGAATATTGATCTCCACATTTAACTCTCTTTCGCCCAGTTGATGCCGCCCAGACTGGTTTTGTGGAGGATGAGCAGGCTTCAGGAGCACAGCTGGGTTTTGGAACAGGGTCTTGGTGTGAGACACCAGAAAACCTCAGTGCTGAAGAGCTTGTTCTAGTGCATTAGTTTACATTTTGTGTTAAGACTTGCTTATTATTTCTGCTAGTTATGTCTCTAATGAGGTGAGACGTGCCATATGTTGTCCATAGGGAGGGAGCGCCGCAGGTGTGGCGGGGGCCGGCCTGGTGGGTTGATGCTACACAGAAGAGCCTCAGCCTCAGACTTGGTGAGATGAAATGCCTGCTGATCCAGCCATGCCATGAGTGTTGGTGCCATGTCACGCCTCGGAGCCATCTGCCCACTGGCGGCACCTTCTTGCTCTTCATCCACTCTCATGTTCTCCAGCTCCCATCAGTTTTATCCTATCGTTCCTTCTTCTCTTCTCTTACCCGCAACAGGTTCTTGCTTCAAAATAGGGTGATTTTGGGGCCAGGTCCAACCATGCAGCTCCCTTGTCTGCTCCCAGGAGAAGCAGCTCTGGTCCCAGTCTGAGCAGCCCAGGCTGGCAGCTCCGAGCAGGAGTTTGAAGCTGAACCATAACACAGTAAAGAAATATATATTGGTGAGTCCTGACCTTAATTTGAACAGGACCCTGCTGTTTAAACAATTGTTGGAGCCAGAAACCAGAAGCCCTTAATTATGGGTAATTATTTTCTGCGATGAATCTATATGCAAGCTCATCAGCATGAGGGCTCCTCTGAAATGCACCGGTTGCGTGTTCAGGCATTATCCAGCCTGGCTGTCCCTAATAAAATCCCAGGCAGAAGCGTTGCTGTTGGCCTGGCAGGAGCCTGCCTGCTGCTGCCTGCAGTTGCCTTAACCTGGGGCTTGGGGCCGGGTGCAGGAGCCTGGAGGCTCCCCGGGGCAGGGCAGGCGGCTGGGGACCCGAGGGCAGGCAAGAGCACCACAGGAGCTGTTTAGGACATGGACTTTAAACTCTCTGGCATTTGGGGTTTGTTTAAAAAGCAGCTAGGTAAATATTTGCGAAGCAGTTGGGATCCGGCTGCAGGGTCAGGCGGTGTGTGCAGCCCTGCGGGCTGCGCTCTGGCCTCCCGTGGATCCCGTCCTTCCCACAGCAGCAGGCACCTCCATCCTCAGCCCTGATGGGGAGGTGGCAGAGCCATCGTGGGGCGCTTGGCATCATCGCTTCGGCCTTGTTTCCCTTGGGTTTGGGGTAAAAACGGAGGTCTCTCCCTTGGGATGTACCGTTGTGTGATGCTTCAACGGGATGTATTTAGGGTGGGTCTCCTGGCAAACCCGCTTTGTGCATCCTGGGAGTGTGCCTTGCGTGCCACCCAGGTCACTTTTGGGGGTTAAAAGAGCCTGGGGTGGTGGGTGGTGGCTTTCTTGGATGACCCTGGAGCTCCTGCCCTGTGCATCCCTGCAGGAGGGAGGCTTCTGGGGGGATCCAGTTGGGGACCCACAGTACATGCTTAGGGAAGGTGGGACCTGTGGCTTGCAAACACCTCTGGCTCAGNAGGCAAGAGCACCACAGGAGCTGTTTAGGACATGGACTTTAAACTCTCTGGCATTTGGGGTTTGTTTAAAAAGCAGATAGGTAAATATTTGCGAAGTGGTTGGGATCCGGCTGCAGGGTCAGGCGGTGTGTGCAGCCCTGCGGGCTGCGCTCTGGCCTCCCGTGGATCCCGTCCTTCCCACGGCAGCAGGCACCTCCATCCTCAGCCCTGATGGGGAGGTGGCAGAGCCATCGTGGGGCGCTTGGCATCATCGCTTCGGCCTTGTTTCCCTTGGGTTTGGGGTAAAAACGGAGGTCTCTCCCTTGGGATGTACCGTTGTGTGATGCTTCAACGGGATGTATTTAGGGTGGGTCTCCTGGCAAACCCGCTTTGTGCATCCTGGGAGTGTGCCTTGCGTGCCACCCAGGTCACTTTTGGGGGTTAAAAGAGCCTGGGGGTGGTGGGTGGTGGCATTCTTGGATGACCCTGGAGCTCCTGCCCTGTGCATCCCTGCAGGAGGGAGGCTTCTGGGGGGATCCAGTTGGGGACCCACAGTACATGCTTAGGGAAGGTGGGACCTGTGGCTTGCAAACACCTCTGGCTCAGGAGGATGGCATGGCAAGGATAGTGTGGCGGGGATGGCATGGCAAGGATAGTGTGGTGGGGATGGCAGGGCAGGAGGATGTCACAGCAAGGATGGCAGGGCAGGAGGACGGCATGACAAGGATGGCATGGCAAGGATGGCTTGACGAGGATGGCATGGCAAGGGTGGCCCATCAAGGACGGCAGAGCGGAAGGATGGTACGACAGGGACGGCGCAGCAAGAACGTCAGGGCAGGAGGATGGCAGGGCAAGGATGGCAGGGCAGGAGGATGTCACAGCAAGGATGGCAGGGCAGGAGGACGGCATGACAAGGATGGCATGGCAAGGATGGCTTGACGAGGATGGCATGGCAAGGGTGGCCCATCAAGGACGGCAGAGCGGAAGGATGGTACGACAGGGACGGCGCAGCAAGAACGTCAGGGCAGGAGGATGGCAGGGCAAGGATGGCAGGGCAGGAGGATGTCACAGCAAGGATGGCAGGGCAGGAGGATAGCAGGGCACAGAGCGGCGCCGGGGGAGCGGTCCAGGCTGCCTGTACACAGCAGCTGTCAGCGCTGCTGCCTTCTCCCGCCCAGCCCCAGCCTCTTCCTCATGGCACAGATGGTTTTAACACTTTCCTGGGCCTTTTTTTCTATAATTAACTCTTGTTTGCAAGTGGGAAGACACTTCTTTCCTTTTGGCAGCGCCATCAAACTCTCCTCGGCGGTGTGCTTTTTTAAAGCCATCGTGTCTCTATCCCCCAACTGCAGTCTGTTGTTTTTACCAGGCTCTTTTAAGGCACTGGGCTGCCCCCCCCTTTTTTCCCCCCTCTCGCTCTTGCCCGGAGGTAAAATCCGCAGGGATTGCAGGCGGAGGAGGCCCCAGCCAGCTCCGGGAGGGGAGCGAGCGAATGTGGCCAAGGCGATACAAAAGCCGATGCCCGGGGAGGGGAGAAGATGGTGGGGCCCCTTCCCTGCCCCAGGAGCCTTTGAACCCCCCTGCTCCCAGCTTTGTGTGCCTTAGCAGGGTCCTGCCTGCACAAAGGCCCCTCGTCCCTCCTGTCATTTCCACGCTGCAGCTGGGAAGAGTTTTCCCAGGAGAGGCCATTGACCATCAAAGTTCTGGTGGGTGCCGGAGGTTGCTGCAATGGATGTCCTGTCCCACCAGGACAAGGGGAGGGAGAAACCCCAAAGACCACCATTACTGAGACTCAGGAATCTGCAGGGTGCCCCAGGAGGGGGGGGGGTGGGAAGGGTGTAGCAAAACCTAGGAAAACTATCTGGAGTGCCCCGGGTCATCCTCTGCCTTTTGGGGAGCTCGGGGTCTGCCTGTGGCTCTCTTTGGGGTTTTTGGGGGTGTTCTGCTCCCAGTGCCTTCTGAGCCAGGAGGTTGTGGGATGCTCAACTTTGGTGTCCGAGCAGAGTCCCCATCAGGGATGGGGCCACAGCCTGGTGCCCCATGGGCATGTCACCGTGGAGGGGAGGGTGCTGTGAGGACCATGCCACCACTGTTGACCAGCAGGCACCATGAGCATGTTCCAAGAGCAGTTCTGACTGCAGGGAGTGAGGGAGCTGTTTGGTGAAAAAACAAAGAGAAAAAACCCATCAGGAAGTTTCCATCAGCAATTCATGGCCATGACCACCATGCCTGTGCTCCCTCCACTCATTGTCCCAGTCCATCCCTTGAGCTCCACTCACTGGCTCCGTAACTGGGTTTTTCCCCAGCGCTGCCAGTCTAAACAAGACCTTGCAGTGATGCTCAGCCTCTCACATCGATCCCTCCCCCTCTCTACTCTGNTTTCTGTTAAATTTTCGCAACTGTGGAAGTACTGGCCTTTTTTTTTTCTTTTTTTTTTTCCCCTCTCCTTGCTCTCCAGACTTTAAGTTTTCCTGCCTCACGTACCAGTTTATTGCTGGGTCAGGGGGTAGGGGTTTGCATGCTGGTTTTATAGGGTTCCTCCAGAGCCCGCTTCAAAAAGCTCCCAGTTCATAAACGGGGGTGGTGGAGGGGGTTGTATTAACCACTGTGTTTTGACAGGGAGAGGTGCTCTCTTAGAAGAGAAATAATGAATGTTTTGTAAGCTTTAAAGGGAACATGGCTTAGAGTTGCATCTGGCCAAACTGCTCCGTGCAAGAAACGGTGATTGTTTAAAACCCCTTATTTTTGTCAGAAAGGCTGTCCTAGTCCAGTGTACAGCTTGTCAGTTGTGTCCCCCCCAGGGGGACTTTTCAATAGGGAAGTCCTGCAGCTCACCTTGTGCTGCTGCCAGCGATGCCAGAGCAGTGCAGAGAGCTGGCATTAGGTAAATAAAAGGTGGGGCCACTCTGGAGTGGTGTTTCCGATCCCCAGGTAAGGACAGGCAAGAGAAAGCAGGGTGGGAGGCAAGATGGTGTGGTGGATTCCATGGATGTGCACCTCTTCTCCTCCAGAACACGCTGAAATGGTTAAAATGCCCTAGAAATTAAACTCTTCCCATTCTCCCTCCCCCTCCAAGAAATCCCAGCCTACCAGGGACGATCTGTGCCCCCTCCAAGCTAGCTTAGCCCCTGGCTTTTTTTGGCTGTGGAGAAAGCCACCAATTCTTGGGAACAGCACTGAATTACACGCTGGCTTACATCAGATTTACTCCCTCCTGTCCTTTGCTCTAGCTGCTCTGTTAATTCTCAAATGCCTCAATAAATTATCAGACCTGGGAAACAGTTTTTTGGGGGGGCAGCACCCACAAATAACTGCGACAAACTGTACTGTTAGAAAGAGGAGGGGGACAGCGGGCGTGGGGCTGTGCTTGCCTGGATTTAGGGTTTTAATGTGGATTTTCATTAGAAACCGTGTGTGGGTGGTGGTCAGGGGATCTCTCAGGGGTCTGGAGCAGGGGGATCACACCCTTTTCCCACCCGTATACCACTTTTGAGGTCCAAAGCTTTGCTCCCAGGGGCATCCAGGGTGCGAGGGGGCAGCCTGGGAGCAGGTTTGGGATGTGAGGGCTCCATATGGCTGGAAGGGATTAGCCCGGAGGATTAGATGAGTGGAGAAGAGGGGAAAGTTGCTGCAATCCCCCCTCCCCAAAAATCCCCATCCCTGACCCTTGGCAGATGCACAGGGATGATTTCTGGGGGTGATTAGCACTGCTTTGGTTCTATCTGTGTCCCTGGAGTCACAGCTCGGGCTCGGTGCTGCCGGGGTGAAGTGATGGCCGTGGCCTGGGCTGGGATCCTGTGCTGGCAGGTGAGGAGGAAAGCTGGGACTTTCCTCCTGCCTCCCACCCACACGTTGCACCTTCCCTTGGGCTCGATGCGTTTCAAACCCGAGCTGTTCGTTCAAGCTTTCAGCTTGCCTGGGAACAGTGTCAGTGGTGCTCAGTCCACACGGCTCGGACAGACCCGCTCCCCAGGGATGGATGAGCCTGGGGTATGGCACTCAGGAGGTCGCGTGTGTTGTGACCCTATCGGTGGTCATCCAGTGCTGCAGGATGCTCAACAGCTCCATACCTGGGCTGGAAGACACTGCAGGGAAGAAGGATGCACCACAGCAAACTGCTGCGTGGATGCCAGGATGCAAAATGCTTTATGGCTCTTTTCCTGGTCAGGATGTCGGTGAAAAGGGCTGCGTGGAGGGCAGAATATTTCCCCCATTTTTAAAACATCGCCCTGGAAATGGTGGGAGTCACACTGAGGGATGATGGCTTTCCTGCATCATCACTCCTTTGGCAAAACCTGTCTCGCTTGGGATTGAGATTTGCCAGCAGCTTTCCTCATGGTGCCATGGTGTTGCTAACCCAGCAGTGGCTCACTAAGGACTGGATTGACTCTTGGAGTACAACTGAAGCCTCCTGGAGGACTTCGAAGCCCATGCTGGCTTCTTGGGATGAGCCAAGGGTGCAGAAACGTGGTGGGTTAGTCATGGCAATGCTAACCAGGAGGGTTGGTCCTGTAGGAAGGGTGCTGTTGGGGTGATGGGGACAACAATAGCCCATCGCCATCAGTGCTACCAAATACAGCAGCCCTTAATATTTGCAGTAAGTCCATCCATCCCAGTTGATTTCGGGCTCTGACAGGCTGCCCTGGATCTGGGCACAGCAGTGCTGGCTGCTCCTGTGCAAAGTCCACCACCTTCCTCCCCATCCGCCTTGCCAGGGTTTATAGGACATGCTGGACTTTGTACCCACACGGCAACTCTCAGCCCTCAGTGAAGTCACCTGCCACCTCCACCCCAATCAGGGCATTCCCAACCCTCCAACAGCCTGTTTTCATGGAAGATGCTGCGCAGAGAAGGTGCTACGAACCGTCATCAAACATCAACAGAGCCACTTGTGTTAAAAATTATTTCATTTTTTGTTAACCTGCTGCTTTGTTAGACAAGGGGATTTTTTATTTTTTTTTTAAATTTTCAGTGTGTGGGGTTTTTTGGGTTTTTTTCCTTTGTTTTTTTTAAAGGCTTGCTGTGGAAAAACTTCACAGATCAGCAGGCAAATCCATCAGGGGCCGCTGCGAGCGGGGATGGATGCTTGGCCGCCTCCGTGGGTACACAAAACCCGTGTGAGCGCCTGCGAAAGGTTACGGCGGAGGCTTAAAAAGCACTTAAAAAAAGCACCGCCCGTAACCTTTCGCAGGCGTTCAGACGGGGCTTTGTGTTATTACACGGAGATGGTGGCCATCAGCATCTTGGCAGGGACGGGCAGATGGTGTTCACCTGCTCCGGACCAACTTCTTTTGCCCTTTGCCTTTGGTGTCGGGGAATAATACCAGGGCAGCTGCTCGCAGTAAAATAGGCTTAAGCAAATGGGATATTTTGGCATTCAAGTGCATGACAAGAATGGGAGTATTTGCATTAATTCTCTCCTCTCTTTCCCCGCGGCGGGAGAGGATGGAGAAAACCGTGATGTTTTCCCGTGGGGTAAATCCGGGGCCTGGTCTTCTCTGGCTGGATTGGGGGTGGGAAGTGCTGGATGCTGGGCTGGGCTGTCAGCACTTCATCCCACAGCATCCCACTGCCCAAACAATGGAAGTGGATGTTTTTCCAGGGATGTCACAGTGTTTCCCGCTGCACTGCAAGGGCAGGTGCCGGGAAGGGGGGTCTCATCCCCTTCCCTGGGTCCAGATGAGGGTTAGGTACCAGCCATCACTGATTCCCCGTGCAAACTCGCAGCTCGTTTTGTATTCCTTCTGATTGCAAAGAGCGGCTGATGAGATCAACTGGCTGAAAGATAACGTGGCAAAAATTTAAGAATACATTTGTAATCCACGCTCGTCTTTAACAGGGAAATCACTGCCGGACACTGGATGCCCTTGGGGTGTTTAGCCAACAGGATTGGCAATATCCTTGTTGGTTGTCAGTAAATCCTTCGGACAAGTTGAAACTAGTTTCCTTCAAATGCACGTGGTGCAACGGCGTGGTGTTTTTCTAAAGTCACGGGTTATTATTATTTTTCCTTTTTAAATTAGATTACCAGTATAAATCTAGGTTTCCTTGCAGCCCCTTCCAAAATTTCCTTGGCAGTTTTAATCTGGAAGAAGGCAGAGGAGTGGTGATTTGTGCAGGCGCTGGGAAGCAGAAGCCCGGCTGCCAACGCCAGCAGCCCCCCTTGCACCTCATCACCAAATCACTAGTTTTTTGAGAGGAAGGCCATGTTTTTCCTTAATCTGATCTTTTCAAAAGTGGGTAACAGAGTCACACAACCCCACATAGTTACACCTCAACAGCAGCAGCGTGGAGCAAAGGATAACGCCTGGAGTAAAGTCCCACGTAATTTTACCATCACAACTTTGCAGAAAACTCCAGCAAATTACTTCTGCTGGCAGCTTTGCGTGCTGGGGCCATTCCCTTTTTGGTTTTAATAATAATAATAATACTTTTTAAGAACATGAAATCAATCTGTGAGCTGTGTATGAAGTCTGTGTGGGTACATCAGGAGCAGGTGGAACCACCGAGGTGCAGGAGGAAAGCCAGGCTGTCAGTGCAAGGAGCTGCACCACAACAGTGGCCGGGTGGCCCTTGGCAGAGCTGAGCATCCTGCACTGATAGATGAGCAGTGGATTAATAGTCCTAAGCAATTGCATTATCTAATGAAAATTTTATATAATTATTTTGTATAACTTTTTTGGCAGGTAGACCCTGAAATGGATGGTATTGATTGCTGGAAAAGAGCCTGGCCTGTCTGTTGCTGGAATTATTAGAGGGGTATTGGTAGTAATTAATACCTGTGTATTTACAGCATTTTCCAGGCTGCTAATTGCACAGGATCCATTTAAGCTGTTTGTCAGTGTTCACGCACTGACTTTAAGGTGTAGGCTGGACATGGATCTTGTGCTGGGGAAAGTGCTGGCACTGGGAAAGCAGGACCCTCCGTTTTACCTTTGTTCCAAACTGGGGACAGGGGACGCTCCGGGCTGCCCGTGGCAGAACATCCCTGAATACCAGGGATGAGGTGCATCCCTCCACCCAACAGCTCTGCGTGAAGCTCTGGAGCCCTCTCCTCTGCCAAGCCCTTCCTAAGTCAGAGGAAGCACTTCCAGCAAACTTCCCACAAGTTTCCCTTCGGAAACCTTTGGGTGCACACGCGCGTGCAAAACGCAGCCTAATTGCATTTAGCCTGTTTTACACCTCCCATCCTTATCCCCCCCTTACCCAGCTCTCCCTCCACACACCCCCCACACCCCCAGCCCAGCTTTAATTCGGTCGCTGTGAAATTTTTGCAGCCCTGCCAAGTTATTTCCTTGGGATATATTTAGAGAAAGCCAGCTCAGCAGAGCGCGCTGGGTGTTTGTGGAAGGATGTTTGTAAATGTTAGCAGGAACGCTGGCGGGCTGGCGGAGCAGATGTCCCCGAGATGCTACCAAGAGCCTTATTTACAAACTTGTAAATGACTGAAGGGGTTTCCTTCCCGGGGATAAGGGGGACGCCGATTTAAGAGATTAAGATCCTATTGTTTCGTGGCCAGGGCTGCTGTCTCAGATTATCCTTTACATGGTGGGGGGAGAAAAAAAAAAGGCAAAAAACCCCTGTATTAGCTTGAAACACTATTCAACTGTTGTGCCTTTTTTTAATGTTTTTTTTTTTTTTTTAAAAGCTTAAGGAAAATACAAGGCTGAGGGTTGTTTCTTTCTGCATAAAGGAGAGGGGGGAGAAAAGTGGCCAAGCGTGGCCGTTCCCGGCCAGAGTGTGCGCTGGAGCTTTGTGTGCTGGGCAACTCGCAGGTGATGTGTTTGAACTGAGCCCAAAAAGCATTGTGGAATGAAGGCGGACTCGTGGGCGCGGCGCGGTGTCCCGCGGGAGCGCGGCGATGGCCTTTGGGTGGTGTGGCAATGCTGCCGCGAGCCCCTTCAACCTGGGCCGTTTCACGTCTCGCCAATATACACAAAGCTTCACCCCAGTCTCCTTTTACCTTCTCTCACCCGGAGATAAACCAAAAACCAGTTTGTTTTTGTCTTCTGGAGCATCCAGCCAAGTGGCTTGCAAAGGAGGAAGCAGGATGAGCTCTGGGGTACCCCAGGCATGGAGCACAGCGTGTCCCAAACACACCCCAGACCCACCCGAGGGGCTCTGCAGGCACTGTGGTTTGGATGTGGGCACCCCGGAGGTGGCACGTGGGCTGGTGATCACACTCAGAGACTCTGCAGTGGGCTGGTGTTGTGTTTATTCTGATGCATGTTGATGCAACCCAGATGCTGGCACTGCCCCGCGGAGGGGACTGATGTGGGAGAGGATCTGAGGGCTCTGTCCCAAGGAAGCGGCCGGCGTGTCGTCCTCCCCGGCGTTAATCGGGTTACTCTGAGGTGTGGGAGGGTTCTATTATTAAATTTAAAACCTGCCTATATAAGATGAAGGCAGCTTTAACGAGATGAAAAGGCTTAACTGGAGTCCAATTAAATTCCATATTACCTGTTTACGCAGCCTGCTGAAGTCCTGACCGGCACGCTGGTTGCTTCTTTAGGCTCCAAAGGCTGTCCTCTAGGCAAAAAAAAAATAAAATCAAAGGAGACAGATAAATACCAGATCACCAGCACGTCCTGAGCATCCCCATGTCCCCCTACCTGGGCCAGCTGCCCTCAAGTCTTGTGCAGCATCCACAGTGGCTGCATGGTGTGAGACGCAGCCAAAATCCTCCAGTCCACTCTTTTGGAGAGCAGAGCTAGGGAAAACAGCTGGAGCACTGGAAGCAAATACCCAGCCATCCTCAGCTCAGTTTTAGGTCTGTGCCATGAAGTTATTTGTGCTCTCCCCATCTCACTGCTGAGATGGTGGAGACAGGGACTGGTGGTGCAGCCCCCAAACGGAGGATCCCAGCTGCTGCCTGCCAGCTCCTTGTGCCACTGTTGGGAGGTTATTTTTTATTAAAAATAAGTGTTTGGTGAGAGCCAGCCTTGGGATGCTGGGGTGAGCTGCACAGCTGCCCATGTGAACTGGAGCTGCTGGCTTGGAGCGTGCGGTGGGGACAGCGGATCGTGTTTAATGGCAGAGTAACTTCTGCCAGCAGGAACCTGGTTTTCACAGATGCTTAATAGAAAGCATTGCTGGTGTTGGTGAAGTGTGACAGGGTTGGGTGGGTGGCGAACTGGGGCTCCGCTGGTGCCCTGCAGGTCATCATCTCACCGTGACACTGGGAGCCTTGCAGGACAGGGTGTAGTGAGTACAACGCCTTAGATCACCTTCACATCGCTCTTCAAGGTCCAGGAGGAAGAATCCCCTCCAGCATTCCAAGGGCTGCTGTGTGGACAGCACGTCTGGGAAGCTCCTTGGCTTCCCAAGCCATTTCTTGCTGGGTGCTGCCTGTTGTTACGGGGGGCACCGCGTGGCTGGGAGCAGCTGGCGGTGACAGCGGTTCCAACCTGCTCTGGTTTCTGAAGTCGGTGCCCCAAACCCTGTGGGGGCCTCGGCGGTGCCTCCGGGCTCCTCTTGGGCCCAGCAGGGCGGGGGGCAGGAAACGACTCGCCGCACCCTGCGCGCGGCAAAACCCTCACGCCCAGCAGAGACCTCAACCCCGCGTCAAAGAGAGTCAATAGATGAGAGCGCCGTCCCACAGCTCCTCCCAGGGCCGTGGGACAGCAGAGGTGAGTTACGTTCTCAGCTCAGCCGGCCTGGGAAAGCAAATTTGGGTGACCCCAAAGTGCTGGCAGGGATGCACCGGGTGCAGCCACACCGGTGCCTCTTCCCTGCTGCTTTTCAATGCAGTTAGTCCAGCAGAATAACCTGGTTTCTCCTTAAGGTTTAGGTGAAGAAAACAAGATGGTTTTAATGGCCCTTTTACATCCTGCATAGATTGCAGCTGAAGAACCTACCCAGCTTCGTGGCACAGATGAACAACACGTCTTTGCCTTTTCCCCCCATTTTTTCCCCCATAACCTGATGCCAGCGGTCCTGTGTGTGCGGGCTCCTATCGACAATTCAAGTGCCCAGCTCCTGGCTGTGGTGTTTTGTCCGATTTCCATTGCCTCCTGACCTCCATCCTTCTTTATTTGCAAAGCCATACTCGCAGGCAGCGGTAATAAATCAATTAATGACTCTGATGAATCGTTTAATGGCTGACAAAATAACACTACAGTCAACAGCTTGGATCTCTACAGCAGTACCAGAAGATGCTGGTTGACTCAGGGTAGGGAGACGAAACAGAGACTGTTAGCTCAATTAGTGCAATTAGTGTGCGATTTAAAGGCTTACACGGCATCTGCTGGCGTACCGAGCCGGTGTGTTAACTGAGAGCTTTGGTTTGGAAGCGAAACTCGGGGATCCAGATTGTCATCGTTCCTCTGGCTTCCACCAAAAAAAAGAGGAAAAATACCAACGTGCGAGGCAGAAGTAAAAAAAAAACCACCCATATGTATGTTTGTGTATATAGCTCTACACGCGTGCCCCAGGAACGCATATATATTTATTTGTAACATGGAAAAGATTTGCCATCTAATAAAATGCCAACAAGCTGGCATGCCAGCAGTGCCAGAGCTGTCCTGGCTCATTTCTGGCAGTGGTTCCCGTGTATTTTGGTGGAAGGAAATTCGGGGCATCGCTTGCAAACAGGGTCCTTCACCTGCTTTCGGTTCGGCACCAGCTTGGATGTGATGGCACAGCAGCTCCATGCCAGCCTCCTGCCAGCTTCCAAGGCATCTCCACACCTTGTCTGTACCTGCTCTGGGGGGACTTAGGGGGCTTTTAGGTATTCACCTGAAGAAAGGGGCTTGGAAGGCAAACTGCAACCTAAAGTGTACCTAAAAAAGATTTTCTGAGCCAAAATGGTGAAAATAAACCACGTGGGAGGAGCAGGTTGGCTGAAAATGTCCTGGAAATGAGTGCTGGAAGACCCTTGGGTTTGGGTGCTCACCCTTAAGGTTTGGAAAATGTTGTTCTTGCTGTCTTTTTTCCCTTTTTTCTTTCATTTCTGGCACTCCCCAAGGGTTTTAGAGCACCGCTGCAGCCAGGGTTGTGCTCCCATGGCTTCAGCAGGGCTAAAGGTGCCTCGGTGTTTACCTGAGCGGCGGTGACGGGGAAGGGAATAAAAAAAAGAAATAAAATGTCACTTCACAGCCTTGTAAATCATTCATCAAGGGCTGACCAATTTGGCTCCCATCCTACAATATGCTCAGGGCACTTGCCGGTTTTTAATTACCGAGTTCTGCCAAGCGCCACATGTGCGAGGAACTTTAAATCCCCGTTTACGCCGCGAAGGCATAGGTGAGCTTTCGGGGTGTTTAACGTGGAAAAATACCCTGCGGTTTCGTGGAAAAACGGGCATTGGCTTCAAGATTTTCTTTGGCTGCTCTGCCCTCCTCCCTCTGCTCCCTGTTGCAGAGGGGTGGAGGAGGGCAATGTCCTCTCCCTGGATCCCCAACATCCATGTCCCTCCTCACTCCCCGCCACTTTGGGATCCATTTCGCTTTGGGAGATTCCCCCAGCGGAAGATTATGGTGTGCTGGAAATCTCTTGAAACCATAAAATATCACCTTGGCAGCTTTATTGCAGCGCTCGCTGCCTTGGGAGAGAAGTGTTTTGCGTGATAGAGGGTTTAATAAAGGAAATTCCAAATGGGCTCGCTGCAGTTTGGGGCTCAGTCTTATATATTTTTGCATTAAGAACCGTCATCTGCTTTGCAGAGAAACTGCAATATGTTCATGGCCTTGGATTAAGATTTGGTTTTACTTTTATAGCTGACCCACTTGGGGGGATGGAGGGAGGGGGAGAAGTGGGTTCACTCCCTCTCCCATCTATTTTTGCTGCCGTCTGATGTATAAAAAGAGCCTGGAACGGGCAGGCTTATTTTTCCTGCCAGGACTTTTTTTTTTTTTTATTAACTGTAAAAACACTCAGATCTGGCCTTTGCTGCTGATGGGAGGAAGGCTGCTCGGGATGCCTCGATCAGGGGCATGGTGGGGGGAGTGTAGTGCGGGCTGTGCCTTGGGGTGCAGGGCCCCGTAGCTGCAGAGGGACATGGTGATTTCATGAAGGGGGGCTCTTGTTGGGAAATCACCGTCCACTGCTGTCTAGGACACAGCTCTGGGATGCTGGGATAGGAGAAGCAACCACTCATCCAGCATGGTCCTGTCCTTCGTTCCTCATCCTGCTGGAGAGCATGATGGAGGGGCACAAGGGCTGTCCCGGGGAGGCACAAGGCAGCGGTTAGTCTGATGCTCTCCTGAATCTGCAAGGCTTTCTGGTCTGGAATAGGGAGATTCCCAACCAAACACGTCGATCCTGCTTTGGCAATCCTTAGCCCTTAGTAATAATCCTAATTTTCCGGGCTGCCCAAGTCCTGACAGCGCAGCTTCCCCCCTCTGCTCACATCTTGTGGTTGTCGCTGCATTGGATGCGGTCAGAAGGCAGGGCTGGCTCGGCTGCTGACAGGACCTGGGGTTTGTTGGGTAAAGCCAAGCCTGAGCAGGCTCGAGTGTACCCCAGCTGTTCGTGGGATTTCTTCAGTGGAAAATTTTTCCACCATGGTTTTAGGTGGGTACGTCCATCGTAAAAAGTCACGGAGGGAGGATCTCAGCCATCCAAACCCGATTAACATCACTGAGGAGCCTTCGTAGCTGCCCTGGGAAGGGGGTGGGTCACTTGGTGATGGGCAAACTGGAGTGCACTTTGATGGCACAGGTACTGCTCCTGAGCCTGGATGTGTCACCAGTGGTGGCTATTAGGGGAGGATCTTACTCTTGTATTTTATTTTGGGGTAGGAACTTCCTGTCACACTGGTGCTTTCCCAGAGCTTCAAGGAAGGAAATACAAATAGGGATGTTGAGCAGGAGCAAGTAGGGTGTCCGGGTACCCTGTGTCTGCCCCTGCCCCTCCTTTTTGGGGCTGGAGCCACTCTGATGGCTCATCCTGGGAAGGCATGAAGGGGAATGTGACCCCGCAAGTTGAGTGCTATGAATTTGGAAACTCATAATAAAACCTTGGAACATTGATCAGGTCAGGGAAGCGTCATTTCTGGAGGACAGGACCGAATCAGCAAGCATGGGGGCGAGGTGGGGTAAAACAAGCATTTAAAAAGCCTTAGGAAAGCTCCTGCCTGCAGTGACTCGTTGGATGAGGTTCCTTGGTGGATTAACAAGGCTCAGCGCCTGGGTAAATGAATAAACAAACGCCAGAATGATCGCCAGGTTTTGTGTGGCCATCCCCTGCGTGGGTGAGTCACAGAGGTCAGTGCCCCTCCAGCTGTGAGCGTCCTCAGCTGGTTCCTGCGCAGTGGGAAGGTGCTCGGGGACCGTGGAGCGATGCTCCATGAGGTACCGGGCGGATTGACCCGTGACGTGGCAGGAGGGGCGGCTTTTTGAGCGTGTTTCTGTCATAACTCTGACCGCGTTTGTCCCGGTTTTGTTCCCCGCAGAGCGCAGCTGCCGCCCCGAGTCCCGTGCTTGGAAACATTCCCCCGAACGACGGCATGCCCGGGGGCCCCATCCCGCCCGGTTTCTTCCAGGTAGGCTGCGGCTCCTGCCGGCGCTGGGCTCTGCACACCGCGCACGTGTCCGCTTACGCTCTGGGTGTCAGCGCTGTCGTGCCTGTGGGTTTTGGTTTTTTCCAAGGGGATGCTGGGGAAGCAGCATGCCCGCATAGCTGACCTGTCTAGGAATAACTTGTGTTCCTGCTGTCCTTCCACGTTTGCTTTCTCCCTTTTGTGGCCTTCAAGCAAAATTTCTTTCTTGCTCGAAGAAGTTACTGTGTATTTACAACCAGTGGGGTTTTTTTTTTTCCCCCAAAGCTGCTTGGTTTGTGTTTGGGTTGGGATTGTATTTGTTCTTCGGTCCTAACAGACGTGCGTAATTGAAAACATTCTGGATTTTGATTCCTGAAACTTTTTCCCCCCTCCTCTGGTTAACCACTTGATTTTTTCCAAATGCAATCACTGAAAGCATTAACAAACCCTGGCTGCGGCTGCAGGCGGGAGCAGGCTCCAGCCAAATCCCCAAATGCCGGGGAGGCACCTTGTAAACAAATACCCAGCAAAGTCCCCAAAGTCCCTTCCATCCTCCCTTCTCCCATGCCAAGCGCTGGTGGAGGAGGGAGTAACGTATGTTTGGAGTGATGCTGCCCAAAAGGATCTCAACAAACACACAGCAAAGGAGTTTTCAACACTTGAACCTTGAAGGTTTTCTCCGGAGTCCCTTTGCACGGCGTGAGCTGCCCTGGTTTGCAGCGACACAAGCTTTCGGTGCTTTAAAATCTTCCTTCTTGAGGACAAAACACTTGTTCGTGTAAAAAATGGGATAAGAGTTGAAAGGAATATTTGTTTTGGCAGGCTGGGTTTTTTTTAATCTGGGCTTGTGATTTGTATATGGGAGAACTTCTCGGGCAGTAGACAGGCAGGCTCGATAAGGAGCTGGTGATTTATTGTGGTGATATCTGAGTCCAGTATCGGCGATTGCGTTTGTGTGGGAAGGGGGAAGGAGGGTCCTGTCTTTTTTTTCTTTGAGAGAGAGTGAGAGAGAGAGAAAGAGATCCCATTTCCTGAACATGCTTCTGACAAAGTAAGAATATCCAGTATTGATCGGGAACCCTAAAACAGGCGAATCTTGTAGCAGCGCTCGTCGGCACGAGGTGAAGCCAAACAGCAGAGATGGTATCTCGCAGGTCATAGCTGCTGCCAGCAATCCCAGTGCCAAGCTGCTGCTTCCAACAAATGTGTCTCCAAACGTCCTGATCTCGCCCCGCGGTGAGGCTGACTGTCCTTTGGGGCTTCTGCTTCACACCGAGCTGCGAGGGCTGCGAAACTGGCATGAAGTTAGGGCAAGGCATCAAGAGGATGGGTTGGCTTTTCCCGGAGCGGGAAAGGTGAGGAAGAGGAGTCACATCTCTCCAGACTTGCTGTTCGTACTCCCGTCTCGACTCTTCCCGTTGACAGCCTCCAAGCTGTCCCTCCGCTTTCCTTTCTGCCCTCCTGTAGCACTTTTGCACTTGAGGGTCTGATTCAGAAGCAAACAACCCATTCCTAGCTCGCTGCCTCCCATGCAGCTGGCCCAGGAGCCACTGGGGAAGGAAGGCTCAAAAGCAGGGGTGGATCCTGAAAACCCAGAAAATGTAATAACACTGGTACAGGTGTTGTGTGGGGGATGCTGCCCATCCCCAGCACTGCCGGAGGGAAGAGAGGACGGGTGCTGGTGCATATGGCTCACATGTGACATCGCAAGAGCCTGCCTTTCCTGAAAGCTCTCCAACATCTGGTTTCTCCTCCCAGCCCTGGGGATGGAAGGGAGAAGAAAAATCCCACCTTTTAACACAGTCTGAACATTGCCTCCATGAAAGGCTGATTTATTGCGGGTGCTGGAGCTCATTCCAGCTTCAGGAGGTGCTGGAGAGCAGCTCTTGCAGACACGGGCTGGAGGCTCAGTGGCGAGCAGGTCGCAGCTGGGGGGTAATTTCCTTTCTGTGGGAGATTAAAGTGCTAAAATTCAGAGGTCACAGAAGATGCAAAGGACTTCTCCCCAACCCTTGGTGTGCCAGAGTGAGTGAGGGTCCTGGTGGTACCGCCTCGGCCAGTGCCATCCTCAGGCCAGGAGATTGCTGGAGAGTGTTCAGGGCGCTCTTCAGCATCTTGCTCTTCTGCACCAAGGATCTGCAAGGGATATCCCTGAGAGCAGTAGGCATGGGCAGATAGTTTCTGAAAGGGTTTAGAGGGCCTGTCCTGGCATGGTGGGACGTGGCACAGGGAGCTGAGGAAGGAGTCACCAGCAAAGCTCAGGTTGCAGAAAGCCTGTGCTGCCACTCTGGGAGTGCATGAACCCCAGGGTTCATGAACATTCGGAGGTCCACCACTATTTGGCAAAAAGAAAATATTATATGGATGGTTCCTGGGACTTAATAGCCCAAACCCCCCATGAGAGTGAGCCTGGAGCAGAAGAAATGCTTCCAGAGAAGCAAGGAGGACTCCAGGCTGCAGTGCCCATCCACTGTCTGGCAGTGAGAGTCCCTTCCCTGTGCTGGGGCTCAAAAGCGACCTTCAGGTCCAGGGCCAAGGGAAGAGCAGCCTGCAGAGTCTCCCAAAACCTTCCTAAAATGATGGGAAAGGAGAGGCCCAGGGCACCCTTGGGTTGCTGGGGTGTTCTGTGGTGCCAGCCAGCACCGCAGCGTTGGGCTGCACTCAGGACAAAAGGTGGCTGGGTTGACGGCCAACGTGGGTAGATGCTTTTATTTCAGTCTCTCTCTTTGTCCCATCGAGATGAGCAAACAAACCCGCTGCTCATCCTCCCTAAAGGTCATCAGAGGTGTTCCTGCTTTTGTTTTGAAAGCTGGATTGATGCCGGGGTGCAGATCCCTCAAAGGAGGGACGCACGGGGGTGCCAGGGAAGTCCAGGAAGGAAAATTAAAAACCGAAAGCAATTAATACCACACCTTTATAACACCAAATAAATGGAGGGGGCCCAGTCAGCAGCCCCCCCCCAGCCATGCCTGCTCTCCGCAGCACAGAGTCCCTGTGCCGCCCCGTACCCCGCGCGCTGATGAAATGGAAAGTTGACCATAAATCAATGTCGGTGGCTGCGTTAGCTATGCATCAGCGGCTCGGCGCCGAGATGCACCAAAACAAAGCACCGGCTGCTCCGTGTTCCCACACTGCCCCCTAATGCAGGCAGACCTCGGGAGCTGGGCAGGACAGGGGGCTCCAGAGCCCTGGAGGCTCCCCTCTCATCCCCTCCTGACCTCTCCTCCCTGAGTCCCGGAGCACGTCTCTTTGGGTGAGGTCACCCACGGGGAGTGAGGATGGTGAAGCCAGGGACAATAGGAAGAGGTCCATGTTGTCCTGCTCTCTCATTTGATGCCACCATTTTCCCCCTGCCCAGCTGTGCTGGTATCTCAGTGAGGTTTGCCACTGCTCCATGGATGCCACTAGCTGTGGTCAGCCAGCTCCAGCGAGGTGGCACCAGAGCCACAGAACCAGGCTGCCCTTCCCAAACTCCTGGGGCAGAACTGGGTACCAGCCTGCACCAGGCAGGGTTTGAAGGAACGCGGCTTGCAAGCTAGAGGAAAGGAAAAGCAAGCATCAGAGAAAGTTTTTTTTCTGGAAGTTTAGTAGGATGCCCGAGGCTTTTGTACCGAGCGTCTGGAGCATATGGTGGGATTTGCAGTCAACTTTCTCTCGGGTGCTCCAGCCAGATGGAGGTGACTGTTCTTGGCTCCGGCTGACACGGGTTTGTTTCCTGAAGAGCTTGTGTTAAACATATTCCTTAAAACCAGGCTTCTGCAGTTGGGAGCCCCAGCTGCAGGCGAGGCAGAGCTCCTGCCCACGGCTGCCTTTCACTGTCTGCAGGGGAACTTGGCCCGCCTTGCCTTGCTTTGCCTTGCCTTGCTTTGCCTTGTCTCACCTTGGCTTGACTCGCTTTGCCTTGCTTTGCCTTGCCTTGCTTTGCCTTGTCTCACCTTGGCTTGACTCGCCTTGCCTTGGCTTGCCTTGCCTTGCTTTGCCTTGCCTTGCCCTCTCTTGGGAAGGTCCTCACCCCGCACCACGTGCTGGAAGGCGACCATGGTCTTCCTCTTTAAAGGCACCTGGAGCATCTCTCCTAAAGGCTCCTTCAGAGATACCTTACTTTTTTTCTTGACAACTTGCAAAACATCTCTCTCCTTCAGTAGAAATAAAGCTCCTCTCCAATAAACCCAGGCATGGCTTTAATTAATACCCATCTAATTTATTTTCGTATTTTCTAATGTCAAAACTGGCAGGCAGGGGCAGGCATTTTAAACACAAGACGCCTCCCTATTGCTAACTCGAAACCGTCGGTGTCTCATGGCAGAGATACTTTGCCTGCTCGTACCATCCTGCCTTGTTCTGCCACCCCCAGAGGTGCTTGAAAATGTTTTTAAATAGCAAAACTCCCCCATTAGCTGAAAGTATGTAGCCCATAAAACATGATCCATTTGTGGTGAATTACGCTGGAAACATAAATTGACACACGCGGAGCTATGATCGCTCGTGCCATTTTCCATCTTTAATATTTTACAAGAAGTTTGAGGAGTTGAGCTCATGAAAGACAGAGTGGAAATAACCCGATCGCCTGGAAACTCCCTGTAGGAAGCAGCTGCAGCAGCGAACTTCAGCCGTCCGAAGGGCCACGTTGGGCTTTCAAAGTCCCTGGAGTGCAGAGAGAAGAAAAAAATGAAGCAGAGGGGAGGTTGGGGCACCGGCAGCTGTTGGAACCAGTTTCCTCTCATGCCATTGCTTCTGTTTGGGATTGGTTGTTGGGGGTTTTTTTGGGGCAGCTACAGGAAGGTAAAGAACAACCCTCAGTGCAAATCACCCAGTTTAGAGGGGAAAAAAGGGAAAACTCAAGAGATGATGGGGTTGGTCTGGTTGGGAAGAGCGCTGGTGGTAGGGATGAGAGTGAAGAAACTGCAGAGCAGGTCCTGCTCGCCCAGCATGGCATATCAGATGAGGCTGTGCCACGGGGATTTGACTCCGGGGCATCTGGGATGTGCAGGAAGCAGGGCAGCGTGAGTTCATCCTCCTCTTTTAACAGCAGCAGTTAATAACTGCTAAATACACGTTTTTTAAGGAAAAAAAAAAGGTTGTTCTCTTGGTTGGAGCACACATGTCGTCTCTGCAAGACACTTGTCTCCACTGCCGTGATCCGTGGGGATCTTCTGCTGCTTCCTCTGCAGCGAGGCAGTCCCGTGCGAAAGAGCAGCCCATCCGGCAGGCGAACACAGGCCCCAGCCCCGAAACAGCTGCAAACACTTACGGAGACAACGCCATGCAGAGGGTCTGCAGAGCAGCCGGGCCGAGCCTTTCGGATGCTGCTGCTGCTCCTTGCTGTTTGGAAAAAGTGAGAAAAGGAGGAAAAATTTTAAAAAGCTGCTTTTCGGCTCCTCCTCGCCTGCCGAAACGTTTGCACGACCTGGGTGTCTGGAGTCATCTTAGTGGGGAGTCTCCGCTGGGAATGGTACCCCGTGGGATAATGCAGGGGTGAGGATGCTGCGGCGCTGGGCCTGGAGCATCCTGGGGAGCATCCTTGGCGCCGGGGCAGGACCACGCTCAGGAGGATGCATTCAGCAGCACAAACAACTGATGCTCTCCGGATCCAGCCGCCACAGGGGATTTTTCTCTGGTGGAAACGCTGCCGTGTCTCATAGGTGGTTTTTCTCCGGTAGCCAAATAATGTTTGCGCTGAAGCTCAACACGCAGACCCAAAGCACCACCTCTGGGCCCAGTCAGGGTGTGTTGGTGGCCGTGTCCCCCAGACATTTGATGGCTGTTCACCCCACACGCTGGGGGATACAAAAGGGATGACATCAGGGGTTTAATAACTTGAGGATGGGGTGTCTGTGCCTGGACAGCAACGACCCCCTCCTTTCATTGCAAGGCAGGCGTGGAGGACATTGACTCTTGCACTGATGGGGCTCAAGAATTGATCGGTCTCTGCCAGCCCTGGTTTTTACCTTCTGCTTGGTTTCATCACTCATTCACCTCTTCTGATCTTCCCTACCCCAACTCCTGCAGCTGAGATGTGTAGGAAGGGTTTTGGGGGTGGCCAGACCTCACTGGGGGATGGTGGTGGTCGGAGGTGGCTGCTGCCCCTGCTGCACCTCTCATTTAGCCACCTCAGAAGCAAAAATAAGTCAACTTTCATGCCTGGAGAGGACTTCTGCTAAAGGAGGTTGATGCCACAGTTGGAGCGCAGAGGTTTGTCTTCTCCTCTCTGCGGGACGTGGATGGAGAAGGCAACAGGAGGGTTGTCCTGAGGTGCTGTGACCTCATCCACATGAGGTTGGCCAAGACACTAAGGGCAGGGGCTGCTTCCTTTTGGCTCCTGGAGAATAACTGGTGGTGTAAGTGGTGGGATTTCAGTGGCTGGAGCAGAGAGGCTGGCAGGAGGCTGTTGGTTTAAATCTGCTTGGCTCCATCTCGCTGCCGAACCGTTTGTTCAAATAAAAAATATAAAAAAAAAAAGAAAAAAAAAAGAAGAAAACAACCCACCCTCTTACTTTATTTACATTGCACTCAAGTTTCCGCTGTACAAAAGATTTGCAGGTGCAAATATGTCCTGCCTTCATTAACTTCCCCTCCCTTTTTAATTTATGTGATTTCAATTTTCCTTCCCTGTACTGTTAATTAGGGGACCCTCTAATCAGTACCATTATCACAGTGGTATTCATGTTTAGGAAAGCTGCTAAACAAATGCTTGCAAAATTGCTAAATGGCTAATTAATGTCTGTTAATTAAGAAAATTGCTCATGGTAACAAACCATGCCATTGCTGGCAGCAGCTAGAAGGCGAACACTTGTTGAAATTAGTAACGAGGCAGGTAGAGAACATCTGCTCCGGCGCCAGTCCTGGAGCCTGCCGTCGCTTCCCATCACCTACTGACAGAGCTCCTTTGCTTTCTCTACCAATTCCACCTCCTTGGACTCGAAAAATAATTTTTTTTCTTTTTTTTTTTCCCTTCCCTCCCTTCCGTTAACACGCACCGGTATATTCTTGCACCGAGCTCGCGGTTTTTCCAAGCAAATTTTCATTCCGTGCTTTTAAGGGAAATTTAAAAAAAAAAAAAAAAAAAAAGATAATTTAAAGTGGGCGTTCGAGCCCAAAATGTCAGCGCCTGCTGCATTGCAGCCTCCAACCTGCGCCAACTAATCTCTCCTTTTTTCCCCCTAGACATCCTTTCTTTGCTCGCAAGCCATTTAACTCGCATCCTTAGGGAATCCACCTGGAGGAAGGATGTTGCATCCCTGCGGGGCGGCCCCAGTGGTGCCGCCCAAACGCCGCCCAGGCGTGAGCTGGGCCGTGCTCCTCACCCTCCGCGCTCGCTCCGGCACCACCAGCGATCCACGGTCAAAACGCAAACCCGGAGGTGTTTCCAACCTTTGGGATGAGNATTTTTTTTTTTGCATATCTCATTATTCATTGCGTAGCTACAAACGAATAGAAACTCAATTAAAAAGACGGGGGGAAAAAAAAAAAGGGAAAACAATAACTGAAAACCGGGAGAACTGACTCCCTGACTAAACAGGTCCACCCATGAATCCTTTTTTTAGCTCTTTCTGCGCTTTCATGTGCTAATCTATAACCTCCTTCTACTGTCTGACCTCACAGGGACCGCCTGGGTCACAGCCCTCGCCACACGCACAGCCTCCACCCCACAATCCTAACAGCATGATGGGACCCCACAGTCAGGTAAAGACACTAGCGATGGGTAGGGCTGTGAACCGGGACGTGCGCTCGATTTACTTCTTTTTTCCCCCCCTCTGTAAGCGATGCTGGGCAGCAGTACCTGCTCCCCGGGGAGCATCCCCCCGGGCACCTCAGCTCCGAAGCAAAATGATGGGTTTTTTCCCCTTTTTTTTTTTTCCTTTTTTTTTCCTTTCTTCTTTTTTTTTTCTTTTTTTTTTTTTTTCTTTTTGGATATGCAGCTGTCAATGGACTGAGAAGTCAATTGTGGGTATCAGACTCTTTTACCATCCCCAGGTAGCCTGAGAAATTTAACTTGATGTGGGTTTTTAATCTTCTGTTAGTAGCAGCAGTTGTGCAAAAAGTAACTTTAAGCATTTCTTCTTTTTTTTTTTTTTTTTTTCAGTAGTTAGCACTGGGGTTTTTTGTGTATGCGTGTCTGTATGTGCTTATTTGCCACTTTTTTTAATACATTTCTGTATATTTAAACTTGAACAGTGTCTAACACTCAGGGTTTCCCGTGCACTAATTTTAACAGCCTCACCTAGTGTTGCCGATGCCAAACGCTCTCGAACAATAAACCCGCAGAGAAAATGTTTATAAAGACGGACTCCAGACACCTTTCCTTTTTTTTTCTTTTTTCCCTTTTGAAACACGACTTTTTTAAAAAAGGATGTCTCCAGCCAAAAAAAAAAAAAAGCAATCCAATTCAGCACTACCAGAGGCAGTGTGTGCAGGCTGAGCGGCGTGCGTGGGGAGCGTGCTGCCTCCCCGCAGCTCAGCCCTGACCCCCCTTTTGTGTCCCCGCAGCCGTTCATGTCGCCGCGCTACGCCGGAGGTCCCCGGCCCCCCATCAGGATGGGCAACCAGGTACTGCGCTCCCGGGATGCCAGATTCCCTCGGGATTGCTGTTAATGTGGGGAGGGAGACCGTGGCCAGGTATCTTGCAGATGCTCCTTGGGTTTGGGTAGCAAGCATTGCCTCCCTCGGGCATCCTCTGTTTCCTTGGTGCTGCAGCATCAGGTGTCACTTAACTATTGGGGTTTGATTTTATTTTGAGGTTCGGGCATATCCAGGGCGGAAACAGCCGTGGGGAACGTGCCTCTTTCTACCTGTGGGGCTTCCAGCAGGGCTGTGCCATGCCATGTGCTCGCTGCCTGGCTGGATTTTCCCTTCAATCGCAGAAAATTAAAGTGATGGAGATAATCCTGCTGCTGGGCTGACCAAGCGCTTAGATCAGCGGCAGGGTCAAGCAGGGCAGGTCAATGCTGAATTTTTTGGGCTGGGTTTATCCTCTTATCCCGGCTTAAACAAGGGCAGTTTGTTTCTGGTCCTAGGGATGGAACCTTCCACCCCACGCCCTGCCTGGATGCGTGCGTGGCTTTGCTTGAGGAATTCATGTCCTTCCTCAACAATGCCATGCAGATCCATAGGGTAGTGTCCAATCCACAAGTTATTTGTCGCTAAAGGGAAATTCAAAGAAACCTGTAATTCCAGAGGTGACTGTGCAAAAATTGGGAGCTTGTTTTTTGGCTATCAGTGTTCTTTTTGTGTAGGTCTAATTAGCAGAAAGAGCAGAATAGTCAAGAAATGGGATGTAGTAGCTTGCTCCGTGTTTGTGCTTGCTGGATTTGGGACTTGAATAGCTGGAACCTGCTAAATGATGGTAAGACAGCTGAGATGTGGCTGAGAAAAATGCAGTGGGGCTCAGCCTCCCTCCTGGGGCACTGGTGGCTGTTTTAGCGAGGTATTAATTGCCTGCACCTCATCACGGGTCAGTTCTAACAGGACCCCATCCTGCTGTGGTCCAGGGCTCATCCCAAGTCCTCTGGAGGTGAGCACAGTGAGCTGGGCAGGCAGGAAAGGCAGGGGACTGGTTTGGAGAGGCTGCTCCCACAGCAGGATCAATCATCCAGGGGTGGGTGAAGTTAATTAGAAGGATTTCATTTTTGCCCCCAAACACCACATATAAAGCACATGTTTGTACCTACGCGGAGCTCGGCGAGGTTATGGTCACATCCTGAGGGACAAGAGGAATAAATAGGCAGGCAGGAAGGTCAGGCAGCAGAAGTGTAAATATCCACCTCTACAACCCCTCTAGTTTATCTTCCTGCTGCTGCCAGCTTCCAGGCTGCAAAAGACTTGGGACTGGGCAGATTCTACCTCGGTGCAGCCAAGTGCTCCCAGTGCCTGCACTGTGCCCCTGCACTGGGATCCTCAGTGTTGGCGTCCAAATAAAAGGCAGCACTGGAGCAAAACTGTTTTACAGTTTGCTTCCCCCAGGCAGATGATACCTGTGTTTTTCTTCCCCTTTATCTGTTCAGAGCAGCCTTTGAACTTTAAACAGAGGTGTTGCCCAAGCAGAGCGTGGGCTTGGGGAGGGGGAGCATCTGCCTTGCCCTTTGCCTGCATAGGAAGGGTCCCAGTGCACATGGAGCATCTCCCCTCCGCAGCCCTTGAGTCGCTGTGACCTGATGCTGTGTAATACCAGGATGCCATCCTGGCGGTCACCTCGCCCTGCTGGATTTCACACCTCAGCCCAGGCTTTTCCCCGCTGCCCTAAAATGTGACATCACAAAGGCTGCGGGGAGGAGGAGACTCTGGTGCCTTGTTTGGTTTTTAGAGGGTGTTTGCGAAAGGATGAGAGAGGCAGACACCTGGGGGCTGTAGCAGTAGGATGTGGGATGCAGAAGGATGCAGCAGGATGCAGCAGGACACGGGATTTGTGTTTTTTTAATCTTCCTCCCTTGTTTTCCCAGCCCCCGGGCGCCGTTCCCGGTACACAGCCATTGCTGCCCAATTCGATGGATCCCACGCGACAGCAAGGTAAGCCCAGCAGAGGAGGGCTGGGCATTATCCTTCCTCCTTAGCTGGTAATTTGGGACCCGGAGTGGCTGCAGTGCTGTCTTAACACCCCTCCTTTCCTCCCAACAGGGCACCCCAACATGGGCGGCCCCATGCAAAGGATGAATCCTCCGCGAGGGATGGGCCCCATGGGTCCTGGTCCACAGGTAAGCCCAAAGCCAGAGAGCATCCTACAAACCATCGGAACAATCTCCTGGGGCTCGGGGGGGCTGGGAGTTCCCCCCCGCCACGCCCTGTCCCCACATTAGTGTTAATGCGTTTTACATTAGTCTTGCATCTGGAAATCCCTCCTTTTAACATGAGTGAGGTCTTCAGAGCTCATTAAGGGTATTGCAGCCTCCCTCCTGCCCTTCTGTCAGAGGGGATGGCACTTAGCTCCGTGCTGGAGCAGCCTTTGAGTGCATTACACTGCCTGCCTGGGAAATAGTTACGACCCGAACAGCAGGAATGGGCAAGGAGGCTTGCATTTAAAAGAAATAAATAAAAAGAAATGGCAAAGATCCCTTTAGCAAGGGAATAAGGCTTTCCCCTGCGAGGTTCCCCTCCACCTGCCCCTCCTGCCGCCTGCTTGAGCTCTCTATTTCAGGAAAGGGGAGTACACTCTTGAAATTAAGCAGATCTGGGTTAATATATGCTGTCACTCCGTTGATTCGCTTTGCGGAGTTGGCTTATTGTTGACTCACTCCTGTTTGTTCCTTCTACAAGACTTCAAAACCAGATTACCATATTTTGGTTGGAGGTTTATCCTCTCTGCATCGTCGCCTACGTGGAGTTTGTAGCGCGAGGATCAGAGTCTGTCAAGAGACAGGCGGGTGCGCTGGAGTTTTGTTTTGTTTTTCCCCCAGAGACTGTTGAGATAAGTGAATGTTGTGTAAAGAGGGAGTTGTGTCATCCCTTTAACACCAACCTGAGGATGCTGCTCGGGGATGCTCAGCCATCTCCACATGCCCCCGGATCCATGTAGGGCAGGAGATTAAAAAAACCCCGCACGAGCATCGTTCCACGGACGAGCCCTCCAACAGCGCCGCTCCTGTGCTTGAAATCCTCCTTTTCCTGGCGGATTGCACCCAAAAAAAAAAAAATTTAAAAAAATGGCCTTTGCCAGCGTGGCCTGTGCCAAGGCGAGCGGCGGCGGCTTGCCCGGGGGAGGCTGCTCGCTTCCCACTGCCAGAGCTCACCGCGGAGCTTGGAAGCGGCGAGCGCGCACCGAGCACCGCGTGGGATGGCGGCGGCTCCAGGAGCCGGCGGGAGCTGTGAAATGTTCAGAGCTTTATTTTTGACTCCGCCGGTCCCTGTGTACGTACATTAGGGAGAGGGGTTGGTTTTTTTTTTTTTTAAGAGGCAGCCTTTCCCTGGAGGAGCGCCGGGCTTCCCAATCTGGCACCCGCGGGCGCTGCCTCCCCGCAGACATCCAGGAATCGGCGCCTGCACCGGCAGCCACCAGAAATACCAACCCCAACCCAGCAGCCCCTCACACCTTGCATGCTCAGGGCTTGTTTTCCTTTAAGCTTCGCATCGGGACCTTCCCAAATACCCCTCGAATGATTCTGGAGGGCTGCGGCGCATCCAGCCGGGACATCCCGGCGTCCTGACAGCAGCTTCTTATTCCACACCAGTGATGAATCATCCCTTTGAGTTGGTCGCTGTTGCCTTTCTCCCTTTAATAGTGCCAGTTGTGGCTCTGCAGAAGCCAGGACAGGGTTTTGCCAGCGCCTCTGTGAAGAGGGTTTGTAGCTGCCTTGGTTTTGGCAGTGTCTTGCCAAAGCCCGGCATCCAGGTTGCTCGGCACAGCTGCTTTCCCTCCCCACCCTCCCTGAGCATCTTTCAGCTGGCTTCGTCTTCCAGCCTTTCAGCTCCAATTAAAAACGCTGAGCCCTTTTTCTTTCTCTTTTTTTTCTTTTTTTTTCTTTTTTTTCTTTTTTAACAAGAGGGTTTTGATGCTGCTATTCAGTGTAAATGGCTGAAATTTCAATCAGTTAAAGGCTTGCCGGTAATTTGTTTGGGGAAAGCCCTTTTCTTCCTCTTCAAAACAAACTTTGGTGATGCCCTCAGCCGAGCGAGCACCACGTTCTGGTGCACCCACAAATCCTGGGAAAAATGGACAGCACTCAAGTGTTGTGCTTAAAACCCTGCTCGGAGCACTCCTGGGGGCTGTGGGATAGGAAGTGGCCAGCAGTCCTTCCTCTCACTCCAGCAGTTTTTTTTCTTTAAATGGCAGAAATACAGTCCAAAAAGATCCAGCACAGGGAGGGAGGCGGGAGGGGAAGAGCAGCAGCGTG
The DNA here is from genome assembly GCA_013396735.1 of Grallaria varia. Classification (NCBI taxonomy): domain Eukaryota; kingdom Metazoa; phylum Chordata; class Aves; order Passeriformes; family Formicariidae; genus Grallaria; species Grallaria varia. Next base: position 465,674 of record VWZG01000688.1, on the reverse strand, counting down.
ACCTAAATCCGGCTGCACGTCGCCTGGAGGGCACAGGGAGCAAAGCACAGAGCAAATGGAGCGCGGCATTCGGGGGATTCCTCTGCCTTTGCTGCCTTGGGCTTGGCTTTGTGCTAGAGCTGGTTTTAGGAGATGAGGGGGATGCAGATCTGAGGCTCCCGGTCCCAGCTGGAGGCTAAGCCAGGGTGGAATAAGGCAGGAGAGGAGCCCCCAGGGGCTGCCTGCCCTCGCCGGCTCCCCACGGCTGCAGACCCGCTCCGGGAGATGGAGCAGAGAGCTGGGGGGCAATGGGAAAACAAGCCTGGCTTGGTGTTCCATACTCCAGCCATTTTCCTGCGAGCAGGGGATGCTCCATCTCGGGGGGAGCTCATGCAGCCCTTCCCTGTCCTTACATTGCAGCAGGAGCCTTCCAGGTGGTGTCTTTTCTCCTCCTGCCCCTCTTAAGGATAATCCCAAAAGGCTGTAGTTGGCACCAGGGGCTGTGAGTGGATTTGTCTGCCCAGAGCTGGGTGGGGAGTGTTTTCCCTTCACCCAGGGAGGCCTCAGAGAGCACGGAGGGGGAACTTTGGGGTCAGCCTGACTCCCATCCATATTCAGCTGCCTGTTTATAAAAAAACACAATTGCCTCTACGTTCGTCATCAGTGATTTCTTTTTTTTTTCTGAATCTCGTTTTTGCAAACAGACCTGCTTGGTTTTATGTTTGTTTATTGGGGTTTTTTCCCCTCCCCTTGTCTCTCTGGTGCCCGTTCCCGTTACGATAGACTGACCCTTGGTTATCCTTGCAGAACTACGGCAGCGGCATGAGACCTCCACCCAACTCCCTAGGCCCTGGCATGCCTGGAATTAACATGTAAGGCAAACCCCCGCAGCGGGAGGGATGTTTGACTGCTGACTCAGGGCTGGGGGACTGTATGGATGAGAACACAGCATTCATTTTTTTTTCCCTGTTTAATTCTGACCCCAGGGGCCCGGGCGCCGGTAGACCGTGGCCAAACCCCAGCAGTGCTAACTCAGTGAGTATCCCACAGTTCTTACAGCAAAAGCAGGGTTGGTTGGGAGCTGTTCTGCAAACATTGCCCCTTAGGTGAATCCTGGTAAAATGAAGGGGTTCCCCAGGCTCCTGCTTAGGCTGCCGGGCCTTGGGACCCCCATGCTGGCCAGGCTGAGGGGGCCATAGGGGTTCTTGGCTGTGCCCTGCTGGGGTCCCGCCCATGGGAGCCCCCGTGCACCCCGTGGCTGAACTTGGCTCTCTTCTCCCTACAGATCCCATACTCTTCTTCATCGCCTGGTACATACGTGGTGAGTCCTCCTGCTCCATCTGTCCGTGCTGTCAATGAGGTGCAGAGATGTCACAGGAGCTCATGCGCTTTGGGGTGCCATCGGTGCCGTGGGGGGTCACCAGGCTGGCTTTGGGGGGTCTGAGGTCCAGCTAGAAGAGGTGTTTGAAAATGTGGCGGGGTGGGAAATGCTCATGTTTGCACATCTGACTCCTGCTTTGTGTCTCCACAGGGTCCGCCCGGCGGTGGTGGTCCCCCAGGGACACCCATCATGCCCAGTCCCGCAGGTACGAGCCCACCAAGACCCCCTTCTCCCAGGCCAGCCCCCCAGGCTCCTGCCCCTTCCCCTGCCAGGAGACCCCCATCCCTTGGGCTGTGCCCACAGGCAACCAACAGATTTTGGCTTTTTGGGGAGTGAGCAACATGGGTTGCGTGGCTTCGGGATGGCATTTGAGGGTGTTCCTACATCCCCCCCATGGATTTGGGAGCTGGGGGTGCTCAGGAAGGGGAGGAATTGCCTCCCCCTCACTTCCCAGGCAGGAGTTGAATTATTTTTCACAGTTGAATTTCGGTGATTAAAAACTTTGTGGATCTTCATTAAATACAAATTAGCCAGAAAATGGTGGTAGTTAGAGGGAATTTTAGGTGATAAAATACAAAAGTGGCATGAGTTTGTTTTAATTAAGAAATGAATTAATCACCCGACTTACTGGGCTTCACTGTTCCACAGATTCAACAAATTCAAGTGACAACATCTACACAATGATTAATCCAGTACCGCCCGCAGGCAGTCGATCGAATGTAAGTCTGCTTTCTAATAATTTACATATCAGATACCATAACAAATCATAATTAACTTCATCAGTTGAGAGTAAAGCAGTTTAATTGATTTCAGCCATTTGTTACAAAACAGAAATAAAACAAACCATCAAAAAGCGATTAACTCTTGGGCGACTTTGTTAATTTTTTATGCTTATTAAGAGAGCAGCGGTCCTGCTGCTCCGGCCGAGGTGGTGGCAGAGAGGTGCTGGGTTCTGTGGGATGCAGGCAACCTTAAATCTCATTGGATGCTGCTTGGAGGGAACTCTCTGTGATGCTCTGGATCTGCCACCCAGCCAGATTTTGTCGGTGAACCCACAGGACCAGGGGGTGATGCAGCCCCAGGTTGCACCAGGGGAGGTTTAGATTGGATATTAGGAAATTTTTTTCCATGGAAGGGGTTGTCGAGCATTGGAATGTGCCTGCCCAGGGCAGTGGTGGAGTCACCATCCCTGGAAGTGCTCAGGAGACATGTGGATATGGCGCTTGAGGATGGTTTAGTGGTGGTGCTGGGTTGATGACTTGGTGTTCTCATGGTCTTTTCCAAGCTTAACAATTCTATGGTTCTGTGATGTGTCCCTCCCTGCCCTGCTCCAGAGGGATGACTGGGGAGGGGACGGTCCCCAGGAGCCACCGCAGCCGATGTTTGGAGTGGGTTTTGTGGCTGATTTTTGGTTTTGTCCCCTTTCTGTTGTGCAGTTCCCAATGGGCCCCGGCTCCGACGGCCCCATGGGCGGCATGGGCGGCATGGAGCCCCATCACATGAACGGATCCTTAGGTGAGCAGCGGGCAGGGGGCCCTGAGAGCCCTTCCCTCCCTGGGGACACCAGCAGAGCATCCCCAGGGCCTCCTGGGGTCAGCCCCCAGCTGGCACCGGTGGCTCAGAGAAGAGCTGGAACTCGGAAGGGGGTGTGGGGGGCATGGGGCCATGGCTGCATGCTCAGTGAGGCTTTTCTCCTTTCTCTCCCCTCTGTGCAGGGTCAGGAGACATAGATGGACTTCCAAAAGTAAGTGGGTTACAGGGTTGGGTGTGCGGGCTCCCCTTTTCCCGGCACTGGGGTACCGGTGTGACCCTGATGGGTGGGGACATGTTGGGAAACGTGACTGTGGTGGGCAGGGCTGTGTCCTGCCCCCACGGCGTCGTGAGGGGCATGGGGACCTGCTCACCCCCTCCCTTCCCATCTCCCACAGAATTCTCCAAACAACATAAGTGGCATTAGCAATCCCCCGGGCACTCCAAGAGACGATGGGGAGCTGGGAGGCAACTTTCTCCATTCCTTCCAAAATGACAATGTGAGTGAGTGCCTGCCTGGGGATGGGGGGACAGTCCCTGGGGACAGCGGTCTTGCCAGTGGGTGCCTTTTGGGCGTGGGTTGTGCCTGTGTGTGAGCTGCTCCGGGACAGAAAAGTGGGCAGGAAGAAATATGCCGGTGGGTGGAAGCTTGGGGTCCTCGGTGGGATGGGGGTGTACTGATGGAGGGGAGAGGATCCTCAGGGTGAAGGTGCAGATGCAGCCAGCTGTGCTGGCCTGGCCAGTTCAACACTCCTCGGGTGGCTGCAGACATCCATCCCTCCTCTTCTTCCTCTGTTAGCAGCACGTACACGTGTGCATGTTAATTATTTGTTCTAAACTGCATCTCACCCCATACCGTTCTGCTGATTTTGTTCCCGGAAAAGCAAGTTACAGTGCAGATTACACCCTGATAAATTCGAGTCTCCAGCATACCCTCCCCGCCTGGTTTATTAGATCCAATTAGGTTGCCGTGTAGTTGTCATCAGCCTCCTTTTGCATCCCCCTTCGACGTCCGGGGGAATCTGACCCGCCTGGTTTCTCACCCTGGCTCTGTCTCTCTTCCAGTATTCCCCCAGCATGACGATGAGTGTGTGATTTCCCTCCCCCTCCTCCTCTCCAGGATCAAGAGAGTCAGCTGCCGTTCGGAGGATCTCAACGAATTATGCAAGAAGAAGAAGAAGAATAATCTAGGTGTTTGGGCAGGGACACGCGTGGTGGGGGCCAAAACCCCAGGTTTAGTTTCATGCAATAAAAAGGCTGAACTTTTTATTCCATAAAACATGAAGGACAAAACTTAAAATATTTCAAGACATGACAAGACCCTTCTTTGTGCAGAAGGGTTTATATATGTACATGACACTTCTTTTTGGAAACAAACGGAAGCCTCTAGCACCCAACTCCGATCTCTTTGCTTTGTTCTTTTAAATAAAGACAGAAACCGAACCTGTTGTATGTTTGTGCCGTGCGACACCAGGAAGCTAGTCTAGATATGGAATCATGTTGTCTCTGTTGTAGTCATTTTTTTAAATAAACTGGACAGTTTACAATGGTGGTTTTCGTTCAGAAGGCCTGTTTTTTGTTTTTGTTTTTGGGGTTTTTTTTTCCCTTCTATTTTTGGGGTTTTTTTGTTTGTTTGTTTGTTTGCAGCACAACGCTTCCTCCTCCAGTTATCAAGATCTGCTTTGGGGAAGAGACTCCACCACCTCGTTATAAAGTTGTTAACGCAGGTGACCCCTTCTAGGATCACATCCTCGAATGAATCGTGATCTTGCTCTCTGTGACTGTGGCATGCACTGTGTTAGTCATTCCCCCCTCTCTGAGTACAAGAAGAAATCTCTTGTCCCTCCCTTCCCCAGAGTCCTTCAGCTGGTTCACTGCAAAAATCGATTTTGTAAACATTTTCTTTTTTTTTT
>VWZG01000688.1:390165-459716 GCA_013396735.1 Grallaria varia | reverse complement strand
GGGGATACTGAGGGTGTCGGTCTCATAGTTACAGTCAGGTTAATATTTCCCAAGTAATAACCAAACACAGATTTCTTGCATCAGCAAAACCCAGGGGCTCCCCAAGGGGTCAACATTTTTTCCTTTTCCACTTCACATCTTGTTCGGGTTTTGGGGTTTTTTTTTTTTCCTTTTTTGGGGGTTTGTTTGGTTTTTTTTTTTTTTTGTTCTGACGTGAGGAAATGAAAGGACAGGTTTTAATGTATTTTAAAATGAATAGCTAAATTATTGTCTGCATTGGTATGGGATGGTTTTTTGAATGAAACGGTTCTCCCCCCTTTACCCCCCTCCCCATGCTGTAATAAATATCAACATAAACATTTGATTTCGGTGCTCTGCAGTTTTTTCCTGGTGTTTGTTGCCAGACCCAGGGCGGGAGTCGGGGATTTTTTTCCAGCCTTTATCAAGGACCAAACGCCAGGTTTGGGATGCAGGAGCACAGGCGATGCAGAGCTGAGAGGTGGTGTTTTAGTGGGGTGCTGGAAGTTGACCCCAAAAAGATTCCCAAAGGGATTTGGCTGCGGTGCAGGACCTGTGGCACTGGGAGAGGTTTGGTTTAACAATGCCCGCTTGTTTTTTGGGTTTAATTCTTTTTCAATATTTTGAAAATTCAGCTTTTAACCTAGAAAACCAGTGTTGCCCTGAGCTGAGGATTTGCCTGCCAGACCCTTGCCCTCCCCGCTGCAGGCAGAGGAGGACTCTCAGGGGCTGAAAAGGGAATTTATTTTTTTTTTATGCTGAGCCCCAGGGTTTCCTCCTTAGAGGCTGAAGGAAATGGAATGCCAGTGTGGCAATGGAGCAGCATCCAGGGAGAGCAGCTGGGTCCGGCCACCTCCAGTTGCTGGAGTCCTGCACTGCTGGGAGGTAAGCAAGGGAGGAGAAGACTCAAGTGTTACCTTCAAAAATATATATATGGATGTACATACATACATATATAATATATTGGGCTTGCATTGGGGTTTGCTGACTCCCTCCTCAGGCAAGGGGTGGCTCCAGTGCTGGGTGGGTGTTTGCATCGTAGGATCAAACCCAGCTCCAGGCTCCGAAGGAACTGCTGGGGATGGAGAAGCCCAGGCGAGGCTGACCTGGTTCCCTGATGGAGGTGCCGTGGCATTTGGAGTGAGATTGGGGATGTTCAGGCCTTTGCATGGGTGGTTGGAAACTCCAGGTGCCTGAAACGCTCCTGGGAGCTGCTCTCTGAGACTTGTTCTCTGCCTTTGACTAGTTGAGGCAGGACGTGGTTGGCCGCGAGCACGCAGCTCTCCCTTTCCTTGCGGGAATGCTCCAGCGCGGGCGGTGGGCTCGGGGGGCTCTGAGCCATCCTGGAGCTCTGCCATTCCTGGGGAAAATTCCCACCTGGCAGCAGCACCCACGGTGACCTCACTGCTGCCATCCCAGCAGCCAGCGCCCTTCGCTCGTGGACGGTGGAGGAGCAGGAGGGTGAGGAGACGGTGCTTTGGATGGCTGATGGGTTTGGGGAGCAGCCAGAGAAACGAGAGCCTGCAGGGCCCACCAGCGTGTCATTAACAGTGGGGCTGTGCAGTGGGGTGCGTGTGCACCCTGTGTTGCATGTGCAGGTTTGCTCTCGGGGTAATGCCACAGGTATCTGTGCACGGGGCTCACAGCCATGTGGAGTTTGGTCCAGGCAATCACGTCCCATGTGCTTTGCAGGGAGCAGAGTGTGAGCGTTGGCCATCACTTGGAGTCATAACCCCCAAGGGTTAAGGTGAGGAAATCGTGCCCTCCCAGCTCCCTGGAGCCATCCCTGCCTGCACTGCCCATCCAGGCCCTGCTTGGCTGCCCAGAGCACCAGGCTCCTGCACTGCTGCCTGGTTTTATTGCAGAGCATAGAAAAGTCCTTTCTGTTGGTTCTTAAGGGTCACAGACTAATTTTATTAAATATTGCCATGAAACTGCCAAGTTCCCTCCTCTAAATGTCTCCTGAGCCCAACCTCAGGGATAATTGTCTCCCCCATTAGTTTTCATTAAATTAAATGCAGGAGGAGGATCTGAACAACCAAGGGCTCCAGGCTGAGCACAGGGTGTACTTGCTGGCATGATGAGTGCAGCCCGTGGAGCTGGATTTTGCACCGGGAGCAGTTCAGGGGAAGGGAGGGTGAAGTGGTGGAGCCGGGACGGCACCATGTGCCTCATCCCCAGGCAGGCTGGGGGCCAGTGGCTGCAGAGCTCAGCTCTGTAAAGCCAGGCTTCTGCAGAGCTCTGCCCTGGGCAGCCAAGCTCTGCCAGGTCCTGGTCTCGGGCTCCTGCCACCCAGTTCTTGCGTGTTCTGCTTCCCCGGCTGCCATTCATTAAAAGTTAATGCCTGTCCCATGGTCTGTGCTGAGGTAACACCATTCATCTGCCACCGAGCCTTTATAACTTATTGATGCCAACCCACACGTGCCTGTGCGACCCATTGTTGGGCTCCCAGTCCCACCTCCCTCAGCTGGGACAATTCCAGCAGGTCACACTGGAGGAACTGGGAGAGCCGAACTATGCACAACACACTCAGGAAGAGTAGTGGGACACCATGGACAGATGGAGGGGTTGCCTGGTCCATGGACCACAACGGACCAACCTGTGCAGCCGTGCCAGGTGCCAAGCTGGGAGTCCCGCTCTGCCTGCTTTGTGTGCCTCTCCAGGACCTCAGAGGAGCAAACCCTGCATGAGGATCAGCTGCTCCTTCCAGCAGTTCCTGAGTGCTGCTTCCCCCTCACCGCAGATGAGACCAGCCCTGCCCTGAGCAAACCAGGGACGTGGCCTTACTTGCTTGTGTTATGATCCCTTCGCCCTCAGTGGCTTCCTCACGTAACCTCTGAAGCCTCATTCTCCTGCTGACCTTCCCCTGTCTCACTGCTCCCACCATTTTTTAAAACTCCCTTTGCTCTGCCTGTATCCATCCCCTCCTGCGCTCACACTCTGCCTCTGCCCACTTTGGAAACAGCAGGATTCCAGCTTCCCTTGCTCTCTGCTCTTCTGCTGCCTGCCCTGATGGAGATGTCCTTGAAGCATCTGTAGGGACTTTGCTGCCTTCCCACACAGACCACAATCTCCACAGCATCCCACATCTACTAGGAGCACGGGAGGTGTTTCACCTCCCCAGCACAGATGTTTTTCCACCAGGCTTCCTCAGGGAGCCTCTCTGCTCAGGAATGCTAACAGGCAGCTGGCTGCCCTGCAGGGCTTCCTCCCTAGGACGGGTAATGATCCGAAGCCGGAAGAGCGAGGGGGTGTCAAGCAGGGTCCGTGTGACACAGCAGGGAACCAACAGCCCGAGAAAGAAAAACCTACAGGCGCCACAGAGCACGGGTGTACTAAAATATATGCCCAAATACCTGGGTGCAAACCACAGACCTGAGCAGATTTACACCTGTGAGCTGAATTAGGCATCACCCAAGCAGGCAGGCTTAACACAATTCAGGTAAGTGCCACACTTACTAAACTGTTTCTCTTTGGAGCATTTCTCCTAACTATTGAGGGATTTGTTTATTTAACCTGCAGCTGCTGCGTCCCCATTTACGGGGTGCAACTGTTGATCTCAAATGTGACCAGTGAGTGTCTGCTGAAACCTGCGGAGTGGAGCTGCCTGATGGACTGGAACACACACCTGGGCTGTTCATCCAGGTGGTCAGAGACCACAAAGCACAGACCAGCCCCCGACAAAAGACACTGAGGAGAGATGAATTTCTCAGAAATATGCTCTTCCACACCTTAAAATAGTGCAGGCTGTCCTCTTCCTTCCCATGTGCTGGAGGATATCAGAACTGCAAAACATTCTACATTTGGCTGCAGCTAATTTAGCTTTCATTTTACAAAACCCACACTAATCCCCCCATGTTAAAAAGAATATGCTTCCTGCTCAGTTAACTCTGTGTGGCAGGAAGAAATTCTTCCTTTGTATTTTTAGCAGCAAATACCAGCTACAGGCACCAAAGTTTCATGCTACATTCTACACCACCTTCGCCAAATGCAGCAGTCTCTTCATCCAGGATTGGGGGATAAAAGAACCACAGTTCTACAGATCCAACAAAGCAATCTCTCTGATTAAGTGCTTTGGGAACTAAGCACAGGGCAGCACGACGCATCCTGCAGCAGCCAGGAGTAAAACAAAGTCAAAGCCAGGCAGAATGAAAAAGCCTCGTGTCTCAGGCTCCCCCCATGAAGCTTTGTAAGTCTCTTCTGCATTCAGAGGGACTCAAAGCAACCTCAGGAACAGGTTTGAGTCTGGCTCTGTGCAGAAGCTCACTGAGAGCAGAGCCTGTGCAGAGGAATAATGACTGGCTTATGTTCTTCCCAGGCAATGGAGGAAGAGTGCAGGAGGATGCATTTGATGACTTCTCTAACCCAAATCCAGAGGCGAGCCCCTAAAATGAAAGAGCTTCCTCATGCACTATTTAGTTTTAAAAAAACATTTTACTTTCACTAACAATATAATTTATTTTTTAAAGTAAATTAATCCACCTTTCTTTAATTATGTGATGGTCCTGGCAAAGAGAAACAGCAGGTACAGTTGGTGAAGTATTTTCATTTGAGCTGAATTTCACACACTTCCATGCAGATACAGTGCCAGAAACTTCTTGAATGTGTCTGGCTGAAAGCCATAAATTCCAGCGGGCTTCTGCAGAGAAAAAGACATGGATGCTCAGCTTGCAGTGAAGTGATTAATGTAGACAAACAACGGCTTTAAACATGCTTGAGTAAGACTTTCAGGCGTGGTAGCTTCCAAATTGTGTTCTCTTCCCCAGAGGGGTTTGTGCGGGGGTACTTGCACTGGTGTCAGCCTCAGAGGGCCAAATCCCTTTGCCCATCAGTGAGACACTCTCCCAGCACAACCAGTGCTGACAGCCCCGTGCTCTCCTCACCCCCCCAGCCAGGCTGACAGTTGCCCGTAAGCGTTTCCTTCATCAGGGCTGGTTTTAAACAAGCATATTATGAGATGGTGGATTACAGACAGGGATATCTGTATGTAGGAGCTCGTATTAAGCTTGCCATGTGGCACATCAGCACCACAAACACTCAGGAACTGTTCCCCTCAGGAACACCTACTTAGGGAATAACTAGGCCAGTGCCCACGTCAGGTCCCTTCAGCTGGTTTAAAACCCACTGCAGCTCTGCACCTGCTCTCAAACCCCCCACCGAGGTGAAAGGGCAGGATTTCCAGGACCATTTCCCAAGTTTTGCTTACCACAACAACTCTCTTCTTGATTTCTGGAAGACACTGGGCTGCCTCATACAGTTTCTGATCAGAGTCGACCCACACTAGATTCTTTATGCCATCGCTAGAGACAAGGTCTGTTGTATTTAACTGGAACACCATGAACTGGAAGAGCTGACCATCTGTGCCAATGCTTTGCACCACTATTGGCTGCTCCAAAACCTTGGGATCATTCTAGGAAAAGAAGTGGGGGATGGAGGAGAATGTTTTAAAAGCCAGTTACTACAGAAATTGTGTGAGTACTTGCTGATTCTGCATCTTAGAGTTGGTTTAAAGCCAAGATTTTAATAAACGTATTGTTACCTTGCCCAGAAAATTACTCTAGTCAAACAAGTTTTGAATGTAGATTTTGTATTTTAATTAAAATTCCTACTTCAGCCAGCAATGAAGTGTCAATTTACATACTGAGCTGTGGGATGGGTTAGTTTTACAGCTGAACCTACTCCCTGGTTCCTGCCCATTACCACCCCGGTGCGTGTTACATCACGAACACACTTGTTGCTGAGCGGTGGATTTCTAGATCAGGAGACATCTGTAACCTCAACGTTGGGGTTAGACTTCTGGATGTGAAAACTACTGTAACGTGCCACGGCAAGGGAATTTCAGGCCTCTCTCCACTTGCTGCAGCACTAGAGGAAGAACAAAGGCAGAGCAGCAGCCTCCCATACGTACCCCATACAGCACCTTGGCCTTGGCCAGTGCGTTGCCAAAAGCAAACATCAGCATTTTAGCACGGAGCTGGTCTGGTCTGAACCTGTCAGGGCAAATGTTGGCTGACTCCAGGAAGAACAGAGTGTGAGGATGAGAGTAGGGATAACCATCTCTGAAACCTAAACGGCAGATAGTCACATCAGAAATTGCTCAGCGAGCCGCTGCACCGCCCATGTTTTTTCCCTTTATCTTAAGGAACTGCTAAAGTAATTTGATGGAGTTTAAGTTCTTCTCCACAGCCCTGCTTAGGCCACAGTATACTCACCGCAGGTCTGGTGAGTACATTCTGCTGTACCCAGCTCCTCTGCCCCCTCATTTCCACACAATCCCCCCTCTCAGCTGCCTCACAGAAGGACAAGGACTCCAGGTTAACCCAAACACCGACAATATTATTATCAGCACCCAGATTTACCTGTGTCGTTGAGCTCTTTGTACACATTCACTTCCTGAAGATCAATTGTAGGCAAGATGGGGTGGAAGGTCTCCAGAACATGTTCTTTGGTGGCCAGTATCTCCTCCTTAGAGGCTACTGGTGGTATTGGTGCCATAGAGTTCATGAGTATTCCATTCCGGCCACGGACCTGAAGGAGAATGGATTCTGTGGAGAGAAATTAGACTACATTCAAACACCGGTGAAATCAGATTAGACACAGGTGTACGTTTCCTTTGGCAAGTCTGTTCTGCAAGGCTCACTCTCTCCACCTCACCTCCAAACCCATCTTAAATAGTAGCTCAGCTGTAGGTTCTTCTTCTAAAAGACCAGTGTTAATTGCTGGCATTAGGTTCTTGACTAAACATCCTCAGAAAAACAATAGCACTGATTTGGGACACAAAAATATAAACAATCAGGCCCAAGACACTGGTTCCCTTCTCCCACCATCCTGTCGATATTGTCTACCACATAACACTGTCTTCAGGAGAATATCCTGCCATCATCCAAGGCTGCCCATGCCAACAGCACTTTGTAAAACAGGGAGAATTTCCCGGTTCCATAAACTGTTTCATTTTCTCCAACCCTCAGCCTTAAAGCCAGTAGCCCTATTACTTATCTTACAGAGCTACATGGTTCCACCACAGCAGCAACTAACCTCTTTCCCAGGTCGCTGCTATTCTGTAGTTCCTAGCCAATATCCTTTTACTCAGAGCAGGATACTTCCCAGACATTAGCCGGCATATATGAATTAAGTCTTCAAACAGCACTGGGCTTTAAAATGAGAAAAAAAAAATAATTATACAAAAATAGGACCATAATGGCAGGCAGATGCTTCAGGGGCATGAGTGATGTGAAATTATTGTATGCAAAACATATCATGGCCTAACATTCCCGAACAGTTAACAGAGCTTGCAGATTAATATCACACACACCAATCCTGTTCCAAGCTGGCAGAGGTAATGCTTACAATTATTATTTTAAGAATTGATATTTTGCATCAGCTAGATCTCAAGCTGAAACAGAGACCTTGGCTGGAAAGAAGCTTTAATGCAGTGTAGTGTTTATGTCAGTGCTATTGTCAACATTCAGAATTGTGTTTTACTGGTTGTTTGGGTCGCTGCTTTGTTTGCTTTACAGGCCGACAACCTGACACAGAGGGTGCAGCACAGCCGGCGAGTCTCACAACAGCAGATCCGTGCAGGAATTCTCCTCGTGGCCTTAAAAACCTTCCCTGCAGCTGCAGACTCACCAGTAGTGTTCCCTCTTGGGAATGTCTTCGGTGGTTTCCCAGAGCCTGGCGTGCGAGATCGCGGCCCGCACACGCTCCTCGTGCTGCTGCAGCCCGTGGGCCGGGCTGTCGGCGATGCCCCGCACGGACGGAGGCAAACCTTCCACCAGCTTCGTCTTGGTGAGCCACTGCGCCTGCCGCACCCCTGCGAACACCGCCCCACACGACACCCTGAGAGCCACAGAGGCGAGCGGGACCCCTCCAACCCAGCCCAGGCCGCCGGGCAGCTCGGGAGGCCCGTGTTTGGTGTACAGCCTGTGCGAGGAGAGCGCCGAGCGCCCGTGGAGGGGGCCGCGGTACCTTCCAGCATCCGCACCCGCTGGTGGCAGACGAAGCACCCGCGCTCCTTGTACAGCGGCATCTCCTCGTAGCGCGGCCCCGGGGAGTGCCAAGGGTCGTGCCAACCGCGCTGCCACGGCGGGAAGCGCGGCCAGGCCAGGCCGGGCAGGTAGTGCTGCCGCCCCTCGCAGGTGATGGTGTCCAGCTCCACCTGCTCCCGCACCGGCAGCCGCCGCTCCAGCCGCGCCAGCACCTCCGGCGGCGGCCCGCGCGTCGTCCAGGGCGTGCGCGGCAGCGGCCCGCGGTGGCGGGGCCGCCCGGCGCGGGAGACGATGCCGCGGGTGAGGCCCCGCGCCGCTACCGACAGCCCCGCCCGCCTCAGCGCCGCCGGTCCCACCGCCATCGCCGCCGTCGCCATCCTCCTCCTCCTCCTTCTCCGCCTCAGCGCCCGCCCGCCGCCATCTTGGGCCGCCCTCGCCCCCGGCTGATTGACGGCGGCGCCGGCCAATGGCGAGCGGGCGCGTCCCGCCCTAAGGGACGGTCAGCAAAGTGCCTGGCGGGTGAGGAGCCGGGGCCGTGAGGGTAAGCGGGGAGGGTGGGCGGAGAGAGGCGGCCTCTCGTTCGAGGCGCGGGGGAGCACTTCAGAGACCATCCCTAGGGCGGGGGGGCGCCCCTGAGGGCCCGGGCCGCTGTGCCCGCCGTGCCCCCCGAGCCGTGGGTTCGAGTCCCCCCCGGGCGGTGGGTCCAAGTGCCCTGTGCTCTGGGTTCCGGTTCCCCCCCGGGCGGCGGGTCCGAGCCCCACGGGAGGTGGGTCCCAACCTCTCGGGTGCCCACAGTAAGTGCTCGAAATTCTGTAAATTTCTCAGCCCTGAGCCTTGGCGGTCCCAGCTTCACCCCCGGCCAGGTCGTGGTTACCGCCCCCCCTCTCCCCTCACAGTCCGTGTGTGCTGTGGGAAGCCGGACCAGTCGCCTTTGGTTCTCTCTGTTCTCCACCCCCACCCTCCCAATATATCCTTAAAATCAGTGTATTTGCGTTGCAGCGGTAAGGGTTGGTTAATTAATTGACCTTGACAGTGAAGCTGCTCGAAGCGCTAAATGTTCTCTTTTCCTCGGCCTGGTCACCCGTGGCTTCATAATTTCCTGTGGACCTCCTTGTGTGCAAAGGCCACGGACACAAACGCCTTGGGAACAGCCTTAGCCTGGCCAGGGTGTACAAAAATAGCAGGGTCCCTGTGAGGTCTGCGGCGTGATTTTGGCTTGAGGAGTGTTCGGTGGGTACAACTCGCTCAGAAGCTCCAGGAACAAGGGATAAAATCCCCCTGCCCTTCCCTACGTGTCTGCACTTAGAGGCAGAGTCAGTGCCCGTAACTGAGGAGTTTCCTTGCCTGGGACTTTGCCCTGTTTGCCTCAGATCTCTTGGCTCTAAACCCAACTTTCAGCTCGCTACCCTCCCCAGCCCCGCTCCAAAACTGCACAGCTTGGGCCAGGTCTGGTGGTCGGGTTTGTCACCCATTCTCTTGGTGGCTGGGTTTGCCACCGGTTGTCTTGTCGGCTAGGTTTGTCACCCATTGTCTTGGTGTCCAGGTTTGTCACTCGTTGGCTTGGTGGTTGGGTTTGTCACCCATTGTCTTGGTGGTTGGTTTTGTCACCCATTGTCTTGGTGTCCAGGTTTGTCACCTGTGGTCTTGGTGGCCGGGTTTGTCACCCATTCTCATGAACTGACTTGCAAATTTTGGAGATGTTTCTGCTCCACATGACCAAGCTGCTCTTTTGCAGGAAATCACCACGGCAGAACAGGCAGGATTAAAGGGTGTAGCTTTGGCTGAGCAGCCAGGCTGGGGAGGAGGGCCTCAGGCTATGCTAAGGGTCTACTGTGCAGCTCTGGACTGCTGGCTGTGATCTCTGGAGTTCCTGCACCAGACAGTGCAGAGGCAACAAGCCCTTGAGCAAAAATGGGGTGTTCCAGTCACAGATCAGCCCCAGGTTTTCAGTTTTCTCTGAAGTACAGATGCAACAATCCTCAAGAGGTTATTTTGCCAGCCCTTCTCCAAAAACGCCCGGCTGATGAGCACGTGCCGCTCTTCAACGTGCTGGTTTTGATGCAGGGCTTGTGTTTTGCAGGCAATGAGTGGCAACGAGCAGGACTGGCTGGCTCTCAGACCCCAGGAGCCTTCTCCATCCCAGTGCTGTGGCGGCGGCTGCAAGCCCTGCATCTACGACGTGTATGAGAAGGAGCTTGCACAATGGGAGAGGGCCAAGGCAAAGCAAGACAAAAGCCTTCTCATGGAAAAGCAGGAGCAGGTCGATTTATCTTCATCACATCTTGGATCCTGGACTCTGCTTGTACTTATTAGGTTCTGGGGTTGTGGTGTTGAGCGAGGGATGGAGCAGTAGATTCAAATGGTGCCTTAAGAGATGGCTGTAAATGCAATTCCCCAAACTCTGCTTCACCCTCCCCCTTGGCTGCTCTCTCCCTGCTGTAATGTGATTTTCCAAGTGTCGAGTTCTCCCTGGTGTCGCATTACAGCCCTGAATCTGCAGCTTCTCCTCTCCGAGTTTCCTCAGAGAAGCTCTGTTTTCCTCACCTTTTTCGTCTTTTCCTGATTTTTAGTCTCATATTTTGAGGCTGAAAAAAGCTGTGGTGTATGTGGTGGAGCAGTTGTCCTCAGAGTGTAATTTTAAGCTTGTCAGTGCCCTTTTACATAAGATTAACTATGCTAGGTCAAGCAAAAAAGATCAGCTGAAACAACTGACAATATTTCCTGTTTGCTGTGGCCATCAGTGGGTTGCAAAGTTGCCCCCAAAGCAACGCTTGGCTCTTTTAGCAGAATTATTTCTGTTTGTTTTCAGACATGGGAAAATGATTGCAGTGAGTCATAATAGGATGACCTTGCTGTAAGGTGTTAAAAAAATGTAATTTAAAAAGGTGGGGGGCGGGGCGGGGGGAGAAATGCAAGATCCCAAAGTGCACACTGCAGAACATGATAATGAATCAGCAGAGAGCTGGAATTTGCGCTGGGCCCCGGCGTTTAATACACATCCTGAGGATCTCTGGTGCTAAATTAACACACCCGTTTGCTTCCAGAGAAGAATGAACTCATAAAAGACACCATCTACCCAAGTAATTATTTATTGTTGTTCTTGCAGAGCAATAATTCAGTGCTGAATCCAGATACATTCACTGCGTTCAGCGTGAGCTCAGTGGAGCAGCTGACAGAGGACACCTACCAGTACAAATTTGAATTACCGGGAAACAGCAGCCTGCGATTGAGTTTAGGACAACATATCGTGTTAAGGTATTGTTCTCTGTGCTAGTTAAACAGTCTGCATTATGTAACCTAATACGTAGGGTTTTGTCAATAGACAAAGGCTTCATAGCAGGCAAATCATGATTTCTGTACCTCTGCAACGACACAAATGAAAGAGCTCGTGAGCTCGCTGGCTCTACTAATTCTATGGTAAAAGCCATTCCAAAGCTGTAGTTTTCTTCAGCATTATCCTTGCATCAGTGGGTCAGAAAGAGCTAGGTGTGACTTAAGGAAATCCATTTGCAGAAAGAAAGACTCAAAGAATAGTTGTTACAACAGATGATTTACTCCAGCATGTTGGAATGAAGACAATGAGCTGCACTTACCCCAGAGCTCAGTGGTTTAGGTTCTGTATCTTGGGGTAACTCAGCACCCAGCGTGGAACCCCCAATGCCCAGGCATTGCCTGACTGAGTTCTAGCAAAACAAACCTCCTGTGTAGTTTATTGCTTGCCAGAAAGGGGCCACTTGGGGAAAGTTTCTGTTTCTCAGCCATCTGTGGTGATCATTGCCAGATAGGAAAAGTCCTGTTACGATGCCATTGATCTGCCTCTGTTGACGTTAGTGGTAGGTTAAGAGCTGATGTGTGCAGCTGGCTCCTGCTGCCAGCACATGCCTCTCCCTCCAGCCCTGTCTCACAGTGCAGCAGAGAACAAGGTTTGGCCACTTCAATCAATTCCCGTGGTCAGTAGTAAAGAGCAGGGTGGATATATTCTATAAGACTTACAGGAATATACAGTCTATATTGACGAGACCTCGGGTCAAGGCTGTGCCCAGGCTTTTGTTATTTAATTACCAGATGCTGACTGGACACATAAAGTGACCCCAACCCAAAAGGAACAGCAAACCTAGCCATGGAATTGTTTTCTCTCCCCTTTGCCACTCTGGCACGTTCAGCCGTTTCTCACAGAGTGGCTCAAACACCCTTCCAGAGATGTATCCAAGACCTGGCTTTGGTACAGCTGAGGACACCACTGGGAAAACAGAAGGTGCCTTTAGCCATTATATTCCTCCTGGAATCTTACCTGTGGAAGGGAAATGTTTTGCACCTGTGCACAGGCTGGGCCACTGGGAAGGGGACCTGCGGCCTGCCCTGTCTCCCCAGAGAGGTGCAGGGGTTTGGTAATCCCAAGTGATCCAAGTCACAGTGGGTTCCTCTTTCTCTTCTCAGAGGAGTGGTGAATGGTTTGGAGGTCCAGCGAGCCTATACTCCCATCAGCCCTGGGAATGCAGAAGGTTACTTTGATGTTCTAATTAAAGTAAGTAAGCCTGGACAATGTGGATTAGAGTCTAAGGTGCTGGGGACTGTGTTTTCTTTAGGAACCAAGCATGGTGTCAGCACTTCGAGTGAGACTCTCTCAAATCCCTCATGGACTGTTTCTGTGTTGTTTTGAAGCAGTTGTGTTTTGCTGATAAAAATTGTGGTTTTCCCCATGAAACTGAAAGCAGAGGAGGGTGGCACACAAACAAGTGCTTTGCAGCAGAAGCCCTGTTAATCACTTGGGAGAATCTCTTGGGAGCCCAGCAGTTACCAAGGTGGAAGGAGATGCCCATTCTACTTACCTTATTTTGTTTTGCCTTTTCAGGCTTTGAAGTTACATCCAGTTGTCACCCCAGCTGAACCACTGATTTTGGGAAGCATTTGCCCAGCCCTTATCCTCCTCGCTATATTTGACTCCAGGAACACCCCACTGAAAAAATTTCACTTTGGTTAAAATTGTAGACAGACAGTGGGACAGGGGGCATCTGTTCCTGGCATGTGGGAAGGGCTCTGGAGCTGCCGTCTAAAAGGGTCTCCATGGTAGAGAGGTGTCCCATGGACACAGGCTGCATCCATTGGGGGTGGATGGGGTGGCAGAGCCCTGCTTTGGACAAGTCTCCTGGCCCTTCTGGAGGCCACAAAATGTTGAGTTCAAAAAAATTTATATAGGAGGTTTGTCAGAATAAAGCCTGCAGGGTCCTTGTAAATTATTGCTTTGTGTGGCAAGTATCGACTGTAAGAACACTTTTTCAATACTGCATTTGTATGTCACTAGTGATTCCTCACAGCAGACACAGACTTTAGTACAGGTGGGAAATTCAGAGAGCTGGGTATCCCAGGTGGCTTGCAGAGAATGACCACTTGCCCTCTGCCTGTCTTCCAGGATTTCACGTTTTTGGGGGGTTATTACGCATTGTACGTTCAAACACAAACCTTGTTCTTTAGAGAATTGAACAGCTTCTGTAGGACACCTGTGGGAGGGTCATTTCCCCATTCTTGCGGCAATTGGTGTGTGGTAGGGGAGAGAAATATTACATTTGAGTTGCATTAATAGGATATGTTCACAGGATGACTGTGAAATTTCATGTATAGCGGCTCATTACTCACAGGTTTTGCATTTCAATAATAATAGTAATGATTGTAATAATACCTTTCCTTTATATAGATCCTTTCATCCCAAAAAGAGCTATAGTTATTCTCTGGCAGTGACAAAAGGAGTTGGTGACACCCAGTGTAAAGCAGCCATTTTTATAACTCACTCTGTAGGTTGTGGTATATTTCACGCTATTCAGGCAATTTTGGAAAGTACTATATTATTATTATTATTACTATGCAATCCAAGCACTGTTCAAACACTTCTGTCTCCTGTTATTATAGCATTGCATTTGTGATACTACAGTTAAGAGTGAGGGAGTTGCCATTTACAGAGCATAACCCTCTTTTTGAGTGATTTTATAATGTTAGGGTTTCTCTCCATGTAAAACCGGATGTAGAAGTTTTCCCCCAGGAGATAATTATTTTTTTTTCCTTTTATTTAGAAAAATTCATTTTAAACCCACTCAGTCACTTCTCACTTCAGTTTTTTGGAAATAGTTTTGGTGAAAGAAGGATTGTTTTAGTTTCCATTACCCTGGCCCTTTGGGAATAGGCAGTTAGCGGGGCTGACTTTTCTGCTCTTGCCTTGAGTTTCCATATATGTTTGAAGAAGGGAGGTATAAAATATGCTGCTTTGATGCAACTGCACACTCCTTGTGTGAGACTTAGCACCTGCCCAGAGCCCTCTGAACATGAAATGTTTGTGACAGTAACTCAGAGCCTGGATATGTGTGTGATTTACCTTCTGACTGTAACAACTGGTGCTAATAGTTCTTCAGGTTTAAGTGAGGTGTTAGAAGGGGAGGAGTGTCTGCCTTCTTTATGAGCTAAGGCTGCTTGCAAGCACAAGCACATACTCAGTGTTTCTGAGCTGCTTTGTGGTTCACCAATTTTGTTTGCCTGCAGTGCAGCTTGGTGGCCAGCCAAGGCACTGGGGTGTGGAGCCAGGCTTCTCTCCAATGTCTGCGCAGAAAATACCCCAAAATATGCTTCTATTGTGTGGACTAGAGTCCTCAAAGGCTTATATCACATCCCATCTTTTGACCTCTGGTTGTGTAGCTCTTCCCCAGGCTTATCTGTGGCATCACCTCTGCACCAGACCACTTGTGAGCCGCAGCAGCTGGGCTTTCCTGCTCTTGCTGTTTGGACCAGTCCTTGTTTTCCAGCCACATCCCGGACCGTGGCCGCTCTTTTGCTCACGTTTCTTCTCTTTAATCATAAAGTAATTGTACATACAGGGCATGGATGCACATATAGCAGATAGCAACAAGATTCCTTGGATGAGCCCTTCGTTTTCCAGCCTCTCCTCCCTTTTCTGTTTCTAGCAAGCTCAGACCCTTTCTCATCAGTCAGAAATGAGATCAGCATTCCTGCAGGCAACAGCCTGGATAATATTGTTTGTGCCTGGTAGAAAGTAAGGCCGGTTTTTTTGCTAATGTTTTTCTTCTGTGAGGCCCACATTAACATAATTCTTTTGAAAATGTGGAGGCATCCCTTAGCATCCAGATGATCTGTTCTGAAAACAAGGGTTTTACAAATGAGAAACCTGACTTTGGGTCACTAATTGTATCAGCACAGCATCTGAGAAACTGAAATAAAACAAGAGCTATGCAGTGTTTATATAACTAACGGTACCCAGAGGGCATTTCCGGACCCCAAATCCTGAGATTTGGAGAGCACTTGAAGACCTGGACTGTGCTTTGCATTCAAGACAGTCTTCTCTGTGTGCTTTGTAAGCAAGAACTCTGATAAGCTTTTTCCAGTTTTGGAAATTCAGACTGCATGAGACGGGGTTGTGTTTACGTTATAGTCGAGCTGGAGTGAATCCAACATGATTTAATTTAAATGTCTTTGTTTTGGGTATAACTTTGAGTTATTTTTTAAACAAAAAGATCTTTCTTTTTAAACACACAAAATGGTTTTTTTGTCCCCTTTTTGTTTAAATGTAGATAACTTTATAATTGACTTTAAGCTGGGAAACTTTCCAATGGAGTATAATTATTCTTTTCTTTTGTGCAATGTTTTTTATTAGTGCTATGAAGCTGGGCTAATGTCAGAATACATAAGAACGTGGAGAAAAGGAGACGTGGTCTTTTGGCGCGGGCCGTTTGGAGGGTTCCCATATCAACCTAATAAGGTTAGCTCCCTAAGAGACACAGGATGCTTCAGCTTGTGGCAGCCAGCTTTGTTCAATACTCTAAAGGGAAAACATCAATTTGATTACTGTTTTCATGATTATTTTAGGGAGTTACTGTACAGTGCTACAGCATTAGCAGTCAGTTGGAGCGTGTACACCTTATTGAACTGCAGAATATTTAAGAAGGAAGAGGAGAGGGAGGTGGATGGGAGGCTGGAAAATTTTAGCAAGGCTGTGTGTTCATCATTTGCATTAGAAGTTCCTGATGCACTTAACAAAGAGAAGTTACTTTGCACCAGCAAGGAGCGTGCATCCATTTTTGCCTGGTTCGACCCACATCACTGTTTAGTGACTGTGCACGAGCGAAGGGGAGGTGTTAATCTTCTCTCTTGTGTATTCCCTGAACTACAGCAGCTCCAGTGAGGTGTCAGGTCACCCAGCCACCCCACAAACGCTGATCCCACCTGCCGATACTGGGCTGGCTGCAAAGAAAGGCAGATCCACTTTCAGGGGGAGGCTTTTCATACATACTAATTCGGTTACTTAATTCTGACCTTTCAAATGAGGAGCAAAACTGAAACACTGGTCATTAAGATCCCAAAGGCTTGTGGGGTTTTTTAGGGTTTTTTTTGGCTTTTTTTTTTTCCTCCCCCCAACAAAAGTAAGGCTGTAAAATCTGTGTAGCTGAGCCCTGTGCATATCAATTGTGTCCTGCTTCCTGAAATACTTTTCTTGCTAGTTTAGGCCACTGTTCCCTTCGCTTTTTAAAAGCTTCCAGATAATCCTTTGGAACAGAATGTAACAGTCTTGCCTAGAAGTGGTCTCCTGTGCAGGGCAGGGAGTTGGACTTTGAGGATCCTAGGGGGTCCCTTCCAGCTCAGAATATTCTGTGATTCAGTGGTGTATGATCTGTGTACATGCAGTTTGCAAAGCACCTGAGCAATTTTTAAAACAACTTGTTGTGAAAAACTACTTGTTATTTAGGAATTATAACATAAGCTCCAAATATCAGTTTTATAGCAAAATTTTTGTTTATCTCTACTTGCTGCCAATAGAACAGAACTCAGATTCACGCGGATCAGACCCATTCACAATCAAATGCACAGTCAAAACAGAGCACAAACAGGCTCTGAGGGGCGTAAGTCCCAGTTCTAGCACTGGTGCACGCTGGCTGGCAGCTTGGGAAAGTGCTGGGAACTTCCTGTCCTCCTATACTCAACACCTTACTGCCTGAACATCCCTATTCCAAGCAGAGTGAATGTCACCCCTTCAGATGATTATTTGAAATCAAGGCTAAAGTTAGGATAAATTATTGTATTTGGGTAAAATCCAGCTTCACTAGATTTTACATATAAACCCTGGAAGTGCTATCTGTAATCCTTTGCAGAAAAACACATTCTGACATTTGAATTTACCAGTGCATGACCCTCTGATATGTTGCCTTTACCAGTGTGGCAGCAAAGAGGAACTGACATGAGCACATCCATTTCCAGCCACCACAGCTCATTCCAAATTCTCTGTTTTGTTGTTAGCACGGAGAACTCCTCATGCTGGCCTCTGGCACTGGCCTTGCACCAATGCTTCCCATCCTCCAGTCCATAACAGATGATGAAGAGGATGAAACCTTTGTAACTCTTGTTGGCTGCTTCCCTACCTTTGACAAAATTTATTTGAAACCTCTTCTGCAGGATCTGGCTCGATACTGGAACATCAGAATATTTTATGTCCTAAGCCAGGTAAATAAGTGGGCATGAAGCACATTCATGTGAGGGTTCCGTGTGCTGGATGAGCCTCTGCCTCCTCCACTCTTCCATGAGCATGACCTCAATTCTTTCTCAGTCAGGCTGTTTTGTGATCCAGTGGCTGCTGTGGATAAAGCTGCTACATGTACTTACAGTGCCACTAGCCTGGAGAATTTCAGGGAAGTGACCGTCACTGCTTGTCCCTCTTTGCCTCCTTGCGAACTGTTCTGTTGTTTCATAGTCACTGTTGATTATTCCCTCCACTTCAAACAGTTGTTGCTGCACCTAAACATACTTTTTTTTTTCTTTCCTAATAACAGTGCCTGAATCTGTCCTTGTCATCCATTCATTGCTCATGGCTAGAGCTCTCTTTTTCTGGTATGCTAGCACCAATTTCCCAGCAATTATTTTTCGTTGCTGACCCATTTTTAAACTTCTAAAAGTTGTTTCTCCCTCTGTAAAATTACTCTCCTGCCACATTCATGGGATGAGGGCATACCTCTCAGTGGTCTTACATTTTGAGCAGTCTTTTCATTTCCATTTGGTCCCACAGTTGCCTGTGTTCTGCATGGATTTGGTGGTTAAAAATTAGTTCCGTCAGAAATGAGGATTCATTGCAGGGAGGATATAGAAAGAATTATTTATGCTAAGGGAATGAATCCCAGTGCATTTTTAGTTTCTCGGATGAATCATTTTTTGTATCTCTCACAGTGGAACTGCCTCTTACATTGTGTTCCATGTGTGGCCTTGGCAAACGGAGATTTGGTGGAGGGAAAAGTACTGGTGACTTGGGCACCCCCTCAGCCACTCTGTACGAGCATAACCATAATTGTCTCTGGTGACATGGCTTAAATACCCTTTTCAAGGTATTTAAACTCTCCAGTGCTGTCTCAAGAGCATGAGGAGGTCTTGAAATTCAATCAGCAAAGGGCAAGAGACCCACCTGACCCCTGTCAACACTGTCTGCCCTGTGTGTGCATCTCTCCCTTTCTCCCCTTAACAGCCTTGTGGTAGTCCAAGCCTGGCTTGTGCATCCTCCCTTTTGGGATTATTTATCTATCTGAGGCTGTATTTCACTCTGCTGCCTGTCACCACCACATCTGAGCGCCTCCTGCTTCTGATTAGTAGCAGTGGGGGAGTCCCCACTGTATCTAACACCTCTCAGGGATCAGAGCTGTGTTTGGAGCAGAGCTGGATTCTTTCAGTTTTGGTCAAGGGAGATGGGACTGAAAGAGACTTGGGAATG
Organism: Grallaria varia; assembly: GCA_013396735.1. Lineage (NCBI taxonomy): Eukaryota > Metazoa > Chordata > Aves > Passeriformes > Formicariidae > Grallaria > Grallaria varia. The sequence continues at coordinate 440,963 of VWZG01000688.1, read as the reverse complement.
GGAGAGGCAGTAGTGAGGAACAGACTTGGGATTTAGGATGTGGGAATCGGAAAGGAGCACTGGGAGGTGGTTCTCAAAGGAGAAGGTTCTGCAGCATTTATTAGTGATAGTTACACTCTGGTTTTGTTCAGTGGCCCCTGAGCAAGTGGCCAGGTCCCATGGCAGGGAAAGATTTCATCTGGGCTTGGAAGACAAATGCAGCTCTCGGGAAGGACCAGGGCTACCCAGATGGTGTCACAAGGGTGAAAAACATCCTGTGCAGTACTCCAAGGGGAGGAGGGAGATCTGGCCGTAAGCAATCAGTTGTCCTTTTTAATGCGACACACTGAACACCTTTTGCCTTTTCAGGAAACTTCACTGGAAAAACTTCCTTGGAGCTATCAGGAAAACACATATACTGGTCGTCTCAATGAAGACTTGATGAAGACAATTATAAATTCCTGTAGAAGAAGGCCATTTGTATTAATTTGTGGCTCTTCTGCATTCAATGAAGATATGACTAGATACTTGAAAGCTGCAGGAATTGAAGAAAATTCCTGTTTTGTCTTTTGACTGGATATTCCTGACCCGAGGAACCTTAGGCCGAGCCTTGGACATTCTTGTTTCTCTGCAGACATTGTGCAAAATGGGTCAGTTCAGTAGGCTGAGTTCCTTGCACCTATACCTTCATAGGCCTTTGGATCAGCTGTTTGTCTCCAGTATGAGTCTATTGAGTGTTTTAAGGAATAGGTGCCATTCCAGAGTGGCTGCTATAAGGTGTGCCACCCACACCTCAGGGAACAGCCTGGTAATTTTAATGCAAGTCTTTTAAGAGCAATTTTAAGAGTGAGATCTCTTAAGGGGGTACTAAAAAGCATCTATATACAGCTCTGTTGTAATATGAGGACCAGTGACTTGCTTTGCAATTCTGCAGTTGTATTGTGTCCACCTAGGTGTCCAGAGGAGAGATTTAATCCTCAAGGAGAAGACTGCCTGCCCAAGGGAACAGCAGAGCACTGGCCTGGCAGTCTGGAGTCTGTGAGGTTCATTTTGGTTCTGTCATGTGCTGGATGTTGTCAGGCAAGTCACTTCAACCTCTCTCTGTGCCTCAGTTGCCCCATTATACACTAATACAGAGAAGATGGCATTGATCTTCTCTGAAAACAGCCTTTCCCACCATATATGGAAAAACTATCCGTAAAGATGGGATTACACATGATGCCCAGTGAGGACTTAGCAGGCTGAGCTCCTGCCCTGGCACAGCCAGCGTTACCTGCCCTGTCCTTAACCCTTGAATTGCTGCCTGGGGAGACAAAGAGTGTGTCCTAAAACTGAGAGAACACAGCTGGGTTGTGGTTGCTCGCTGTCAGGGAGGTTGGTTGTTTGCTTTCTGTGTCCCCTAAGTGTTGTATCATAGCCCCGGCTTGTTAAATTGAACCTGTTCTCAAGTAAACAGCTGTTTTTGTCACAGGACTCTCACAGGTGCCCAAGGGGGTTCCCTAAGCATACTGAACACCTCTTGAGGAGTGAAAGCTTTGGGGGCTCCTCTGGGGTGCTCCCCTGTGGGCCAGAGAGCAGAGCCAAGGAGCTGTCTGGGGGATAGCAGCCTGGCACAGCACCCAGCCTGGGCACCTGGTCCCCTTCCTTGTCTTTCAGCCCAAAATGCTGCTGCTTTTCCTCTGAGGTATCTGGTGTCCACTCTTTTACCTTCTTAGACCACCGTATTTACTATCTACACCTGGAAATACAACTTTTCTACACATCTTTGTGTTTTCCTGTTCATTCTCAGTCCGTCCTGTGTTGGGGTTGTGCCAGATGATGTTGCATTAACATTCTTGCCTCATTTTGTACCATTCTGTGTCAAATACTACACCTTGCACAAAGGAGCTGTAGTTTGTTACACAAAATAAGCACTGTGCATTTAAGTAGTGGCTCTAATTCACACACTAGGAGGTAATGTAAGTTCCTCTCACATCACTGAGGTTTGTCTCCAGTTACCAAGTGCCTGTAATTAATCAAGTGTAGCTGCAGCTTTTATGTTAACTTCCTCGGAGCAAGGGCTGGCAAGAAAGCCATCTTCCTAACCCAGAACAGGGTTTTGGCTTTTAACACAGAGAGATCCAGGGAGGTTGTCCAGGGTCAGTCCAAGACAAGCTCTCAGCTCCAGTGCAAGCTGTGCTTCAGCCACTGTAAGTTACTGTGTAGTGGAGATGCTTCTGCACAGCGTGGGGCTGATAAAATGAGGAGGTGCTTTCTCCGGTCGCTCTCCCTACTTTGGCCTTAGCTAGAAACATGGAAAAATATTTTTGGCAGATGCTAAGTACTCAAAAACCTTCCTGACATACCTCTTGCTTTAAATATTTTATCTTTTTTTCAGATTTTGCTAAAAACCCCACCCAGCCTTTTTGCAAAGGTCCGAGGTAAAACTTGACGCTCGCTTTGGAAAAGCATCGGCTTTCTGCGTGAAAGCTGGGTCTGTTCCTTTAAACACAACCCCAATATGTCTGGGTATTTCAGCACATATGGGCCACGATGGCTAAACCCTCCCCAGCTGGTCCGGCCGTTCTGCCGCGCCGCTCCCGTCTTTGTTCGTGGCTCAAAGGGAGGGTGGTGAGAGACGAGGCAAGCTGTGAGTGCTGCGGGATGCGATCCTGCTAAGGCGCTGCGCCCGAGCGGGAGGAGGTGCTGCCTCTGCCGGAGGGGACAGGGGTCCTTGCGAGATGTTCTCCATGGGGGACATGATGTCCTTGGAAGCAGGGACTTGAAGGAGCCTTTAAACTGCCCGTAGGCACTTTTTTTTCTCTCTGTTTTCTGCCCTTCTCTCCCTTCCCCCTCCTGCCTTTTGTTGTTTCTCAGGCTGGCTATCGAACGAGTCCCCCGGTCCCAACCATCCCCTGTGGGGACAGCCCCTTCCAGAGGCTGGTGTGGGCCCCTGCAAAGGCAGGGTCATGGAGTGGAAAGGCTCTAGGGGAGGATTTTCCCTCCCAGGGGAAGATGGCAGGTTTCCTTCCCTTTGGAGGCCTGGAACTGCCCCTTGCTGGCATTTTTGTGGGTAAACAGTGTCAGTTGGTGACCGGGGGAACTGTGGAGCTGGAGGTGCTTGAGGTTCCTGCAGTGGGGGGTGGCAGATGCCTGGCCAGGGCAGGGGCTCTCATCCTGCCTCTCCTACTGGGCAGGGAGATGCTGGTGGGATGCTCCTGGTCTCTGGCTGCCCTCAAGGAAGCCCCTGCTGCCTGTGCGGTGCTGTGCTGGGGAGAGGAGCTTCGCTTCACTTCCTTTCTTCTTCCTCATGTGCAGCCTAAATACCTCCTTAATTTCACCTCATTATTTCCTGCCTAAATAATTCTCATTCCTCCTGGGGACCATTTTTAAACCTTTGATCTCCTCTGAAATCTTGCAGTCCTGATCACGTCCTTTCTGTTTAAATGAATCAATTGCCTTTTTGACTCATGATTTATAAATTTGCCCACAGAGGAACAAAGGCAGCCCCAGTATGGCACACCTTGAAATCACCCACCGTGTCTCTGGTTGGAGCCAAAGTACCCTGGGCTGATCCAGAGCCCCTCCAGCCAGACTTCCGTGCCTGGCTCCTCTGCTGTGTCTTGCTCTCCCCCTGCCTCCCGCTCCTGGCCAGCTCTGCAGCTGACACTTGGATTGCCTGGGCTCAGGCCCAGCCTGGGAATGGCCATCTCCAGGTCAGAAGGGTGAATGTACCAGTGGTTGATGGATGCCATCCCCTGGGAGAGGGGCACAGCTGCTGTGCTGCACAGCCCTGACCCCCACATTGTCACCGATTTTCAGTGACACCGTCTCCTGAGGTTATGGCCAGCTGGAGGGAGGGAGAGGAGTGGCTCTGTAGGTACTGGTGTCCCAGGCACTGTCTCCATGCTGGGATGTGCCTCGGTGCTGAGGCCACTGGTGGAAAGGCTGGAGGACAGTGGGTGTTGCTGGAGATGGATGTGGTGAGGATGATCATGTGGTGCAGTGATGGAGAAGTCAGGGAGCACATTGTCCCCAAGCCCAGAGGGTCATGGCTGGGAGGGCCTAGCACCCTCCTGACAGAGCCAGGGTTGTGGCAATGGACATATCCAGAAGGGGCTGTGATGCCAGATCTCTCCTGCCTCTTTGCTGCAGGGCCCTACATGTGTTTCACAAGGCACAGGGACAGATCTCCTCTTCAAGCCATTAGGGAAGTAGCTAATTAAGCTCTGCTGTGTCCGTGGGAGGTCAGTAGGATAAGTGAGAGCAGCATAACATCTCCCAGAGCCTGCACTGGAACAGGAGCTTCACAGAGCACCTGGGGACAGGGAGGCCTGCCCTGCACCTCCTTGTTCCAAGGTGCACTTAGTCCTGGTGCTGGCGGGGTGAAGTGGTGCCCAATGACCCAGAACAGATACCCCAGGACAGAACCCAGTGTTCCCCACCTCAGCTGGGCTTAGGATAGAGGGCCCCTGGCTGGGATGCTCCAATACTCTCAGCAGCCCTCGGTGTGGCTCCAGCGAGACCGGGCAGTGGAGAGAGAGCCTGTACAAATATTATTGTTGTTACCATTCCCCATAAATATATGCAGGCACTTAACGACCTTGGCATGGAACATTTCCTGGGGATTCATGACCAGTTGGTGTTAATGGTCCTTAGCTGCACCTCAGGCCATCAGCTCCTCCCAGCCCATCATTAATCCACAGGAAATGTCTCAGGCATCGATCCTCATTGCTTAATTAATAAATGCAACTTGTCTCCTGCCTGAGATTTAGAGATACTTGCTGCTTTTTTCCCTGCTGCTTTGAAGGTGACTTTTAGCACAGGTCCCTCATACTGGGAGGCCCTCGTGGGATTTTGTTTCCTGGCATTCATCTGGGTGTGGGCTGTGGCAGCAAGAAAGTCTTTTCTCTCCTGGGCGGGAGGGAAGGAACTGAGCTGGGTTTGGGGTTTCTCCAGCTAACGTGGCACAGCTCGAGGAGCACATCTTTCCCACCAAACCCAAAGGGTCGATTACCTTCAGCCGAGTGCATCCCAGAGCCTGGGCAAGAAGGAGTGTGAGCCGGCATTGAAGAACGTGGCAATTCTCCAAGGCCTTAGCAGATTCTATAATAATCGATGTTTTTTTGCCCATGAGTCACAATTCATCTCTAATCTTCCTCGGGGGAGGTGGGATTTGCTATCTTTAGTGCTCATGACTGCTGCTTTCCCAGGCTGAGCATCCCACTGAGCCTGGACTCCTGCTGCAGGGATGCTGACCTGGCAGCCGGCGCGTGTTCAAATCCCCTTCCCTGTTTCTCTAGCCTCTACCACCAGCTGGCTTTGTGCAGTGGGTGCTGCAGTATAAATCATGTTAATTCCTGAGGTGCTTTTCCGCGGTAAGTCTGAAATTCCCATTTTGGTTCGCTGGCTTGCCTGGCGAACTAAATTATTTTCGTAGCCCCTTAAGGGCATATTGTCAGCCCAGACTTATTGCCGTTATACGCCATATCTGAAACATTAATATCTCTTCTAAATATAGTGTATTGACAAGGTATCTGGTATAGTGTAAATCCTTGGGACATTTGATCCAGATCATTAAAACTGAGTGAAGGAAGGGAGGAATAGATCAAGTTACCTTGCTGCTCTTAATTCAAACAAGCGATGAATTATTCATTCTGCTATTAATTCTACAGTCCTCCTGCTTTTTATTTATTTCTCTCTTTATTTATTTTTTTTCCTCTCAGATAGACAGCTCCAAAAGGGTGCTCAGGCAGTGGTGAGGGGAGATTTTCCTGCTGGAGGATGGGGTACACAGGAATGGGATACCTGGCAGCACTGGCCATGCTTTGTGGGGCTCTCAGGGATGCTCCCAGCAGAGGTAAGAGCCTGGTCCGAGCTCGCAGTGGGGACCTTGGGGCATCCATAGTCCCTGAAGAGGAGAGGGCTGTTTGGGAGTGCCACAGGGGCTGTGGGGTGTGAGTGGGTTCCAGTTCTCTCATGGGGAGAGGGTTGGCTCAGGCCAGGGGTAGGGTGCTGGGATCTGGAGTCACTGTGTGCAGCAGCAAGTGGGGGACACTTCTCCATGCTTGGTTCTCTGCCTCATGCTTGTCTTACTGAGGATTGCAGGTAGGACTTGTCCTGTTATGGTGCTTTGGTGAAGGGTTTGTTGACTTCTGGAGTTGCATTTGTCTACATAAATATATATATATATACACACACAGACATATACAGGTACATTTGTACATGAATGTGTGTATGTGGTGGGCATGCAACAAATCTCTCATCTTACCTGTATAAAATGCCCCCCAGACTGCAGGACAGGGTTAGCAGATGACCCAGTAATTTGGGGGATAGGGTGAGCAGTGCAATATCTCTTTCCCCAAAAACAGCAGGGCCTTTCTCACAGAAGGACAGCATCAGAAATCAAACCCCATCCCTGGCCCTGGTTCAGGTGCTCCTGGTGGCCACCCCATTTCCCACCTGGGCTTCCCAGTGCACCCCAAGGCTTCCAACCCTTCATCCATCCATCTGTCTGCATTGTGGCTGCTTGCCTCTCCCAGAGGCTCCCCTCTTGGATGTTTATTTCAACAACATTGTTCCTTTAGTACCAGCCCCATATTACTTCATTGCCTATCCCCAGTAATTAGCAAGGTGATTTTGGATCTGGCCAGACACACACACACACACATATACCCCCAGAGGACCCCCCCTCACTGGGAGGTCACCGTGCCAGTGAGCATGATGAAAAGCAATGTGCACTGGCTGACTATTGATTTGCAATATACTTGGCCCAGATTGATGGCAGCGAGGGCCCAGCCTTGTTTGGGAACCCACACGTGTCTCCCGAGGGCTACACAGGGTCTGCATCCCTCCCAGACATGATGTATGTGCCCGCTATATCAGCATCTTCACCCCAGCCCTAATCAGACCCAGGGGCAGGTGACAGTCGTCCCCCTTCCAGCCTTATTTTATAATAACGATGTCTCAGTATAAAGATTTCATTAGGAAATCGATCCCTACATGCATAACTCATTGTTCAGCGCATCGAGCCCTTCACCCCTGTTTCTTCCAGCTCGAATTCACTGATACCACCATTGTATGGAGGGAGGGTGGTCAGTGGGAGGCACAAAGCTGCAGGGCTGGGCAGCCAGGGCACTGGTGAGCCTGGAACATCTGAGCTTTTAAAACTCACTTCCTAGTTCCTTTTTCCCAGCCCAGAATAGGTGGGGACACCATGCCATCACTGGCAGGGTAAGCTCAAGGGCAGCCCTGCTGCAGCCACACCATGGGGCAGTGTGAGGAAGAGGGACGAAAGGTGATGGAGTGCATGTGTCCTCCAGGGAGAGAGAGTGGCCAATCCCACCAAAGGTCTGAAGGCTGCTGCTCTTTTGGTAGTGCTAGTGGTGGGACGGAGCCGGTGTTGTGTGCCCCATCTCCATTATTTCAGGCTTACTCTGGGAAGGGAACATGACATCCACCTGTGTGTCCCACAGGTATCAAATGTGGGGGAGTGCTTTCAGCACCCTCTGGCAATTTCTCCAGTCCCAACTTCCCGGGTCTGTATCCCTATGAGACGGAGTGCACGTGGCTCATCGTGGTGGCCGAGGGCTCCTCCGTCCTGCTCTCCTTCAGCCACTTCGAGCTGGAGTACCACGACACCTGCGCCTATGACTACCTCCAGGTCTACAACGGGGCTGCCCGGGACCGGGGCAACCTCCTGGGCACCTTCTGTGGCCACAGCCCCCCGCCACCCTTCTCCTCCGCCTGGCACGTCATGGCTGTCATCTTCCGCTCCGACCGACACGTGGCCAAGCACGGCTTTGCCGCTGCCTACCGGAAAGGTAGCAGGGAAGGGTGGTGGGGGCGGAGAATCCATCTGTCCATCCTCTCCCACTGTCTTATCATCTGTACCTCCTTGCAGATGCCTGTGGTGGGCAGCTGACGGGGCTGTCTGGGGAGATCACCAGCCCCCGCTACCCCGAGAGTTACCCCAACGATGCCGAGTGCCGCTGGAGCATCGGCGGGGCCGGCAGCGGTGGCCCCCTCACCCTGGTGTTTGCTGACTTCCAGATAGAGGGGGGCCAGGGCTGTGGCTTCGACTACGTGGCCCTGTTCGATGGACCCACCGTCACTGCCCCCCGCCTGGGACGCTACTGCGGCAGCACCCGCCCGCCCCGCACCGTCTCCTCCTCCCCACACCTCCTCATCGTCTTCAAGTCAGACTTCAACATCGGTGGCAGGGGCTTCAAGGCCCATTTCTACTCGGGTGTGTGGGTCTCTAGGTGGTGGGACAGTGGGAAGGATGTGGGGACAGATCCCGGGTTGGGGTGGTGATTCCCTCCCTCCTGTGGCAGCGGGAGGAGAGTTGGAGGGGGTCCCTTTGGTGAGAGCCTGTGAGATGATGGTGTGAAGTGTAAACCACCGTGCAATGCAAATGGCATAGTTATGGCTATCCCATGCCCTGGGCTGTCCTTCTCTTGAGCAAGAGTCACCCTTCTCCCTTGCTCATGTCATTCCCTGGGGATATGTTTTTTTCCATGTGCTGTTGTAGGATTTTGGCCACCTTGGGAGTTTCCATCCCCAAAACTCCTGGCTGTCCATTGGCCAAACACAAGGCTGGGGAGCAGTGAAGTGAAGGGCAATGAAACAAGTGATCGCTCTTCCACCAGTTCATCCACACACAGGGAACCTCAGGTTTGCTTTTGATTTTTCCTTTCCTCTTTTTCCCCGAGCAGGCGAGTGCCAAGAGGTGTTCACTGCCATCAAGGGGAATTTCTCCAGCCCTCAGTACCCCAGCTTCTACCCCAACAACCTCAAGTGCCAGTGGAGCATCCATCTGCCCCCGGGCTACCGTGTCAAGGTATTCTTCCTGGACATGGAGCTGGAAGGCCGGAGCAGCCTGACGGGTGGCTGTGACTATGATCACCTCTCTGCCTTCAACGGCGGCACTGAGAATGGATCCCTGCTGGGCCGGTGGTGTGGGCGGGAGAGCCTGGCACCTGTCACCTCCCACAGCAACCAGCTACTCCTGGTCCTCCACACCGACCGCAACACAGCCAAGAGGGGCTTCTCCATCGCCTACGTGGGAGGTAAGGTCTTACCTGGGTGCTTCTCAGTGCTTTAGTTGCATCAGGACATGCCCGAGACCATGGATTTTCAGGAGGGACCATGTGGTGAATTTTTCTGTCTGCAGGAGCAGAGCCTGTGGCTCCTTAGGGATGGGGTGGAGGAAGACGTGGTGAGTAAGCTCCAGCTCTCACAGTGTGTGAGACACACATGCTCCACATCGTGTTTAGTATTCAGGAGATGCTTTCCAGCTTCTTCTTCTCATGTCTCTGACAATGCCAGACTCCCGTTCCTTTCCCAGGGAAGAAGCCCAGGGGTTTCTTTAGGGAATCAAAGTCCCTGGGCAGGTGGCCAGCTCAAGCATCACAACCTTTTTCCCTGCTCCCCAGGATGCTCTGGTCCCACCAGCACACGGCTGAGCAGGCAGACATTAACCACATCCCTTCCTCCACTGGCAGCAGCAGGGGAGGAGAGGAGCCCCGGGGCACAGCATTCCCAAATCCACCCAGCCAGCCCTGCCTGGCCGGTGTGCCCTGTGTCCCAGCCGCTGCATCCACAGCTGGTGGGAGGAGCCCCGTGTAACCTTCCGCCTCTATTTGCCAACCTTTGCACCTGAAACACCAGCAAATTTATGGCGTTTGTTGTATTTCAAGATAATTACATCTGAGCTGACCTGCGGGTCAGGGATGATTCAGCCAGGGGCAGCCTCCCCAGAAGGCTGGAGCCAGAGCAGGGCTGCTGGACTGGCAGCATGGGGGCTGGCCCTAGGTTTATGAGCTTTTATCCCTCAGCTGCAAAATCATCCTTCATTTCCAGCACAGCAGAAAGGATTTGGGAGGGGGTGGTGGCTGTAAGAGATGGGATGGAGTTTTGTCCCGAGCCTCTGGAGGGAGAGACGTACTGGACATTGAGAAGGGCTGTAGTGTGCACAGCAGGTCTGTTCTCATACTTGTCCTTATTTCTCCCAGTTTTACAGCAGTGTGCAGGGAGAGAACCTTGGCCTCACTGGGTGTGGCCATGGAGAAACCCTGCTCCTGAAGGAGGAGGTTGCAGACAGATAAATGGGGTGCTAGTGATGAGTTGGAGGTGTCCCATCGCAAGGAGGGATGTGACTTCTCCCAGTTGCCCAAGGTTCCTGCATCCCCTGGTACACACACGGGCCAGGTGCATGTTAGGGGAGGACAAAAGCGTGGATGTGAGACTGAGCCTCTCTTCCTAAAGCTGAGGCTGCTGGCTGTGCATGGCCAGGGATTCCAGCAGCTGCTTGTGATTAGGATCCTGCGTGGCACATCCAGCTGCCAGCACTGCCAGGAGAGTGGCTGCTCCCACTGGACACAGCGGCCTCTCCATGCCACCGGCTTACTTGAAAGCCCCCAGAGGCAAAGGGGCACCTCAGCCTCTGCATCCACATCCACAGCCCTTCAGCTGCACAGATATTTTCCTTTCAGCCTCCCCATCCACAGCCCTTCAGCCACACAGATATTTTCCTTTCAGGCCTACCAAAGGGCACGGTTTGGGCTGGGCCTGTGTAATTTATGGCCATTTGAATGAAAGCCTTCACAGCAGCAGAGAGGATCCACTTTCTCCTCTTCTTGATCTAATGCACTTTAGTTATTTGGTAAATATTCTAATGGTTTTATAATGCACTACATGAAGCAAAGTCACACTATTTTTTTGTATCGATTTTATTGCATCTTCCCAGATTCAGAAGGAGCTGGAATAATTCAATAATTCATACTGCCCAAGTGGTTGGTTCAAGCTGAGCAAGGATTCACTTTAAAGAGGGGGGGTGTTTTTCCTCTCTCCTTCTTCCCCCTGTGTGGATGCTTTCTGCATCCAGAGGGGCCAAGTACAGTGCCAGAGGGAGAGTAATAGAGAGGGGCTGGGATCACCATTGCCTTGCTCTTCATCTCAGCATCCTGGACAGCTCAACAGCAGCTCCCTCTGTGCACTCTCTTCACCAGCTCCCCATCAAAAATAGCATTGTGAGGGTAGTGGAGGGCTGATGGTGCTTGTGACAGGAGGACATGGGCTGGGCCATCTCCTGGGAGGATGCCCTGGGGCTATGGACCCAGCTAACCCTTTCCTGGGGGCCATGTGGCAGCTAAGCAGCTGCATTGCTCTAGGGCGGGCATGGGGTCCTCTGTGAGGCATCTCCTCCATTTTGTCCCTGCAGAGAATCTCTTTCAGGGGTGTTGTAGGATGCAGGGGAGCCCTGTGCCCACAGCAAGCCATCCACAAAGCTCTTATGGTCTGGTCCTGGGCAGCAGCTCAAATGTCTCACTGGATTTGCAGTGATGGGGAGTGCCAGTGACAGCATGATAATACTGCCTGTAATGGCACTTGTGTGTCACTCAGAGACCTGGGAAAGAGGATGAGGTTCAAGGGGGTTCATGGTGAGGTCTCTCCCCAGGGCAGAAAGCAGGGCAGTGCCTGGGAGCCATCCGTGCCTTAGCACAGGACTGGGCTAAAACACTGACATTGCTTTGTGCATTTTGGGTGTAGCTCCTTTTTTCCTGAAAACTCATCCCGAGTTCTACACGTGTACTTTGCTTTCTGTCCCAACAGTTGTGCCCATGAATGTCAGCTGTACCCGGACAGACTTCCACATCCAGATCCCCATGCAGTCCCTGGCCCAGCTGGAGAGGAATAGGATTTATTTGGGGACCCCTTCCTGTGCAGCCCGGGTCGTTGGCAGGAACTTTAAAATACACACCAGGTTCGACACCTGCGGCACCGAATCCCAGGTAAGCAGAGGGCAAACCTTCCTGTAAAGCAAGTTGGGTAGATGGTTAACCCTGTGCTGGTGTACTGGCTGCAGAGAGGCATTCCCAGTCCCTCTCACATCTTCCCAGTAGATACCTGTCTAATTCATGGCCAACCCCTCCAAACCCCTGTGAAAAGGAGCTGCACAAAGCCCTGATGAGCTGTGACCCTTGTCTTGCAGCGACGCAACAACACGTCCATCATTGTCAGCACCCTCTACATTGATTTTTCTGTGGGTGACAAGGAGGACATCCACCAGTACGAGGTACAGTGTGAGCCAAAGAAGAAGGAAGCCTCGGTGACCCTCATTGCTGGCCCTGACCCTTCCAGGCTCAGCCAGGCAGAAAACCTTGTGGATGCCCAGCAGTGGGAGGGGGAAGCGATGGATGCCCGTGAAATCAAGAGCCAGGACACCAGTGACATTGTCTTCATCAGCATCTGCATCCTGGCCGGGCTCCTCATGGTCATCGCAGTGGTGGGGCTGGTGCTTCTGTAGGATGTTCCTTTCCAGGGCTTGCAATCCCAGCCCTGCCCAGGATGAAAACATATCCCAAAATTTGCCCTCACTCCAGGCGGAGCACTAACACAGCTGCCCAAACAGGGACACGGCTCCCAGGCCACGAAAGTGAGCCTGAACCCAATCTCCACCTCCTCCCAGCACCTGCAAAATCTGGGCAATAGGCAGCCATTTCCCTTCCCAATTTGTTTTCCTCTGTTTCAATCTGTCCATTTGGCTCAGGAATGCAATTCTTGCACTCCCTAACTCTTCCCGCACCTGCTTCAATTTGTTTTCCCTCTAGTGCTGCTGCTTTCAGGAAAGCAATGTTGTTTGCCGATGGCTGCAAATCATCCTGTCAATTATTTCTAGCTGAATTCTTGAAGGTACAAGCCACCCCCAAATATAGCTGTACTCCCAACAAATGTTCTCCATGCTCCAACCTGTGCTCAGGGGGGGACCGTGGAGCTGTGCTGTAGATATCTCCACCTGGCACATGCAGATGTAGCTCATGTAGATGGTCCCAGGTGATATTTCTGGATGTCTGTGGGTGATGTGATGAGATACATTTGCCATGCCCTGGAGCTCCTCGTTTGATCTTCACATGTTGTCTCACCTCCTCGCAGGACTTGCTATGAGCGCCTCAGCCACCAGCAGCTGGAGGGGAGGAGAACAATTCTCTTCTCTGTGTTTTTTCCTCCTTTCCAGCATATCAAGGCATCCATTGCTGTGACCCCTGTACCAGCATCGCTACTGAAGTCTGAAAAAGCGGGCAAATCCTGCTGTAGCTTGGCAGGCCATGGTGCTAAGAAGCCTGAGCTGTTAGAGCATGGAGGTTTTGGCAACCCTGTAAAGATGGTCTTGGCAGGAGTGGCTGGCTCCCCTGGGACCTCGGTGACGCCAGACCTCCACCTTGGTCCCTCTAGAGGGTAAGCTCAGCAACACAAAAGCACAAAAATAGGAGTCCTGTGGTCATCTGCCCCTCCAGAAAACTGGGGATCCTCACCACGAGCCCTGATGGATGGCTGAATTCCAAAGGACATTCCCCTTCAGCATCACAGAGGGAGTGGCTGTCAGAGCACAGCCTGTGTGTGGGTCAGAGCCACATGAAATCCTGCTGTGGGAGCAGGGTGCACACAGCCCTGGGAGCCTGTGTAGCGGCCACCCCCCTCCAGCCTGTGTAAAACCCACTGCGGTGCACAGTCTTATTTTAGAGATCTTAAAATGTCCCAGCGTGGTTGTCCAGGGGCAAAAAATGGGGCTTGAGGGCAGTGGGTAATCTAGGGGCCATTTTTTGATAATGCTGTCTCTTAAGTGTCCCCGAGGAGGGGACTGGGTATCCCTGAAAAGCATCACACAGCACATCAAACCCCTCAGGGACTGATAGGAAAGGCTGCCATGGCCAATGTCCTCCTTCCCTCTGGGACAGTTCTGTACATCAGGGCATCAGGGGAAGCAGCAGCGAAGGAAAAAGGCAGCTTTTCCCCCTGAATTGCACCAGCCCGCGGGTGCCTGAGAGGGTATGTGGGGATGGAGGAAGGCACAAATCTGCACATGCCTCCTAATGAGGAGCCTTCCTTAGGATTGATTTGGTGTTTGTTGGTGCAACATGTTGGCAAATGCGAGATTTCCAAGGGAAATACTTGCCAGCCCCTTTAAGCTCCATTAAGGCAATGTTTTGAGAGCTGTTGTGTACATAGACAGGAAACAAGGCCAGACCCCCCTGGCTGCCTGCAAAGCCTCACTGCTGGTTAATTGCTGGGTATAGAACTGTCAGCTTGAGACCACAGTTACAAGACGTGACAACTAAAAGAAACTTAAAGATATAATTACCTTCTTGGTGGCCCAGATTCTGCTGAAACAGGTGAACACTACAGCCACTCGTGCGTCACGAGGAGCACACAGGACCCAGCAGCATCCAGCCCTTGCCTGCAGGACAGGCACCTCCTTGTCCACCTGGAGCCTCTGGCACCCTGCAGTTTGCAGAGGAAAAGGCTTTCCTGGGTAGCTATTGGTGTTGCAATCAAATAAGGAGTTGGACGTTGTCCCAGGGTCCAACAGCAGAAGGGACCACTGCTGCACTCAGTCCATGGAGGGCTTCCAGCTCTGGCTACGGGTTGAAGCTGCCCGAGCACCCCTGGGTGCAGCACCCACCTGCACACACCCCTGTGGATGCAGGATTGGTGCTGTGGGAGCAGCTCTGCTCCCTGAGCCAAGGGGATCCCCAGCACCCCCAGCCCTGCAGGGAGTTATCCAGCTGCTCATGGATGGGGTGATTAATGCAACTTGAATGCTTTCTAAAGACCTTTCCCAGCTTTTTTCTGGGTATGTTCACAGCTGCATCTGCAGCTGCCACCAGCAACAAGCCAGTCATTCCACTGAGAGCAAGGAAAGCCTCCAGTGTTTGCCAAACACCAGCCCTCCTCAGTCTCCAGGCATCCTCTACCGTGTCCCAGCCTCTCGCTTTCCCCACTAGTTTAGGCATCCAGTCTCCCTTCCCCGCAGGAATTTGCTCACTGACATCCCCTGTCAAACCCTCTCTTCCCTGACATACTGCCCTGGCTAGGGAGGGGGATGGTGCAAGTACACAGCCTGGAGAGATGGACTGCCCAGGTAACTCCATGAAATAAACTCTTTTTCTCATGTAAAAGCTGCTTAGATGAATGGCAAAGAGATACCAGGAATCCATCACCAGCAGTCCTTCCCTCTCCCATCCCCAGGGTCCTCCCACATCAGGCTTCAGTTTCCCTCCTTAGCGTTTGCCCGGTGCTTCCCGAGCAAGGAGGAGAGCAGCAGGCACAGGAGTGCTGCTGTTACTCTGATTATTTATTTAGAGCACGATGACTCCATTGCACCGGGCTGGATGCAGCCACCCCATTTCCTGGCTTTGCTTATGGATGTGGAGTCGCGTCTCTCTGGAGCAAACAAAGGCTTTGCTGTTGTGCAGGAGGGAGAGCCTCCGGTATCCCTCTGCGGATGTCTGAGTGCAAATCTGGTGAAGAACTGCGGGAAAATTGTAGATCATAGAAAACGGGGCTGGAAGAGCCCCCAGGAGATCAATTGGTTTATTCCTCTCCTTCCCTGGGGGAATTGCTCCTACTGGAGAGAAGCTGGGCTAAAATATCTGAAAAATCCCAGCCACGCTCTCCTTGTTTTCTCTGTTTACCAGGAAGGTTTTGCTGATGTGTCACTGTGGTGGGGTGTGCTAAAGGGGGTTGTGCTTTTGTGCTGCTGAGTTGGACAAATACAATAAGGGTGGAAATGCCCCAAAATGGGCATTGCTGCTGGCACAAGACCCTGCTCCCCCCCACCCTGTGGCACTGGGCAGGACTGGCCATCCCACTGGGGAGCCCAGCAAGCAGATGGTGTCATGATCCACAATACAAGGACCTGGCAGCCTTGGAAAATCCCACCACACCTGGAGAAACCCCATTCAGGTGCAACTGGTCATGCTGTGATGGCCCTGAGCAGCAGAGAGGAGCCTCAGGGTGAGAGGGCTCTGCTGGGTCTTCAAATTCAGCACAGTTGAATCCAACTCTGTGGCAGAACCCAGTCTTGCTCAGAGCATCTATGATGGCCCCAAAACTGTAGGGCTTGGAAGCAGTGGGGTGCAGGCAGGGTGCCAACCTTCCCAGAGCTGGCATCACTGTCCTGCTGTCCCCTGGAGTCACCTGCTGTGAGGCTGAGCAGCACCACAGCAGAGATTGCTCTGGGGATTGCTTGGGGCCGGGTGACCCCTCAGTGGCCATGCTGGACCCCCTCAGGGACACTGGGTCTGTCCCCACAGCATGGAGCAGAGTTTCAGATGTGATGGGTAGCTCAGGTCCCTCTCCTTCCAGGAATCCTTTATAGACTCCAGGTTTTCATGTGTGAGAGAAACACATGGCGTACTAAAACTTTCTCAAGCAGAATCATTGCATGATTCACTTGCTTGAGATTTATGTGGCCCAAGGGGGGCAGCGAGGTTTTGCTGACTTGTGCCTTTCTCTTACAATGAAGATGAAATGGGTACTGTGTTACCGTGGTGGCTGCAGGAAAAAAAGAGAAAAGCTCCCGGAGCCCCAGCTGGGGGCTCAGCCCTTCCCAGGCAACCACCCTTTGCTGGTTCACTCCACATAATCCTCAGTGTAAGTTTTCCCTGGCAATGCCCACAGTGAGGCGTCATCATCTCCAGTGATTTCTTCCCTCTCCCTTTATTCTTCTGCTTAAAAGGTAATCTGTGTTTTTTTCAGGTTTTGTACTCAAGTCCCCACAGACTGGGAGGGGGGTGCAGAGAACTGCATGCTTATGACACCCAGGGAGCCAGTGCTGGAGCTGAACCCCATGTCTGAGGATGCTGGTGGTTTGTAGCATTGTGCTCCCACCATGGACACAAACTCTGCTGCTTTGGTAAATAATTTGGGGGTTTTTCCTTCTTCCCAAATGTACCTGTAGCTGGGAACATGCCCTGTGCCTTCCACCCTTTCCAAAATCCCCCGGCTCCAAAGGAGGAGGTGTGAAGACCTGGGGAGTGGCTGATTGTGGCACCAAGGCAGCAGAGGCTGCTTGCAAGCTCTTTGCTTCCCATGCAGGACACACGTGGGATGGCTCTGCACAGCAAGGTTGGCACCACCGGCAGCCCTGGTGCAAGCAAGATCCCCAGCAGCACCGCCCAGCCAGTCTGAATCCCACCCTGGAGCATGGCCGGGGATCCAGCCAGGAAGTCCCACTTCAATCTTGTTTCAGCTCCCTATTTTTCCCTCTCCCCAAGAATGCCAGGGATGAAGCTGGTCAGGCTTCCCTAATCCTGGTTCGACCCTGCATCCTCTCCTCAGACCCTTGTGGTTAATTTAACAGGGACTGGCCCTGGGGCGAGCACAAGGGGAGGGGGGGGTGGGCTGGAGCATGAGCAGCAGGTTTGCTGCTCCTCAGGACTGTTTTCTTGGGGGATTGGTGTTTAAGGCCAGGAGGCCACCAGCCACTTTTGTCACCGAGCCAGTCACAGCTCCCCAGGACCTCGGCATGGATGGATTGGTGGGTGTTGCACTGAGAAGGGGTCTGGGAAGGATGGAGCTCACTGCCCATGCACCCACCAAGAGGGAGGTGCCTTTTGGGGGGATCAAAACCACAGGGGCAGCAAGGGGCTGCTCAGCAGCTTCCCTTGAGCAGTTGGTGATGGATCAAGGACAGGGAGGAGACCCCAGTGCCCACCATTGGGTACAACCAGCTTCACACACCGGCTTCCCCTCTTCCCTCCCAGCACAGATGGACTTACCAATGTCCTGACACAACAGTCCACGGTTCCTCACAGCTTGGGGAAAGCTGCAGCTCATCCTGCCTGCTCCAGGGGTGTGTCTGCCTCAGGGATCCAGGTACCCGCTGGAGACCTTGGCTGTGGTAGCACAGATGAGGAGGCAGCAGTCATGCAGACCAGCCATCTGGGAAAACATAATGGATCAAGCATACGGACAATTAAAAATGCAGTGACTGCATTTACCGGGAGCTGTTTTCCCAGATTATTTTAAACCCTGTTTCCCGGTCATCACAGCCCCAGGGACAGCAAGGTCCTCCTCCCCTGCTCGTGGGGATTTTGGCATGTGGAGACTGAGTAGGGCATTTGTTCCATGATGGATGGGAGAGTTCACAGCTGGATTCTGAGCTTACAGTCATGCCTCCACAGCAGGGTTGGGGAGTGCAGATTTGACCCTGCCTCCTGCCTCTGGCTGGCTCTGCATGTTGCAGCCTTCTTCCATCTCCTCCTCTTCCTCCCTCCATCTGGGACAGGAGTGCAGTGTTTGCAATGTGAAAATTTCAGCTTAGGCATAATATTTGCCACAGCAGAAATGGTTTTGGCGCTTTTTTTTCCCTTGCCATTGGGGATGGCTGTGCTAGAGAAACAGTATTTGTCCATTATAGGAGCACCCTTTATAGGGAGATAACTGCTTGCTAGATAATAATATATAATTAGTGAGGATCATTCCATAATCTAGTTTAATTGACAGAGACCGTCGATGTTGTTCAAGGGCTGCCAGCACAAGAATTAGAGCATCATTAATTGCAGTGTAACCCTGGCATGAGATTCCCTTTTTTGGCATCCTGTGGCATACCAGAGACCCTTCGTGCCTCACTTTCCCCTCCTGTGAGATGCTAGTTCATCCACCTGAATGATGCTGGGCCCTGCACAGAGGAGCTGTGGCAAGCTGGACTGATGTGTTTCCCTCCCTCTACCTCTTCTTTTCTGCTTCTCTCTGTCCCTCCTCTGCCAGGGAAGCAAATTAGATACAAAAGTTTAGATTCTTTGTGGAGAAACCTTTGAAGAGCCTCTTGAAAGCTGAAAAAGAGGTGAGCTGCTGTGCACTCTCTTTTCCAAAGGATAGGGAGAGTCTTGCCTACTCCCATCGTGTTTCACCCAAGTAATTTGCAGCAGGACAAAGCTCTCCTGAGCTGTGCCTGCTGGTGGGGAAGGGAGCAAGTTGGCACCTGATGGCTTCCCAAATTTGCTCATCAGAAGCCAGAGTCAGAATTCAGCTCTGGCAGGGATGAATTCCCTCCTCCATCCCTCCCAGTACTTTTCTCATCTAATGTTTCCCTGTGAAAAGGGAACCAGCTGTGCCAGAAAAACCAAGCATGAGGGAGCCCCTGCTCAGCCCTTCCATCCTCCCTTTTAATCTAGAAGGGATTCCCCAGCAAACTCATTCAGCAGGTAACCCAAGGCATAAATAAACACAGTTGTGCAGGTGAGGTTGCTCTCCAAGCGGGAATTTGGTTTTTACAACCTAATTAAAAACTTAATTACTGCCAGGTATCAAGTATCCTGTTGTCACTTTCAGCATCACCCTTTGGGAAAATGAAGCCCTTTTTGGCCTACTGCTTTTCAATTTCTGTTTTTGTCTTCTTTCCCCACCTTCCTTTCTGGTTTTGTCCTTAAAGTGTTCCCTGGTTCTCTGCATTCCTCATCTTGTGGGTCTTCAGTCCAACTCTTCCAGTTCCACCAGACTGTCAATTTTACGCAAAGCTGAGTCTGTGAAGCCTCAGCCCAAATGTTTCTGCCAGCTTTAACATCAAGACAGAAGAGCTGGACCCAGAGCTATATACAGCTGGGTCCCTTTGAAAGGCAGGCAAAAACATTAGCCATTAAATAGAGGGAATTTATAGGAGAGTTTTCTGCTCGTGTACAGACACTCTGCGTCTCTGAAGTTAAATGAAAAATACTTGGCATGGTCAGACCATATCTGACCTGTGTGGGGAAATTCTCTCACCTGGCTTTCATTATACCAGAGGTTCCTCGTTTTCACAACTTTTGCTTCTCACACTTTACCTGAATAGAGCCCAGCACCAGGAACAGAAAGCTGAAAATAAATACTGCAGGTCTTGGTGTTGCAGTTCTGATGCAAAAGCTGGGTCATTCATTGATCCTGAACCTCTTCCATGACAGTCCAGGGTACATGAATTCAATTACAGCTGTGCGGTTCGAAGCTGTTTAAGTGGGAAATGGAGCTGATTACTTGTAAGAAGTAAATTGAGAGTTTTCACATCTCTTGCTACAGCCTGGTCAACACATGTTACGTCTTCACTGACATATTATTCATACTGTCAACCACTCTGCCAGGTTCTGTATCCAACACCCCGAACATTCATTTTCTAGAAATGAAATGTTTGTTTTCAGAAAAGCCAGCTGTTTGAAGACACCTTCAAAATGTGTTGCACTGGCCCAGGAAAACAAAACAGGGTTTAGGTATTTTTAAGAGAACCTGCAATTACCTGCAATTAAACTGATGGAGTTCAACACCTCAGGTAAGTTTTGGGTGCTTCTTCTAAAGTCTCCAGAAGAAAAAGGTAATTAGCAGATCCAAGTAATGTCAGTCAGTCATGTTTTAGGGTGAAGATAGGAACACCATGCCTCTCACAGCCTTAGTAATAGCTTACAGAGAACAAGGTGACTTGTGGCACTGAAGAAATCAGACCAAATATGAAGGGCAAGATTTCCAGTTTTTAATAACTAGAAGGAACAATAGTTTGTTGCTTAAATTTGTTCATGTGATCATTCTGAACAGTGTTCCTTTTGGAGGGAGGGGGAAAAAAGCCTTTAAAAGGAATAAATTTCTTATATCCCAATTTTATTTAGAAAATTCATTACAAGTTTTTTTCACATTACAGTATAAGCACCACATTTAAATCACGAGTGAGGTATGGAAGGCTGACTGAGCTGCTCTTTGAAGAGCAGAGGCATTAGATAGCACCTATACTCTGGGGCATTTTCATTTTCACCCCAGGACTCTTTAGAAAATGCCCCAAACTGCAGGATGACTGAGCTGATGGAACAACGGAGAGCAAGTTACTGAAACATATTTTGCATTCAACTCTGGAATGTTGCAAAGAGAAATCATTTGGCTTGGCAAAACAGCTCTTGCTATAGGCAGGGCCTAGCTGCAGCAGACATGGATGATCTAGGGCTAACTAGAATTTACAGTCATCCACAAGGAGTCTCCTCCCGTGGTACAATTACCCTGAATTCCCAGGATTTCCTACACAGCACAGAGCTGCTCCTTTATATTATTCAGGTGATTCCACCTGAAAATCCACATCAGGGACGGAACTAAACAGAGGTGTGACAAACGGGCAGAAGGGAGAAACAGGTGAGTCAGCAAGGATGGAAAAGATACAGCAGAGCAGAAGAAACTTTTCTTGCAACAAGCCCACATGGATTTCTACCCAGTCAGATTTACAGCACCATTTCCATCATTATTTCTCCCCTCCAGCAGCCCTGTCCATGGAGTGGTGCTGCAGTGACACTGTCAGTACTTTTGCTCTCCCCTCACCCCAGAAAGGGCTCCCAGTTCCAAAGAAGGGGAAGTTCTCACTCAGGATCAAGCACGACACCTCACTTTTTATGGTTCTGTACAAAGGCAGGGACAGTGAGCGTGCCAGCCTTGACTTCTGCTCGGATCTCAGGTTTGTGCTTTAATGAGAAGACAAGAGCTCGCACCGTCCTGCGATACGGCGCGTTAATGAGGCGGGAAGAGAGATGAAAAGCTTCTCGCTCAATATTTTCAGCCAGTGGGTGATCAATCTGAAAACAGCAAAGTATAAAATTAGATCTTTACATTTAATAAGGAGACCAACTGATTGAAATTGGAGTTTGGCGCTTTTCAGTGTTTCTTCATTAATCAGCTTAGATTCAAGGAAATCTACCTCCCATCACAAGTGTAACAGGAAGAGCAATTTAATTCCACCCTGGTAATTACGGAACAAGGCACCGTGGTCAGTAGCAGGGAACGTGTCCCCATCTCCAGCTGGGTGGCAGTACTTTGCCATCACAACAGGAAACTAATCGGTGACAAGCTTTGGGGATCAAGCTCAACTGCAATTATAGGCCACACCGTAGTGTCTCCATAAAGCTCACTTCTGAGCTTGCTGATATAAGGCACCTTGGATACTATTTTAAACTTGATTCCAATGGCAACTCCAAGACGTGCCAAACGCTTGGCAACTCTGCCTTCTGCTATAAAGGGAAATGTGGGCTCTCTGTGTAGAAGGAGGTGTAATTAAGAACACAGAAAGGGATTTGCTAAATGTTAATTATGTAGTTACTGCTTCAACATGTGCCAAAACCTGTAATTTAGCACAGTTTAGAAAAAAAAATAATCCCCCACCCATAAAGAACTCATTTTAATTTCACTTCTCCTCTTGTGATGGGGAATCTCCCATGCTTTGCATGCAGATTCCAGTGAGCCAAGTGGCATTCCTCTGAGTCCTTTGCCCATGCTGGTTTTGCTACCAATCACTTAGAAGTCCCTTGGATCCACTCAGCCCCATCTTCCCCTCTCCTTTTTGTCACCTTCTCAGATGTCCCTGGTCCCCAGCTGCTGGACCTCTGTGCCTCCCCTGCCCTAATAAGCAGTTCAGCTCCTGCTGTGAGCTCTGCTTGCACATGTGGTGGTTGCTTCAGGTTGTTCTTCCTGACTGTGCTTTCAGGTGAGTCCTGTTCACAAGCAATGTTTTAGGGTGGTACCACAGTCTTTATATCCCACAGACTTAGACTTTACTACCAGTCTTTTCACCATGGATAGATGTACTTTCTAAGAACTAAGCCTGAGCCAGCAAAAGTGAGCTCCCACCTTCCTGAGGCACTCCTACAGCAAACCATTCCTCTGTGCTGCCCCAGTCCAGATGGACTGGAAGTTGGAGAGGTTGTTCCCACAGCCAGAAAACACACAGCTTTGAAACTCTTGAGTGCTTATCACTTGACTTGCCATTTAAAGGATAATTAATGAATAAATTAAAAAGGATAATTATTATGGCATTTCATAGACCAAGCAAACTAGTCATTAAGCCTTACAGCAAAGCGCTGTTCATTTACTTAAAGATACCTGAGGGATCTGGTATTTATCACCACTTTATATACTGTCAACCTTGCCTCTCTGTTTTTGCAATAGATTTAAATGTACAAATGTTTAATTAGGAAACACGCAAAAGGTCCCACTTGCTTTTCCAGCTGTTGAGTAGTAGGAAAAACTTCATGTTCTATTAACTTCTTCCTCTTGTACAGCCCAACTGCAGGAGACACACAACTAATCTGTTGACAGGCTATGTAAATGAGAGCAAATACACCTTGCTTACAATTAGCATGTTGACTTGGTTACCAACCAAAATAAAATTACCTACCTTGAAAACAAAGGTACTTATAAATAGGGATGTGCCATGAATCACTAAAAATAGGAACACGTCACCTGGTCTTGTCCCCACTCTGCAGGTAGGACCAGCTTGGCAGTAGGCATGGCTGGAAAAGGTTTAACTTGTTCCTACAAGAAGTAATTCCTGGAGCTAAAAGCAAAGGGCTCTGAACCTCACCTCTAAATCCAGGGCCTCACAGAGCAGCTTCCGTGCATTCTTCCTGAACGCCTCGGACTTGGGATCGCTCCTGACCTCGATTGAGGGCCTGTTGGAGTGGTCCCTGATGAAGGTTCTCCACTCTGTGTAAATATCTTTGGCGAGGCCGGAGACGTCGGGATCGGAGTGTTTGCGCATCTTGTTCACTGTGTGACCTGGAAAACAGGAACAGCTCCCTTGGGACTGGCAGGCGAGCAAAATAAAACAGACACTGCCCAAATCCTGTCAGTGCTAAAGCTGCCATACACATTTTTAACCCGGGCAGCAAAACAACCAGAGTCCTGACACAAACACAAATATAAATTTAATAGGAATTAAGCACGGAGTTCTTGCTGTCTGGCTTCTGCTGTGATTTTTCCCTGTGCAATCAGCAAGGAATTGTGAAAACTGCCTTCCCAAGTCACCAGGGTGTGGAGTGAGACTTAGGTAGGCTATGCTAACTTTTCACACAGATCCTGGATCTGGTGAAAGCTTGGCCTACAAAATTGGTTTTTTTAACATTTTAACACCACGGTGACTCCAAGCAGAATCTTTCCCATCGGCAGGGCCAGTGCAGAAGAGGCTCTTCTCTGCGAGGAGACAAAAGGGAGCTCCCTGCATCCAGAGGGCTGTTCTTCCCTGACCAGGAGCGCTCTTGGCCAGGAGATGTCACTGTTAGGCTTCGATGGCTCTTCCAGCCGAGCCGAATGCAGGCAGGCACTGGGAAAAATCTCCGGAAACGCCTGAATAAGCTGAACACAGTTCAGAGGACAGTTTAAGGGGCGGATCGCTTCTCCATTTCCAGGGTTCTGTGAGATCCGTCTGCTCTAATGGCAAACAAAGGCCGGGATGCTCTCCGTGCTCAGGAAAGGCAAGGACCATGTGGTGACACATTATCCCGCCCACAACCCCTGTGGAAAACAGGCAGGCATCGGGCTGTGCCATTTGCACGGAGGGAGCTGCCTATCTGCTGGGGATTCCTCTGGGTGAGTATGCAGGAAGCAGTTCTGGGCCAGCTTGAGGAGAATTTCTCACACGTCCAGAGGATTCGGCCAAATCAAATAAACGAGTCACATCTTGGACTGCAAGACTCTGACAGACAGCAGGAAAAGGCATGAAACACACAGGGACCAAGAAGAGCTTTTCAAAAATCTGCCCACAAAAGGGGTGACGCAATGTTTCCTGCAAGGAGTTAAGAGGACAGCTGACTTTTTCAGTACCAGCTCTGAAAATTGCAGGCTGGATATCAATATTTCATTGTCAGTGGCACTAATTTCTTAAAAAGCTTCCAAGCTAGGCTCTTCTGTACTGACAAGTCAGGCAGACACAAGACAGCCCAATATTCACAGTCTAGATAAACAAGACGTACCTATTTTAGTGGAAAGTAACACTTCCTTGGAAGGTATTTTCTTCTTCAGCTCCTCCAAAGCTTCAATCAGGTTCTCTTTTGGTTGCCCAGGAAGCTCAAGTATAGACTTCCATCGTTTTATGTCCTCCACAACCACAACTCTCTGGGAAGGAGAAAAGCCATTAGGGAAGCAGAAAACTTTTATGATAAATAAGGACACTGGCTCCACCTCAGCTAATGGGGCTGTTATCATGCATTATTGATCATGGCACGGAGGAGAGCACAGAACATACGATGGCCAGGGAAGGTGGGTACTTGCTTGGGATTAGAAACCTCCTGCAAACCAAGGCTGAAGTAACCAGAAAGCAAAGTGAGAGGCTTCACCTTGGTCTGCCAAGCTCTGGGCACCTAACAGCAAACGCCTGCGAGAGGAGAAGTGTTTTGAATTCAAGGAATCCATTGTATAAATGGCTCTGAACAGGAGAATGGATTAAGAGGGAGGCGAATAATTATCTTTAGCAGACTGGCAGAGTCTGAAGCCTGCTCAGATCTGCTTTAAATTTAAAACAAAGACAGCAAGGCAAGACAAAAAGCGTTAAGGTAACAAAAATGCAGACCCGAGTACACTGGATATTCATAGCTTTGTTCACTGCTTTTGTCACAGACCTTGACTGGATAGGCTGCAAACAGTGCCAGTCTCACGTTTCGGATGCGAGGCAGTGGCCACACCGCGGGGGTGCTTTCTGCACCGTTCCTTTGATTTGTGACTTACACCGACAAACCTTTTAGTGCAGCAAGTGTTTCGCTGCCGTGTTCCCAACAAGCAGGTGGCAAAGAGGGGCTCAGCTTTGCCACACGCCTCACGCAGGACGGCCGCGGAACCAACCCGAGGGTTTCCCTCGCTGTGGAGGAAAGCGATCCAGGTATCCTGGCGTGGTGTGCCCACCCTGATCCCTCGCCACGCCGGCTCCCAGCCCATATAACCCCTTCCCACGCAGCAGAGCCCCCCGCGCCCGCACCGCTGTGTTCGCCGTGAGGATCCCACCCCGCCGCGGCCCGGGCCCCTCACATCCCGCACCCTGCCGCGGCCCGGGCCCCTCACATCCCGCACCCCGCTCCCCCCCTGCGGTCACCTGCCTTGAGGGCCTCGAGGGTGACCTGGCGGCAGGCGCGGGGCGCGGGCGCGGCGGGGCGAGGGCTCCGCGGACCGCGGGCGCTGCGCACCAGGAACCGCTCCATGGAGCCCTCACGGACCCCGCCCCGCCATGGCCGCCCGGTAGTTCCCGCCGCGGGAGACGCCCTATGGGATGGCTGGGGGCGCACCGCTGCACGGACTACACCTCCCAGCAAACCCCGCGCCGGGGGTGTGCCACAGCACCGCCATGGCCGCCCGGTAGTTCCCGCCGCGGGGGACACCCTATGGGATGGCTGGGGGCGCCCCGCGGCGCGGACTACAACTCCCAGCACACCCCGCGCGGGGAGAGTAGGCGATTCTCGCGAGAGGGCGTGAATCTCGCGAGAGGCGGTGTGGGCCAGTGCGACGGCGGAGGGTTGAAGATGGCGGCGCGGCGGGGCGGCCCCCCCGCCCTGCTCCTGCCGTTACTCTTGCCGCTGCTCCGGGCGTTTCCTGCCGCGGCTGCGGGGCTGTTCCCCGACGCTTCCTCCTCCTCCGAGGCCTTCGACTCCGTGCTGGGCAACACGGCATCGTGTCACCGCGCCTGCCAGCTGACGTACCCCCTGCACACCTACCCCAAGGTAGAGCGGGCCCGCCGCCTCCGCCGGGCCCTGCGCGGCCCTTCCTTTCCCTCTCCTCCCCCCGCAGCTCTGTCTCTCCTCTAAAATCTGAGCTTTCGTTGTGGAAATAGGTGATTAGAGTGCAGCTTGTTCTCACAGCACGGCGTTGTCAGTCCTGGGGTGTTTTTGTAGGTTTAAGGGCATTTGCTGATGTTTTTTAACCCTCCTGTTCCTAAAGAGGCGTCTGTGATTTGGCTTGGGCTGCTCCCTGTTTTGAGTGCTAACACGGAGCTGGTGTTCCTGGCAATCCTGGGTCAGGGTGCCCAATGGGGCCCTTGGATGGTGAAAGATGAAGCGTAAAGTGATGATAAACAAGTGGCTCATCAGAGCCTTCATGGGATATTTTTCATCACCTGAGAAAATACTGAAATCGCATCTGATGGGAATTTAATGTCATGCCCCAGGGTTTGCTGTTGGTTCGGGCTTTGCACAGCTTTGAACTTTGGGCTTGACTTGGGAAAATCTCATCTTTCCTGGCTCTTTGTTGGCAACAAACTTGGTTATCGGCTGTGGTTGTTGTAGCAGGTGGAACAAGATCTTATCCCGTGTCTGGGATTGCACAGGAGGGCGGCAGGGAAGTAGAGCAGTGCCAGGGTTAGGTAACAGGGCTTTGCCTGCTTTCCTGTGGAATTCAGTTGGATTCTGTAGCTGACATTGGAATCCCCACAGAAAAATGTTGTTTGGAATATGAGTATTCCAACTTTATATGTGTGCTTGTGGCATGTTTTGGTACCTACGTGTGATGATAGTGCAGAGAAAGAACTAAACCTGGGAAATTAGGGTTAAATATTACCCTAATATGCTATCATTGCTTCTGCTTCTCTTGCAGGACTCTTTCAAGTTCGAGGAAGGGTGATATATCTGTGATTTTTATTGTACTTTTGGATTTTGTTACTTTTCGCGTTTGAATTTTGTCGTGTGTTGTTGGAGCTGTTGACTGATGGACTCAGCTCTTCCTTTATATTTAGTGTTTGTTCTGTTTGTCACAAAACTACTGGTGGAATTGAAGGAAATTGTTTTAGTTGTCATTGGAAAGTAAGACAAACTCCACTGAGACTGCCATGGAAATCTGTCTGCTAAAGTGGAATTTCTCTGGATATTAAATTACAAAATGTATTTTCTGCACCAGCATCACCCACATGGTCAGTGTTAGAGTTGAGTTTTAATTTATAATCACAGTTTTCTGCCTCTTGTGCCTTTAAAGCCCGTGAGCATGTGCTCTCAGTGACAGACAGTGGCCAGGTCATTTACAGCAGGTTGTACATGAGGTGTGGTGTGTCTGGGGGTTGTTTGAGTAATTCAGAGGCTGTTTGGCCTCTGTGCAGTCATTTGAGCGGCTGATGGTTTTGTTGGGCTGATTCACGGGTCATTGACAGGGTGTGGTCAGAGGCAGGACACTCACATGACAGAGGCTTTAGTTCTGCAAGGTGGAGAGCTCTGTACGTGTGCATCCTTGGCGTTGTGGACAGAATAAATACCAGCTGTGGGATTTTTGTAGATATTTGCTTAATTTTAATAGTTGCACTTTTTCCCTTCAGTTCATTATAATAAAAATGTATGTTTCTGGATCTGGTTTGGCAGCAAACAGTTAACCAGTAGTACTTCTTAAGATAGTATCTTATTTTTAAATTTCTGTGGTAGTTCTGATTAGAGACTTCATTTATACATTGTAATATGCTGTCAAAATCAGTGGGGTTTTTTGTCCTTTCCTGCTGGGTTCTACTGTGTAAGTTCTGAGATGGAGACTGTCTACCCTTTGTAGGCTTAAACATCAGTAAATCTTTTACAGCACTGTCTCTTAATTTTAAAAACACAACACTTTTACGCTCACTCTGCTTGTGAGTTACAGGACTGGATTTAGAAAACACAGTTTGCTGTTCCATGTTTGCCCACCACAAAACAAAGAGCTCTGTTGGAAGTAAATCCATAGGGATATTTGTGTTACAGAGCTGGGGCTTGGGTTTATTTCAGGTCATCCAGTGTCATGTTTAGCTGGTCCGTAGGTCTGGTGGAGGGGAGGAGGACAAAATAACCCGAAGAAATCTTTGTGTTCTGACAATTTATTCTGGAGTGGAGGGATGCAAGCCTTTTGTTGTGCCTCCCCAGGAAGAGGAGCTGTATGCCTGCCAGAGGGGCTGCAGACTGTTCTCCATTTGTCAGTTTGTGGATGATGGCGCTGATTTGAATCGGACCAAACAGGAATGTGACTCTGGTAAGACCTCAGAACTCCTTCAACATCCTGTAATATGAAGACATAAAGGAGGGAGAAGCAGGAACTTCTGTTCTCTGTGAATTTCTCCTTACCTGATCCTTAGTGGTGTTGAATTTCTTAAGTATCATCAGTGTCTGTAAATAAATTAGAAATACCTCATTTTACTATAAGCAGTTTGTCGTACAAAACACAAAATGACTGGGAAAAAAATCCAGTCAAATAAACACTTTTCCTTTAATGTGACCGTCAGTCCTGTTTACCATTCCTGACAAACTTATGTATAGAAGTGATTTGTTTAAGTGGAGTAAGAACACAGATCTTAATGTGCCTTGTAACTTGCGGTCTTAGTTATGTCCTGTGCTTTCCTCACAGCTAAACCCTTGGGAATAAAGTACATGTTTTGTTGGGAATAGGCCTTTAAGTCCTGGTGACTAATTCCCTCAGGGTTATCTGTGTTAGAGCAAATGTTTCACACTGAGCATGAAATATAGAATCATTTAAGTTGGAAAAGACTTTTAAGATTGCATCCAACTG
The DNA here is from genome assembly GCA_013396735.1 of Grallaria varia. Lineage (NCBI taxonomy): Eukaryota > Metazoa > Chordata > Aves > Passeriformes > Formicariidae > Grallaria > Grallaria varia. Next base: position 411,959 of record VWZG01000688.1, on the reverse strand, counting down.
TTCCCCCAGGACTGCTAAGGCCACCACTAAACCATGTCCCCAAGTGCCACATCCACATGTCTTTTAAATACCTCTGGGTATGGTGTGTACTATGCATCAATTACTAGTGGGTTTGGAATTGTATAGAACTTTCTTCCAATAATATTGAGGCAGCTGAATCACAGTTTTATTCAGTGCAGAAAAGGCAGGAGCTCTTCATCTTTGTTGCCAATACAATTAAGCACCAGGCCAGCCCTCAAGGGAGGTTTTTATCCTCTCAGTAGCTCAGAGAAACAAGAGCTCATGGCCAGCTCAGGGAGCTGATGGCAGGTAGGGAAGTAGAAAGCCTGACTTGCAGAAATGTTAATGTGAAACTTCATTAAAGTAAACTTCATTAACTACTCCAGAAATGGGCTAATGCTCTAGTCTGTCACACACTGTGTAGCTGTGATCCAGCATGTCATTCTGGTTGTCAAACCATACACAGAAGAGTGCCATGAAACTGGGTAATGTCCCAACAGAGCACATGCAGAGTAATGGAACAGTTGCTTATTTCTGGTTTAACTCTCCTTAATGGGGCTGTTGTCTTTGCTGGCTTATGTTCTATGACCTGCTGGTGGGTGCCCTGACAGAGTGTTCTGTGCTTGGCAGATACATCTTGGCTGATCTGCTGAGTTCTGTCTCCTGGTGCCTTGGTGCCTACAAACACTGCCTTGTTGGCAATTATAGTATGGAATTGCTGCTCAGGTACCATAAGCTGAACTCTCAAGTGTTTAGCTGCTGGTGCCATGATTCCTGCCAGCTTCTTGGTATTTCTGATGGTCCGTTTATTCCTCTGGAAAACTGGGAGAGCTACTGTCCTCTGTGTTGCTAATTGATTTGATTCTTTAGTTCAGTTACTACTGCAGCATTGCCTGCCTAAGCTCTTGAGTTTTGTGAGGGAGCTGTGCCCTTGTATTGTCTGCCTGATTTCTCCATGGGCAGAATAATCTGAATTCTTGTCTCCAAATAATTTAGATTTCTTGGTCTTTACGATCTTGAGTCAACAATGAATAGAAGCTATCTGTAAAACAGAGTTGGCTTCATTTTTCATAAGAAATGATTCCATAATACTTTCAGTGCAGTTTCTGTGCTAACAGGAAATACTCCTTTGATTTTCCTGTGATGCCATGGCATCTGCTATTAACTCAAAGGGGGTTAACGGACTGATGGTCCCTCTGTTTTTTTTTAGGATTCCATCTCTGTTCTCTGAGGTAAAATTTGATGCTTTATCTGATACGTGGAGGAAAAGCGTCCCTGAGCTCAGGCAGGGTAACACAGCTGATCAGTTGCTCTGATTGCAGTCAGATTTCACTTCCCTCCTCCGTTGAAGCTCCAGTTCTGTCATTAGACCTCAGAGCAAATGCTGCCCTGGGAGTGATTGCCATATCTTTCCCTGCAAATGGCATTGTCAGTCTTTTAACTGCTGCTTTGTTTCTGATCCAACTTACACTGAGAATGTTTTCTTAACTAAAATGCAGAATGTATCATCTCATTTGGGGAACTTCTCCCTTGCAGCCTGTACTGAAGCATACTCCCAATCTGATGAACAATATGCTTGCCATCTTGGATGCCAGAACCAGTTGCCATTTGCTGAGTTAAGGCAAGAGCAAGTAAGTAGGTGACATGTTTTTCAAATACCACCTACTTGTTTCTGTTCAGTGTGTGTCTTCTCTTTTTTCAAATTTCTTCAAATGGAAAATAAACCTAAGGACTGAAATCTAGACTTGGGGAGAGGGGTGAGCAAGAATGTGGCTTCTGACCTTTTAATATAAAAACAAATGGAAAACATGTTAATGTTGTGCTTGCAGTTAATGTCCCTGATGCCAAGAATTCATCTCCTCTTTCCTCTGACACTGGTGAGATCGTTCTGGAGTGACATGATGGATTCAGCTCAGAGCTTCATAACATCCTCCTGGACTTTCTACCTTCAAGCGGATGATGGCAAAATTGTCATATTCCAGGTGCTTGCATTTCTTACTGAGATTAAGGTGTCCTGGCTGCTCACTTTAACTCTGCTCCTTCCAGTCACAGAGAAGACTGTAGAGAACTGTTGGAAATGTTTAGTTTTTGCTAGTGTTTCACTGCCTTTTAGGGCCAGTTTAATGAGGAAAAAACCTCAAAGTTAGGAGAACGGAGCATGTCGTGAGGTTAATTTCTGTATTGGTTCTGAAAATGTAAATTATCAAGATCAGTGGAAGCTTTCTAGCATCATCTCCTAACTCCTTATTTTGTTTTAGTCAAAGCCAGAAGTACAGTATGTTCCACAGCTTGATCAGGAAACTGGAGATACAAGAGGATCCTTGTCTCTGAGTAAAACAGCCTGTAAGTTGTTCTTTGTGCTTTGGAAGAGTAAATGCAAATGTTCCCTGTCATGCAAAGCTAAAAAATAAAGTTACGGGTGGCATATGAAAGCAAATTTTTAGAAAGCTGCAATGTAATTATTTACTGTGTTGTGTGCACTATGTACACTTGGCAAAGTTTGTGGTAGCAACCAAGCATTGCAGGAAGTGGAAACCTGCAAACTGGGTCTGTTTTAAAAGCTTCTTTTTAGGCTCTGTGTAGCCAGGTTGTGTGGGGTTTGGGTCTCCCCTTTCCTTGCTCTGCTGACCAGTGTTTGTGCTGTTGTACCTCAGCAGACGGACGTCCAGGGGGCTCACAGACATTCCGGGGCTTCTTTGAAGAGCGAGCATACGACAGCTTCTTCAAGTGTCTCTCCATGTACGTATTTTCTGGGATGTCTGTACCCAGGAGGAGGAGAATGGCTGTTCCCCTGTGTGTGTCGAGCACTGTTGCAAGGTCCCAAGGTGCTGCAAGTCTGTAGGTTCAGGATGCACAGCAGCTACAATTATGTATTTCCCTGTTAGTGCTACTTTGCTGTGCTGCCCCGGTTTATTGTGCACACTGTTCTGCCAGCTTTGATTTTTCTTTTCCATCTGAAGTGAGCAACGTATTGATAATTTCCTGTGCTGTTTTTTGAGTGTGTTCTGTGAACTGTTTCATCAATACTGTGTTTTGCCCGTTCATTAGCTTTGGATGTGTTTCAGGGCAAAGCACTTCTTTTGTATTTTGTTTTGGGATTGTTTGATGCAAAGCCAATGATAAGTTTCATTTCCAGGCTGAAAATACCCAGTGTACATTTATTAAAGCTTTGCTGAAGATCAGCATGTTGATCCTTCTTTCCTTTATTCCAATTACGTTCTCCGTAAAAGTTTACACATGAGGGATCAGTGAGTTGCACTCCAAATGCACAACAAAAAACTGGTTTTAAATCTGTAAACAGCTTAGAGCCCAATAACAGAATCCAGCAGCTCTTTTGTGATACTATACAGGCATTAGAGTACACTGGGCTGTGTAGCTGGAAGAGCAAGAGACTAATGAATTGGGGCAGGAAAGGCAGTCAAAATTGAGCCAAACTTTAGAGGTCCATTGTCTTGTGTTCAGTATATGAAATGCAGGAACATTCTTCTCATTTCAGAAATTCCGGTTGGATTTTAACGACTACACTTGTCCTGTCAGTGTTGGTGCTGCTCTGGATTTGTTGTGCCACTGTAGCTACAGCTGTGGAGCAGTATGTTCCATCTGAGGTACTGCCTTTTATAACTTAAAATATTTTGAATTTATTCCTTATATTGCTTGTATGCTACGGCTGTCTAGAGACTTAAGAAACATTTGGGGGAAGTTCAGCTAGAAAGAGGGTTTTTATTTTTGTGAATGTGGTTAGGAAACCGATTTTGTTTACTTAAAGGATTATTTTATAGCTGAGCAATTCTTGCTCATTCCTGAGCCCCAGAGGAGCTCTCAGGCAGCCCAGACAGGATGTCTTTTGGTTTGTAGCTCTCTCCTCTTCACAACTTTCAGATTACTCTTAACAAAAGGAGGCTGATTCTAATTTCTCTGGGAATAAAGCTGTTCTGAGGGTTGGGTGGTGTAGGTGAAACCCAGTGTGGGTTCAGTCCAGGAGGATCCACAGTGAGAATAGTGAAGCACAGTATTGGTGAGTGCAGAGAGTCCGATCAGAGTGCCCAGAGAGTCCTGGTTCACAGTATGTTACAGCAAATCAAAGGAGCTGTTATATAAGCACTGTATCTGCCTGTTTTCTGGCAGATTTAATACATTTGGATACAAGTCTAGTTCCAGCCAGGAATTTCAGATGTTACAGAAGGCCTGGGTTAGCTGGTGTGGCAGGGCTGCAGCCATCAGAACCTGGAATGCAGTTGCATAATGAAATTCCTTTTATTCATGCTATGGAGAATCTTCATCTTAAAGTACCTTGTTCAAATTAATTTCAGAAGCTGAGCATCTATGGAGATTTGGAATACATGAATGAACAAAAACTGAGCAGATACCCACCTTCTGCACTTGTTGTGGTTAGATGCAAGACTGAGGAACATGAAGAAGCAGGACCTCTTCCTACAAAAGTCAATCTGGATCAATCTGCAATTTAAATTAGGTCTCCATTGGATCTGATAGACTAATTCTAACAGAGATAGCAGCTCCTGATTGATTGTGGTGGTTCTTCAGATGGGAAGCATAGCAGTCAGTCTTTAAATGCAAATAAGGTTGCAGAATCAACAGATGTCATGGGATTTTGTTTTCAGCTAGTAGTGAAGATTCAGACATGAATTTCTGTTCGTTTCCAGGCATAATCACTTTTCACTGGTGTTTGCTATGTGTCTTTTTGCTTACTAAAGCCGTAAGCATGCTTTCCATACCTTTGACAGGACACTTTCAGACTTACTTGTATGTTCTAGGGTGTAATGTGTACATTCAGAGTTAGCTTTGTAAAGGTATAAGAAATTTTAAGTAGGCAGGAGATGCCTTTTTAGTGTTGCACTTTCTGTTGTAGTTAAGAGAAAATATTATAAAACTATCTGCTGAATTTTTTGTATTTGTTAATGTCCATGCACAAACAACTCTGTCTCCAAAAACAGAAATATATTTTTTCTACAGTGTGGCAATATTTGAGGTGGAAAGTATTTGTGAGGTACTGTAGGATAGAACTGAGCTTGTGGAACATGGAAACTTCATCCAAACTTGTGGACTTGTCCCTTCACATAATGAACGTAACATGGTCAATTATTTTGTCAACTTTTAGCCTTTAAATCTTAAATTGCTTGTAAAGTTTTAGCGCCTGTGTTTTCTGAAAAATTCTACTTTCTGTTCTTGATTTAACTATTCTGGTCTTGTAACTTCATTTCCAGAAACAAGTTGATTCCTGAGAAATGAGAGCAGACAAATAAAATTGACTGTATAGAAAATGTTGACTATATAGCTTTTTGCTGTGGTTAATTATTGAGCACAGCAGGCTCAGCCTTCCTCTCACGGGCAACGTGACCTGATTTTGCTGTCTGATTCACTAGCACAGCAACAACAACTAACAGTGTCCCTCATATGTCTAATTTATTTTTTGCAGTTCTTTTCTTTGAGGAGACTGTTGTATGCTGGTTCCCAGTGTTGGCAAGTTGGGGGTATCTGTGATTTATTTTAAGGTCTCTGAGTGTTTGAATGCTGGCTAGAATGCATGGTCTCCAACTCTATCATTTGCTGCTGATTATACAGAACTCCCTCGAAGGTTTTTCTGACTGAATAGCTGGTGGAAATGTTTGTAAGTCTGTTGAAATGTTTCCTTTACTATTCCACATAAGTCAGCTCCACGCAGACGTGGCTGTCTGCCTGTTCCAACGTGGACAGTACAGCCTCTGTTACGCTGATGATTTCACAGAACTTTCTCTTCAAAACTTTATTGCTTACAGTCCCGGGCTTGAGTTAAGCAAACAACTTGTGCTTTCATTAGGCGTTTTGTCTTTTGTTTGCTGTTTAATGACATTTCAGCCGAGGGATCTGTGCAGTGCAGCCAGCAATTCAGCAACGTGCTGTTGGGTCACAGAAGGCTCTGTGCCTGTGGCACTCTGGCACTTGGCACTGCTGTATCCAGAGCCAGCCAGAGCCTGAGGAATTTAAGTGTTGTAAGTTCTTGTCAAAGGATCTTCCCTCAGTAAAATCAGATACTAGCAAGTAATTGAACTGTTTCTCAAGATTTCTAATCTAAATGGACTCTTTAAGCTGTCTTGGCATTTGACTTTGCAAAATGTCATGTCCTCCTCATTTTTTGTTACATGTTTGACTTCCTGACATCTCCATTTTCACAGGCTGCAATTTGGGTTTGATCTCTGCTCAAAACCACTGCTTAAATGAAGAGCCTTAAATTATTGAATCTGTGGGAGGGAAGCATTTTATATTCTCTTTGTGCATGTGTTCAACTGAACCTGTATCAGACTTAAAATGGAATCATCTTGACACAAATGAGGTGACCCTCTCAGGTGTGTGTATTTCAGTGCTGGCAGAAACAGCCATGGTACATGTGGGGGGAAATTGGGGTTTTTTAGGTGCTAGAATTAATAACCTTCTATCATACTGGGTATCTTGGTCTGTGTTGCCTCTTCAGCATCTCTGGTCTTCGGCAAGATCTTTTTTTTCTTTTTTTTTTTTAACTTCAGAAGTGCTTGCTTGTGTTTCTTACCTCACTGTCATGAACATTTGTTTCTGAACTATAAACAGCTTTTGATATGGGGTAACTGCTCTAAAATCCAACTGTGGTTGGCTACAGCTGAGCTTCATGATCTTGGTGTGGGAGAAAGGTGGGGGTGGGTGTCAGGTTGTCGAATCATAGAATTGTTTATGTTGGGAAAGACCTCCAGGACTGAGTCCAACTGTTCCCCCCAGCACTGCCAACTCCACCACTAAACCGTGTCCCCAAGTGCCACATCTACATGGCTTTGAAATCCCTCCAGCGATGATGACTCCACCGCTGCTCTGGGCAGCCTGTGCCAACGTCTGACAGTCCTTGCTGTGCAGAAATTCTTTCTGCTACCCAATCTAAACCTTTCCTGGTGCAGCTTGAGGCTGTTTCCTGTTGTCCTGTCCCTTGTTCCCTGGGAGCAGAGCCCGACCCCCACCTGGACTCACCCTCCTGTCAGGGAGTTGCAGAGAGCAAGAAGGTCCCCCCTGAGCCTCCTTTTCTCCAGGCTGAGCCCCCCCCAGCTCCCTCAGCTGCTCCTCATCAGACTTGTGCTCCAGACCCTTCCCCAGCTCCATTGCCCTTCCATGGACATGTCTTATGCATTTATGCCTCTAAAAATGGATTTACTCCACATTTTAAATGCCTCATTATAGATTGTTTTGCTGGCCAACTTGACCTGGCTCTTACACAGGACTTTTAGCAAACTCACAATCACCTAATAAGCTTTCTGAAGGCCCAAAATAGTCCTGGTGAAGTCTGATTAGAAACTAAAACTTCTTTAAAGAGCAAGAGATACAGAATTTGACATACCCTTAGTCTGGCAGGGATGGCAGCAATTTGGAAGCACTCAAGCCCTGTAGACCCTCCTGCAAGCAAGAAGAACATGGGCTCTTCAACCACCTTCATGCTGGTGCTTGTTCTCCCCATTGACCCCATGTCAAAGCTACTTCTTGGTGACATTTTATCCCTGAAGCTGCAAAACACCCCTCTCTGTGTGCTGGGCCGAGACCTGCAGCCAGTTCAGAAAGCTGTAACCTCTTTTTAAGTCTGTGTTTGCTGCAGGCTGAGCTGCTAAAACTTCCTACATGCCTGGAAATTCAAGTGCAAAAGCAAAAGGGGACCCTGGAGGATTTCCTATGCCCGTGCTTGTTGTCCAAGCAGGGAAGCTGTTCCACATGGTTGCATCCTGCACAGCTCTTCTGAGATTGGATCATCTGGCAGGAGCCTGGTGTGGCCACGAGGTCAGCACTGTCTTGGGAAGGAGGTGAGGGGAAAGGAGACTTGCATGAAGGTGTTCAGACTCTCTTCCCTCAAGCTTTCATCATGGAGGGGGCTCCTCCCTGACCAGCACCGGGGGAAACAGTGTTGGCACCAGCCAGAGGTGAGTGTTCACCTTCCAAACTGGCATCAGGAGTTGCAGTGGAGTTCGTGGCACCCAGAATGTCCCTGTCCTTTATGAATTGTCTAATGCCCTGTTGTGGAGCCAGGAGGAATGAGAAGCCAACCCCAAACTGTGCTTCCAACCGGAGCTGGAGCGCAGTCTCAGCGCTGTCCTTCCCGTCCCCTCCTGTCTGCGGGCGTGGGCAGCAGCGTGCTCCTTGCCCTCCTGCCTCTGTTGGGATTGTATCCTGGTAACGTCGCTCCTGGGGAGGCACAGAAAACTCCCTGCAGTCCTTTGGGGATGTAGCTCTGGAAATCATGAACAAAACTCACCCCCAGGTACAGTCCTCCTGCAGAAAAAGCCTTTTATGCAGCTGTTCTCCAGAGTATATGTGTTCTTGATAGTCTTGTTTGCTTTGACCTCTTTATCACTCCTTTTGTGAGATTTTGAGTAGTTTCTACTTAATTTGATAGAAAAGTGTTGATATAAAGCTCTGGACTTAGTGTTTGTGTTACAAATGGGTAATTAAGGTTTAAAAGGTGATCTGATTGGCTTGGGAATTAAATCTGGGCCATGTTTCCACCAGGCAATTCTTGCTTGTATGTGATAATAAAGGAGTACATTACTTGTTCCTGGGTAAGATGGTGTGGGAACTCGAAAGGCAACATTTGTGTGGCTGCTTTTGTAAACAGTGTTTTCTCCCTTTCCTTCCAGAGAAATGGTGATGTCCCTACTTGTGGTTCAACAAAGACCTTCTCCAAAAAAAGAGGTAATGAATAAAATGCAGAGCTTAACTTCATTATTAAAGTATAAACCATTTGAAACTATCTATGTGATGTAAAATACAACCAGTATTTATGGTTTGTTGGGACTGATTTTTTCCCTCTTCTGTGTAGTAAAACATCCAAGCTATAAAATGAATAAACTTCAGCTGTTCTGTGTTGTCCTGGAGTTGGCAGTCATGTGGTATAGTAGCAAGATAGGTGATCTGTGTCTGTCACAGAAAGGCTCATAGTGAGCTTGCTGTGGGCTTCCTGTGTGTCTTAATAGGCAACCTTCAGCAAATATTGTCCATATTTAGGAGGAGAAGGTGAGATCAAACAGAATCAATAGCAAACCTGTAGGTCAGGTTCCAGCATTTCATCACTGCCATTATTTTATACTGGTTGCAACTGTTGTGGTTTCTGGTCAGAGCTGTTCTGTAGGCACAGACATGCTGCAATTCACCCCGTTTTCTGAGCCGAAATGCTCTGTGTTTGGTTCCCTCCAGAGTGTGGCAGGATCCCTTTGCTGTACTGAGGAAAGGCCTCTTCCTCATGAGTCTGAACGACACAACAACTAAGCAAACACAAAGCATGGCCAAGATAAATTCAACTTAAAAGTTCTCTGAGTTCTTAAAAGTTTTTTGCATACTAATTAAAACTCTCTAAGTTCACAGGTACCAAAATCAATTAACACAAGAAGGTTGTCTTAAGTGTCTGGTTACGTGTTTGTGAGATGACCACATTAATAGTTTTTGGTGTTGGTCTGGAAATATGAAGGAATGCAGGAAAACACTGCTTTGTTTTCCAGGCAAAGCAGGTTGCTGAGGTGAGGGTGGGGGACTGCTGTCACTCCTACCTGTGCTGGTATTGTGTTGCAATGTGGGTTTGGCCTTTAATTTCTGCCTTCGGTTTGATTTGTGTACATGACTTTCTGAGAGCTGGAGTCCCTGGAAGGTTGCTGTGCCTGGAGATGTCTTTGGGGAGGGAAAGGATAGCTCTTTGGTCCCTTCCCACTGTTTTGAGCTGATAATCCAGCTTCATTCCATGGGAGAAGCCCAGGGCATTTGTTGGGGCGGAAAACCCGAACTGCTATAAAGTGAAATTTTACCTCCTGAGGAGTTTTGTGTGGGCTCTGGGAGGGCACCTACCCCAGCTTTACACCAGCCTGGCCTGTGTTTCTGTGGCACTGCTGTCACACAGGGTTGGGCAGGGGCTTGGCCCTCTCCACCCTCCTGCGTCCAAATCCACTGGATGAGCTCAAGGGTTGGACTTGATGATCTCAGAGGTCTCTTCTAATCCAGTTGATTCTATGAAATGTGGCATTTGTGCCATTCAATCCCAGGGCTCTGGACCTGCAGCATGAGTCATTCCACACTGCAGGCAGCAAAATTCCCTGTGAGGAGTTGTTTAATGTTGGAGTTTGGCTATTAAAACTCACCTATCAACCCCTAAACCTCAGCAGCCCCCACCAATCCCACACGCAGAGCCCCCTAAACATCAGCCTCATGTCTCTGCACTGTTCCTCTCTGAAACTCCGCCCTGCTGGACCCCTCCTCAGCCCCTCAGCCCCTCACTTTTGCCTCCTACCAGGCCCCTGCCATCCATGTGGTCCCTGCACAGGCTGCACAAGGAGATGTGTCTGCATCTCTGCCGTGGCACTGCTCGTCCTCGCGGCCGCTGTGGGCTTGGGGCTGGCGCTGGGACTCCTGCCACGGGCACCAGGTTGTATCCTAAGGGTTGTCATTTTTTGAGTAAGGGAGGCAGAAATGATGCTGGGTGAGAACAGCCCTCAAGTCCATCACATTGTGTGTGGAAGTGGTGCTTTCCAGCGCAGAGCAGGAGGAAGGAAAGGGACGAGCAGGGTGGTTTGGGGCTGTGCCAGTCTTGCACAGCCTGGGCAGCCACCACCCATTCTTTGGCTCCACTGCCCTGCTCCACGGGGCTGGAGTAACTCTGGGAGGCCCCGTCATGCTTCACACTATTGGTGTGGTTTTCACACTCTGCCATGAGCCTACCAGAGGTGAATCCTAGACCCTTATTTCCAGAACAACAAATGGATTTCAGAAATCCCCTGTTCTTCCCCTTGATCTGTTCCTCACATCTTAAAAATGCTGGAAAGTCAAGGATTTCTTGCTTTCCCCTCAGTGAACCGCTTCTGCACAGCCCCCAGTAACCAGACAGGCTTCTTGTGTGATGACAGAGTGACCTGCATCCCGGCCAGCTGGGTCTGTGACAGGGCCAGCCACTGCAGGAACGGGGAGGATGAGCAGGAGCAGCTCTGTGGTGAGTGGGTTTGCTGTGACCATCCCCCCCCTCGCACTGGTCTTCCTGTTGTGAGACAGAGCAGCCGGTGTTCCTCTAATCCTGTTCGGTGCTTCTGAGCAGATAAGTCTGGTAGATCCTTTGTAGGGCAGATGCTGAGAAATGGCACTGCCCAAAACCCGGTGGGCGTGCTGGGAATCAAAGACTCCCAGCTCCTCTGATCCTCCTAGGGGTTTCTTTAAGCCGGGATGCAGTTTTCCTCCACTGGTGAAGCTGTATGCCTACATGGGTAATTTATTGTCCAGCCAGCCCGGGAAAAAACTCTTCAAAGCAGAAGCCTGGGGCACCCTGACTCTGCTTCTGGCTCAGCCATGAGCATCCATCCCTTTCCCTCTCCAACCTCAGCTTCCCCATCTGTGGCATCGCTCATGCCCTGACACTGCACAGGGAAGGACTGACTGACCCCCCACCCCAGGCTGCCACCCCATTTCAGCTGGGCTGTCTGTGCCCAGTGGAGTTATGCATGTCCTGTGTGTGTCCCCTTGCAGGTGACTTGCCCCACAGCCTCCCGGGATACCTGGTTTTCCTCTGCAGTAACCGCAGGTCCTGGGTCTATGCTGATCAGAGGTGTAATGGGATGAACGAATGCGGGGACTGCTCCGACGAGACGGGCAGCTGTAAGTCTCTCTTCTGGTTACTGGTGGGCAACAGGTCTTTTCTGCTGGTAGATGGCCACGGTTTGTACAGGTGTGGTGCTCAGGAATGCTGCTGGAAACATGTGGATGCTGGTGGAAACACCTGGATGGCTGGCATCCACCACTAAAACATGAAATAGCTGGGGTAGGATGTATGAACCAGGCAGGCTCCATCCTACCAGCTGCCAAGGGTTCTGTGTCAAAGCCTGGTGGCAACTGAGACGGGAAAGGCTCCATGATGTGCTCCCAGCCCAAAAAGTTGCTCCTCCTCCGTGGCTTCATGATGTGGAGCAGTTTCACTGTGAGGCACAGGCAGTAGTGCCCACTCAAACTGACCTTTGGTAGTTGGTTGAGAAGTTGGTACCTCTCTGAGCTGGGAGGGGCTGAGCCTCAGGTGCTTCAAAGCCATCTCGATCCCCCTCTTGGTAAAATGAGCAGGATGTTTGTTCCTAAGTCACCCTCCTCATTCTGAACAACAAGAAAAAGAACGGCAGATTGTTGTTCCTGCCATGAAGGTCTTTGCAATGTCATACTCCACGGTTGTCTCCCACAGGTAGCGCCAAGGTAGTGTCTTCTTTGGTGAGTTCACAGCCACAGGGTCGTCACCAGTGCCTTTTCTGCTGCAGAGTGAAAGGGTTTTACCCAAGTAAGAAAGGAGAGAAGAGTCAGTGCAGCAGAAGTATTTCAGTTCCCTGTTTTCCATTCTTCCCAGTGGCCTCCTGTCCCCCATGTGGGTGGGAATGGTGGAGCTGCATCCCTGTGCACTACGAGTACTGTTCCTGCATCCCCAGGAGGCTGTGCCGGGATGGCATACAGCACTGCCTCAGCTGGTCCGACGAGTACGTCTGCAGGCCCTGAAGGCCTGGCACCCCTCAGTGCTGCAGGCAGCAGGGTGCTTCCACTGCTGTCACCTTTGAGCCCTGGTGTCCTCCTGCTCTGTCACCCACTTGGGAAGCTCCAGCCCGAGCAAATCCTCAGCAGCAGCTCCGTGACGCTGAACAGGGACCAAGGGCATGGGGCAGCCCAGACTGCAGGCTGGGCACTGGCTATGAGACACGTCCAGGGATTCTCCTATCACGTGAAGGTGAGCACTTTCTACATGGGCTTCTATTGCCTCGCAGCATTGAGTTGATGCTGTGCAGCTGCTGGAGACTCACGAGCTGCAGCCCGCACAGAAACAGTGTTGGGGCAGCCCTGAGCGAGGGGTTTCTCCTCTGTGGACATCCTGGGGCCTTTGCAGGTATGGGCAGGAGGAGAAGCCTCTATCTGCATTCAAAACACATCTGCAGGTGGTTTCAGCAGCGGCTTTGAGGTCTCTGTGTTGGTGCTCCTGGGGCGCTTCCTTGGGAGTGCCGTGCTGAGGACGACACTGTGGGGAGCTGCTGCTCAGGCCACCTCCTGCTCTCTTCTCAAACCACAAAGGCCAAGTGGAAAGCATAAGGGCAGGGAAAACTGAAGTGGTTTCAAGGTTTGTGGGGATAAATCACTGTCCCTGCAAGCCAGGGCAGGGAACCAGCACATAGATAAACTGCACTTCTTCCAGGGCTGCACAGTTCTGAAGCAGCATCTTAGCAGGTTTGGAACAGCCATGGAGCTGGGATATGTTTCACTGAAAGAAAGGAGGGAAAAGAAGTCACAGCCTCAGAGCAGAGCGCAGCGGAAAACCAAGTGCTGCTCCCAGAGCACTGTGGAATGACACTAGATCCATTTGCTGCTTGTTTTGTTCCTCTGCCAGCACAGCAGGATCAGGCAGCCAGGACTTCAAAGCTGTCCTCAGGATATAGGTATGGACACGACACTGAAATATAAGAAAGATGTGGTCTTCTCTGCTCCTTTGAGAATCTCATCTGTGTCTAAAACATCCTCTCTGAGAAAAAAACCACATTTACAGTGAGTGCATTTACTTTTCTAGGCCCAAAATAAACATCAGGCGCTTTTTCCCATCGCCACCCCAGCTCACAGATATTTAAAAATAAAACCCTGTTATCTCATTTCCTCTGTGTCCTGTGATCTGCAACTCTGCATGTCACCATAACTTGGATCAATGGGGAAAGTTGCTTCTCATTTGTCGCTGGGATACAGCTGGAGATCTGAGAGCTCCTTTATAAATAGCTTTACAGTATTGTGACTCATACTTAACCTGGAATGAGATGGCAAAACTCTGCATGGGGAAATTTTAAAGCTGCATTTACTAACCTGTCCCTCTCCAGGGTTGGCAGGGTGGATGGCTTGTTTTCTCTATGCCTCTAAAATGTTATCCCAGCGCAGGGAATGAGGGTTGGAGCTTCCAGCCTCAATCAAAGCCTGCAATGGAGGTGCACATGTTACTGGAGAGTCATCTAATGCCTCAAGAAGGCTGGGTTGGGGTTGGTAAATAAAGCTAGGCTTGTTGTAGTTGCTGTTGTTCCTCTGGAGCAGCCACTGAGGAAGTGTTGCAGCATCTCTACTCAATGAGGGGTGATCCAGAGGCAGCACTGCAAGAACAGCCTCTTCTTCCCAGGGAAGAGGAGCTTCTTTCCCAGGAGGGGGGGAGAAAAATCTCATCTCTCATGACAGGAACTGTACATGGATAACAGAACAACTGTAGTTAGTAAGAATTGAACTAACCAGCTCTTTTTAAAAAAACAGGAACCAGGTCAGCTGGTAAACGAACTGTGCATCTCTCCATGGTCAGATTAGCAGATCTCCAGTGGTGGGAGGGCTGGCCAGAAAATTCCGTGGTGGCCACTGCAGCAGGGGCAGCTTCAGGAGCAGGGGAGCCACCTCCCTCCCTGCTGAGCCACTGCTTTGAGTCACTGTTTGTGCCATTGCTTGTGTCGGCAGAGCGCTGATGGAACCGTCACTGGGAGCTATTAATAGCCTCGAGTTTCTGGGGAAAAAAAGTAGGATTTGAATGCAAGTGTGCCTGTTTTGTGTGTGTGTAGTCCTTTTTTCTTGAGGAAAATTCAGCAATAAGAACAGAGAAAGGGGCTTTGCTCTTTATGTATTTTTGAGGCGAAGTTCCTTTTTTTGGCCTCTTCATGATTTCCAAGGATGTGCTGCTTTTCTTGTTGTTGAATTATTGTAAACAACAATGTAAAAGGAAGATACCCTCTAAATAGGCACTGGAAGAGGAAACCTGGAGTAAGTTTTTGGCCTTTTAAGGCCTATGAGCACAATGATGGTTGCAGTGCCCAACTCCTGGGCCAATTCTGCTAAAAACACTCAGGGCAGGAATTTAATAATGAACAGTTACCTGTGGCATTACAGCTGTACAGACCAAGACAGAATAGTTCTGAGTATGCAGGGCTTTTACAGATAATATGTATAATTAATTCATATTTGAATTATAAGTGCCCCTGAATGTTTTCAGATGGAGAAGTATGGTTAGGGTATTGCAGGCAGGCTGAGAACTGGGTTTTAAACCACAGAAGGCTCTAAAATAGAGTGAATTTGCTTGCAAGGGGGAATATATTACAACTGTAGAGCCTAATCTCTACGGTAACCCCATTCCAGCTTTCATTTCCTGGGCTAAAATGACAGAGAAAGGCGACTTCTGTTCCACTCTGCCTTCTGCAGTACCTGTTAGTGAGGGGTTACTGCCTTTGACCCTCCCCAGAGGCCTGTGCTTACCCTCTCTGCTCCCTCCCTCTGTCACAGCTCCATCAGCACAGCCTGTTCTAGCAGCAGTATTAACGTCCCAGGGCTCTTGACAAGCACAGATGAGCTGCAGTGATCAGTTCCCTGTCCCTCAGGAAGCAGGAGAGGAGCATGTGAAGAATACCTACATCAGAAGAATTAGTTAAGGATGACAACAAAAACTTTATTTGAAAAAATTCTTATGTATTGAAAATATACAGTAGTATCATCAGCCTTCTTGTCTCTACCCCTCCCCAAGCACAGGTTAACCCACAAGCATGGCACAGCAACCAGATTTAACAGTACTGGTCTTCTTTGTTACTCCCTCTCAGTATGTCTAAATCCTGTCATCAGCAAGAAAACAACAAACAAAAGACCCACTTCTCTCTGACTCAGTAGGTATTTAACAAATCCCAGTCCTCCACAGTGAGGCACAGATGCTTCTGTTTGGAAGTCCTTTCTCTCTCTTGTTCAGCCAAAGCTCTTTTTCTATTGTTCTTTAATTCGTGGCTTCCCGCAACCTCCTTTTTCAAAGGTAAATGGCAATGTTGAACTTTTTCCTTATAAAACTGCAAGTTTCCAGATGCTTTTGTTTCTGCTTCCACCAGTGTGCATTTGACTACTTCCTCCATTCTTGGTGTCTTGCCATCTACAAGGGGAAAAGAAAATCAAGTTCAGATTTTGAGGAAAAACAGAATTATGCTGTGAAGTGCATATTTTGGTGCAAATTGTTTTGGTCAAGCCAACCTGAAGTACTGACTGCTAATATGTACAGAGGGAAAAATAACATTTATGTTTTTGACTCATGATTTTAAGGAGAAAACTCAGTTGTTATGTGTTGCCCTAAGCTGCCATGCTGTACTTGAATTATCCAGCAGTCTATACTACATGAAAAAACTCAAGCACGTTCTCATGCAGTTACACAAATGGCTAAAATTGCACACCCAAGATGCTATTTGCACTACAAAAAAAAAACAAACAGAAAGAAGTATGGAAATGCTCCTTGTAGAAAAGAAAGTCAGTCCACTCTGTGGTTTCCCTGCAGTTACTTACAGAAGCGCAGAGCTGCTGTTCTGGATCTCAAGTTGTCCTGTGGCTTGATGGCCTCCATGACTGCCTGCTCCCACTGCAGAACTGTCTGAAATGGCATTTGAAAGAGTTAAAATGGTTCTTGTAAAATTTACAGAAATACCACTGGAAATAACCCCATCCCTTATTGTTTCCTGTTCAGCAATTTCATGCTCTATGTGGCAGATTCTTAGAGAGTAAAACATACTTAAGCCCCTCTTACCTGCTCTGCCCATCCCTCTGTTTTGCAGTTACTATGATCAAATTCTTTCAGAGGCACTTTTGAGTGAACTAGGCCTATCTGCATTTGGATCCGCTTAATGACAGCATCAACGTCCTGGGAAAAGGGAAATAAAGCAGTCAGAGAGCAGGGACATTTATTATACTTGCCCACCAAACTTAGGCAGATGGATTTTACCTTGAGACCTGTGCCAGAAATGTCCAAACAATTCAATTTCTTGAAAGAAAGAAGGTATCCAATTCCCACATCTGTGATTTTAGGGTTACCTGTAAGGTCAAGTAAAGTTAATTAAGTTACATGATGTGGAAAAATATGATCAGGATACCAAGAAAGTACTTGTTCCAAAAGCTAATATTGAAACAAGGGGAGTAAGCCTATTTTTTTCAGTATGTTTCAAGTCAAGTTTCAACTCTTCCCCTCTAGTGATCAAAACACAAATATTTACAACACCAAGTCTCAAACTATTAAAAATATTCATGCAAAGAGGAAGTGGCTGAGACTCCGGGTATGACCTGTGCCTTCTGGAAAGTTGTTGGTGAAATGTGCAGTTGAGTCCTTGACTCATGGGAACCAACAAATTAATTGTGTTCCTTCAATACTAAGGAGGATCAATTCTTTGTCACAAAGCACAGAGGTTGCTTCTAACACAGAACCATGAAGCACTTACAAGACAAGTCTAACACCAGCAGGTTCTCCAGCCCCTTTTTCAGCACGCGGACGGGCGCCGTCATCTTGCGAAGGCCGGCGTCGGACAGGGAGTTGTCTTTCAGGAGAAGCTGCTTTACACTGGCAGGAGAGACACAAACATGTAATTTATGGTCATTAGAGAGTTTTGTAAAATGTCCTAAAACTCCGCGTTGGAAGGCTGGGGTCATCCTGTGCCAACCCTTCAGTCTGCTTTGTTAATGTCAGTAAAAAGCAGTAAGAAAGGTGCCTGGGTTAGTGGGACTAACAAATACCTGTGTATTGCCCCTGTTCGCTCAAGAGAAGCACTACTTGAGCAGCTATTCCCAGAGCTCCAGTGACAAACTGATCCCAGAGCCAGACATTTGCTAACAGAGACAATAAGGTTCTTTATATCCTGAAGTTCTTTAAACCAAGGCTGCCAAACCCAAATGCACTTAAAACCAGGAAAAATTCTTGGCAAAAGGAGAGAGGATAGATTTGATAAGAGATACGGCAATGATTTAAAGAAATTAATGAGGTATTGTAACATAGGTTAACAAAACTCAGGGAAAAACATCACACTAAAACATTGTCCAGAGCACTTAAAGACAAAACCTTGATGCAAAATACACCAAAATCTTATAGTAATATCCCCTATTAGCAGTCATCCTGCCTATTGATTTCCAAATTTTTCTACTTTTCAATCTTCAGTATCAAACACAATTTAAAATGTTACTGTATTTAGATGTTAATTAAGAAAACAGTCAACCTCCTACTTGAAGAAATCTTTTATCTGGAACACTGTTTTTGTTACAAATTTGGCTGATAAAGTTCCCTCTTAAAAAAGGAAACGAAAGTGTAAAACTGTTCCAAGGTACTTTTTCTACTTGGCCAATGAAAATTACAAAAAGCTGATTTAAAAACATGAGACAGTAAATTATCTTGCCTATTTTTAGGCCTTTTTACAATTCAGTATGTGCTTTGAATCATGTGCTTTGTGTATAATATGTTCTGTATTTTGTTTAGCTCAAAACCAGGATTTATGAACAACCAAAATCTTCAACTTTACACACTGCAGCCTGTGAAACTTCCCTTTAAAGTCATAGCCTGATTCTTTTGAACTGCTTAGCAATAGGAAAGAAAGTGCCATTTTCAGCTGCATGGCAAGAAATAGGTACCTGGACAGGCCCTCTTTGGTGAGGTGTTCCAGCAGTTCATGTTCATCTCCAAGTTTACAGCAGGAGAGATCCAAACACGTCAGCTCCCGGAAAGACTTAATTTCTTCTAGTTTTTCAGAGATAACCAGGTATCTGCAAAGAGGAAAAAAAGCTGTCAGTGCCCAAGCATGTAAGAAGGCTCCTCTATCCCCAGGTGTCACAAGTATTATGCAGTCATTCTTGCTAAGTATCTGTGTGAAAATTGACAGCTGCATTAAGTATCTTTTTATGTATAGTTGGCACACAGTATGTCTGAATTCCCAGTATTCCCCGTAAATCAGTGTCTTGGTCTTGCTTTCATCCAAAATATTGGACTTAACAGGACTTCAACTTGCAAACATCACAGCTAGGAACTTCTTTACAGATTATTGCTGTATTATTTCAGACTAATGCAAAACAGATATCCCAGTTTATCATAAATAACTTTACAAATTGCTGTATAGTCCTCTGTATCTTGGAAGGGTGTAGGCAAATCCACATTCATCCAGGCTTAAAATGTACTGCAAAAGTCTCAGGATAGCTTGGCAAATGGCAAAATTTTATTTTTTATCTATGTCAGTAAAATACTTGACTAGGGCTAAAAGTCCAGGACTACCCAGAGCTGTGCCTACAGCCCTGGCAGCAGTTACTCAGGGGGTTGTATTTTCAGCTGTGCTGGTTCCCTGATCTGATTCGCTCCACAGCCACGCAAACATCTGTGCTGGAGCTATTTAGTAGGAGGTTTAGAGATGGGAACAAACCACTAAAGAATGGCAGGCATGAGTATGCAGTAATAAGCACGTAGCCGTCAACACCTCCCCTGCAGTTACCTCTCACTGCCCCTGTGGCAAGACAAGCTCCAAATTCACTAATCTCTCCTGAATTTACCTCATATTCCCCACAGGAAGACAGACCCCGAGGTCAGCCTCTTCACTGCTTAAATGAGGGGTGCTGACCAGTTTGATCCCTCAAGGAACACCTCTTTGTCCATGCAAATAATGGGACCCTGATATCCTCCCACTGTGTGTCTACCTATCAAAATGCCCCCTAAGTCCTTTGCTGTGCAATTCTGCCATGGAGAAGGCACTACATACATTCAGAGCACAAGCCAGTTCTTCAGAGAGACGAGTGGCCTCTTTTAGAAATAAAATTCATCAGAAAATGCCTTAATGCCTTACTCCCTAGATTTCAAACCCTCAATACTTAACTCAGCTTTCTGTAATGGCAAAAGATGCCAGAAGTAGCTTAATTTCTAAATTAAGACCATAAAATTATCTGTTCTAGAGATAAAAAGGGGAGTAGGTTTAAAGGATGAAACAAAGGATAATTGACTTCCATTCAAACATTCCTACTGTGCTCAGAACACTCTTGGCACTTCAGATGAATATATGCCTGTACTTTGATTTTAAACTGGATAAACCATCCCTTCTTCAAGTGTAGAGATGGAAGAGACTGGTAATATTACTGGGAAAACCTTCAGTAGGAGTAAGGCTTTAAAAATATAATCCAGTTTTAAGCTTGGCAAGACTCAGTGAAAGACGTGGACATGGAGAAGATGGAAAAACTAGTGCTGGACTCTAAACAGAACCTCACTAAAGCATGTTCAGTATGGGGATGGGAACCATAATAAACCTGTAACTTAGTACAAGATTATATTTTTCTGAGTCCTCAAAATGAGACAGGACAGCAAGCTTATAGTAAACAAACCCAGTTTGCAAGGGTGTATTTTATCTGTACAGTCAGCTAAGTATGTTGAAATGCTTTTAAACAGCAATTATCAAAACATCCCATGAAATGCCTGAGAAGGCATTAAACACATTGATTGCTATGGAAGTGATTATTATTTAAAATAGCTTTAAAAATAGCTGCAGGTTTACTCCTGCACATAAGATCCCCTGTTAGTTAACACAGGTGTAATCTGTCACCTGTATTACCTTTGTAATTTTCTGTACATTCTAAGATTTGGGCCCAAGAACGAAATCAGCCAGCTGCACTTGTAGGAAAGGGATGGGGCAAAAAAGCAAGCAGAAGAATCAGATAAAGCTCAGGGCATTTCAATTAAATTAGGTGGTGGTTAATTTAAGGGGAACTTAAAGTGTGCTAGGAAAAAGTCCTGGCAGATGACAATATTGGTCAGTGAACACACTTACCTATTCCGCAAGCACAATGAACATAGCACCAAACTGCCATAGGCTTCAGTAAACTTCTGTAGAGCTCTCAGTCCTGTCACTGGCTCTGTGAACTTTTGTCTCGCTTCTGCTGCTGAAAAGAGCTTCTCAGCAATCTGCTCTGGGAAACCAATCAACGAGTCAATGTGGTCAACATTGTCAGAAATGTAACCCAGCACTAGGCTGAAGAGAGACTTGGCCGAGTAGCGGAGGTTCCCCTCCTTGGTGTACGTGAAGATGAAATGATCAGTCCTCTGCCTCCTTGCCCTATCGTCCTCCCTGTTCATGCAAAGCTCCACTGAAAAACTTCTGGAAAACAGCCTGAAAGGTCTTGTGTTGGGAGTGACATCCCGCACGCCGCCTGCGCCCTGATTTACCACGTGCAGCTTCCCGTTTTCACGCACGTATATCGGCCCGGTGTCCAAATGGCTTTCTGAGTGGAGACAGTAAGACATTCCCCTCGAGCAGCTCTGCAAAAACAAACCACAGGCAGGTGAAAGAAGAGGAAAACACGACAAAAGGGAGACCCCCAAACGTGCAGCTCCCTGTGAAACCCTGAGCATGGCCACGTAGCCCTGCAGGCCAGCAGGCCGTGAGCTGGATGCCACCCAGCCACAAATCCCAGCCCGGGGGGAACTGAGCCCCGCAAAGCCTGAGGGGCCCGGGGCTGGACCCCAACCTTGCAGAGGGGCAGCAGGAGAGGGGCTGGGGCTCTGTGGCCCCCACAGCCAGAGCTGGCTCTGCTGCAGGAGGGGGGAGGATGATGAGGATGAGGATGAGGAGGAGGGCACATGGCTGACTGCAGCAGGGCAATGGAGCCTGCTGGAACCTCCCTCTCGGGGAGGCTGGGCATCCCCCGGTGCCCCGGCCCCGGCCGGGGGCGCCAGTGGGTGAGGGGGGTCCCGAAGCGGGGCAAGGGAGCGTCGATACCCCCTCAGCTCCTGCGGGGCGGGAGGAGACCGGGCTGTGCCCGGGGTGGGGAGGACTGAAGGGATGGGGTGAGGGGAAGGCGACAGGCTCGGGTCTGGCCCGGAGGGGCCACGCTGGGGAGTGGCTGTGAAGGGACCGGGCTCTGCCTGGGGAGGAGCGCGGCGTGAGGGGGAAGGGGCGCAAGGGGAAGAGTCCTCACCCGACCCCGGCAGCGAGGCGAGAGCCCCGCTCGCCCCCCGGTCCCCACTTACCTGCCCCGGGAGG
>VWZG01000688.1:351024-389808 GCA_013396735.1 Grallaria varia | reverse complement strand
GCCGGCCCGGTGCATGAGGGGCCCGCCGGCTGTGCGAGGGGCCGGCCGGGTGAGGGCCGGGAGCGGCTCCCCCGTCACACAGACCCCGCTCTGCCCCGCACCTTCACCACCCAAATTCACTGCTCTGGGGCCGCCCCCTGTCCGCGAGTCCTGGTTCTGTGGTACCGCCCGGCTGCGGAGAGTTGCAAATACCTCCAGAGAGCTGCGCCACCGCCATGCAGGGCATTGCTGAAAGCACGTCAGGGGAAAATGCCTTGCCTTTGGCTGCCCTTCCGTCCTTGCCCCCTTCCTTTCTTCCCCTTGCTGTCCCCCTTCTCCTTTCGCTGTTCCCCTTCTCCTTTCGCTGTTCCCCCTCTCCTTTCGCTGTTCCCCCTCTCCTTTCGCTGTCCTCCCCATCCCTTTCGCTGTCCCCCCCCATCCCTTTCTCTTCCCTCCCTTTTCCTTTCCCCTCTGTAGTTTTCTGTGATAAATTTTTCAGGTGGAAAGCTGCAGGTGAGGGTTTCATCCTGTTCTCTCCGCAGGAATTCTGAAACGTTTTGGACGACCACAGGCATGTTCCCACAGGAGTTCATTATTGGTTTTCCCAAATGTGTGAAAATCAGTAAAGTTGCCATCCAGTGTTACTTGGGTAAGACTTTGTGTCTTGCAGTAAGAAATATAAGCTACGTTAAAATGTGTGTCTGTGCCTTTATGGAAATCCTCACAGTAGTGTCATGGCCTGTAAATAGCCACTTATAAACAGATTCATAAAGATTTAACTTCACAAAGCATCGTCTTTCACATCCACAACCTCCATAAGTTAGAGGATGGATTAGTTAATGCTTTTAAAGTGCTTTATGGATGAAAAGCAATGGAATAAATATCATTATCAATATAGAATCAACTTGTGGTGATATCTCAAATTTATATATATTTTAGTGCGAACCTTAAGGATTGAAAGAAGTGTATCTGAAGACCCTGTGGGTTTTGAACGATGCATTGAAAAAGGTAAGACTCTGAACTTGAAGCAACAGGGATTTTGTGGGAATAATGCTGGTCTTTTTTAATGAATCATTTCAAACCCACATCTATACGTTGAGTAAAGTGTGGCTTGATGATTATTTTATTAGACATTAATGTAATAGTCACGTTTAAGTGAATTTTATGAACACTGCTGGTCTCTGTAGCAGTTTGGAGAGTAAAATGCTGCATAAGGGCTAAAAGCACTACTTGTGCACTTTATGTTCCAAAAATTAAAAACAGGCTTACATAGCATAATGGAGTGCCATTTCCTGCGTTGTTTGGGTTTTTAATGCCTCTTGGGTGACATTGTGTAGCACACTGTAATGAGTAGGATATATATATATCTATACACTGGGATATTGGAAAAAAGTATTTGTTCTCTTAAATCACCTTGTAAAAATGAAAAAGAACAGTTTCTATATGCAGTGTAAATTCATAGCCCTTAAATTCACTTTAACTCTGAATCCAGTGAAAACTTTTCACAGCATTGCACATGATTCTTCATTATTTGCTTTAAAATATGTTTTCTAGATCTGCAGCACACAGAAGGACAGCTTCAAATGGAAGAATTTCCAGTGAGTATTTCCAGTGGATGTCAGTAGTGGAATGTCTGGACTAAGTGGGGAGAAACCATAAAAAACCTAAATGTGTTTATTTACAATTATTGCTCAGTTGGTGTTAGTGAGAGGAATTTGTAGATCGAGGTATGAAATTGCACTTCCCAGCTGCTCCTTTGTAGATTGTGGTATGAAATTGCAGCTGCCTGGTGCTCCTGACTGTGTGGAAGGGCTCTTCCCAGAAGTGTGACAATCTTCCCTCCTCCAATTGTTGCCTTTAAGGCTTTAGAGTTCAGGAGTGATGGGACTTCTGTGAATTGCTGTCAGCTCAGGAAACTCTGAAGCTGGCTAGATGTTATCAAAGAGCTTGATTTATGTGCAATTCGAAAACAGACATAGAAATATCTAGATCCTTCTGTCTAACAAACTTCTGCAAATGTTGTTTGGTAATTTTGTTACTACAGAGAATGCAATAACATTTTTTTTTTATTCCTTCTGCAGCTTCCTGAGTTCCAGGCCACTTACTTGCGTTTCATCATCAAATCTGCCTTTGATCATTTTGTGTCAGTGCACCGGGTGATGGCAGAGGGCACAGCAGAAAACACTTAAGTCCAGCTCAAATTCGGACCTCCTTTTTTTTTTTTTTTATAAAGAAGTTACATTTTGATAGCTGTATTGCAGAGAATGTTTATTATTAGAACCTTGTATTAAAGTGTTTTTTGAAGGTATGGATGTAGTATGTATTCCCTGCTCATTCAATGTATGGAATAGGATAGAATCCTTTAGGTTGGAAAAGACTTTTAAGATCATGTCCAACCACAATGCCATGCTCTTGTTAATTGTAGTAACAGCTTTCTTGTTTTGTAACCTAAACTGTTGGCCTAGAACACCTGAGCATAACTGAGTCCATTTAAATTCGTATGTTTATATCAGGCTTTCCTAATATCTGAATTAAAACTCAATTTCCCATAAAATGTTTCCCTTGCACCTCTGAGTTAAACAGAAAAAAAAGTTTAAAGTACTTGAATGGGATGTATTACCTCCTACTGTCAAATAAGTCCTTCAAAAGTCCTTAAACTGGTAACTTTCTCATCAGCTCAAGGATGAATATAAACTGCTAATGCTTGGAAATAACCCAGGGGAGAGAGGCAGGGCAGGGCAGGAAATAATGTGAAGCCGTATGAAGTGCTCTTACAGAGTTTTAATACTGGTAGATCAATCCCTTGTTTCTATAAATATTTTCTAGAATCAGGTCACAGCCCTCAGTGGTTTATGCTGTGGCCGTCATAACAAATATTCATGGAAACAAACGGTGATAGAGATTGCCTTACTCAGAAGCCTCCTGAAGTCAGTGAAAGTGAATGTTTAGGACGTTGTATGTATGCAAGAGAAAGAGAACCTTAGTAATGGTGAATCAGTTGCTTTGCATGCCAGTGGACTCTTGCAGATATCACCACCCCTGAAGTTTATCCTGCAAGATACTCCTTGCAAATGTAAATGTTGGTTTCCAGTTCCTTACAAATGTAAATGTCGGTATGAGAGCTCCATGGACCCATCTACCAAATGCCTGCTTATGGTATAAGTGTAGTAAGATACTACAGAACAGTAGTTAGGGTTGTAGTGATGACACTTGAAAGCCTCCGGACAAACACATAATGAACTCCATCACAGATGCTCTTTAGGTGTACATAAAATACTCCTTTTCGTGTTGTCTGCTGTTGTTTTGTTTTTTTCTTTATGCTTGTGTCTGTGACAAATTACTCTTGAACTTTTTTGTCCAGCCTTTACACTGAATCCTCTTGTTTTTCTATTTCAGTTTTTCCAGGATGGCACGTATTTCCTGGGGGTGATAATTCCAAGGCCCCACTCCTCCCTGCAAAGGCAATAAAATGACACAGTGATACACAAGCAGACAGAGCAGAAGTCCTTTGGAGCACAGCAGCTGCACCAGCACTGGGGGCAGGTGTGCTTGGGCTCTCTTTGCCCTGCAGCCATGTCTGGGAGATGGTGTATGCACAGGTTACACCCTGCTGTGTCCCTGGGACACGGCCAATGTCTGCATTCTGCATCTGGAAAGCATTCCTGGATCACACAGGGTTCGTAACGAGCCTAAAGATAAATATTTGAGCAAGACTGAGGTGTGCATCAGATATGTACATTATAAAGGCCCAGACTGGTTTTGCTGGATCTGTGTTTCTCTCTGAAGTCACAGCACATTGTGAAATGCTTAGCTCTCAAACAGAATGAAATACTGTGAAACGTAAAGCAGTCTCAAGTTACCGTGAAATATAAAATTATGTTTTGCTTGTTATTACTGATATTTTTTACCTTGTAGATGACCTTCCCTCCTTGAAGCAGATAGAGTCGTTCTGGCAGTGCAGCATATTTTGAGCTGCTCAGGTTTTCCATAGTGTCTAAAACCACTGGACATAGGGGATTATTTTTCTGAAGAAATTGTGCTGCAATTTTTCGATCTTCAAGGCTTCTGTGATTTTTAATAACAACATTGTTTTTAAAAGCCCATCCATCTAAAACAAATGAGAAAGGGATTTAGAAAAGGGCATTTTGAATGGGTGCAAAGCAGAGATGTACTGTGTGTATCATAACCCAAAACTGGGTTAAAAGAATCCTAGAGTTTAGTCTTAACACCAAAACTTGCCATGAAAGGAAAGACCCCCTCAGAGTATGGGAGCACTAGAGCTTTTCAAATAAGTGGTCCCAATATCTGGTTTTTTCCCTTTAATTTCAGCAAACTATTTTCCACTTACCCTGGATTCAGAAATACTTGATCTATTTTTGCTGAAATTTTCCCACATAAATCAACCCTAGAAAGATACCAGGTGGGGGACATATATCCTGTCTGGGTAAGGTTTGTCAGTGCTGTTCATTCTGTTTGGTTGTACTCATTAAGCCTATAACCCAAAATTACAGATCTGTGAGAAAGTAGTAAAAGGGTTTGATGACTGACTTAGTCATTATCTGATTCTCAGCTGCTGAAAATGCTAGAAAACTCAATAACTGTAAATGTTACATTTTAGAAAACCACAAGCCTGGATCAGGTCAGTGCCAATGTGTTACTTAGGATCCTGTGTAGATAAACAAGTGTGTATGGTTTGTTTGCTAAATTTTTCAAATTCGAATCTGCATCCTGTTCTTTAAACATGTTAAAAATTAATTTTTTTTTTTAAACACACAACATGCTGGCATTCTACACCTAACCTTTGTTCTATGAAATGTCTTCTCTTTTCCAAAAGGAGCTGTACCAACACCGAGAGGAAGTTATGTAAAGATACATCTATATCCTTCATAGAGCTGTGTGTCTTCAGCAGGAGTACTCTGTGTAAAGTCAAACGTGTGAGTAAAATCTTTGGAGAACTAGGGACACAAATTAGTGCCTCTCTTTTGGTTTGAGGAAGGTTTCTTTCCCATTTGCAGCTCCCTCCTTTGCTCTAACGCATTTCCTTCCCAGAGGGAATGACACATATGAAGCTGTGGTTGGCATCACTGTCCTGTTTGTGCCGTACCTACTGCGTGAGCTTCCTCAATGTAGATGATAAGGAAATCTGCAATTGAGCTGAAATCTTTGATGAGCTTGTTGAACTCATCAAATTTCAACATAAATGAAGGTCAGGTACAACTTCCAAAATTCAGGATTAATGGTCGGTTATCTGGGGGGGAAAAGAAAAGGGACATTTTTGTCATTAAATCAGCAAAGGGAGGAAGGACAGAATTAAATACATACACTGAAGTGAGCCTCTGGTGCAGAGATTCCTGGACAACACTAAGTCACTTATCCCATAACCACTTTAGGTCATTAAAATCAGCAGCAGAGTATCTACATAAACCAGGTGTCAGTTCAAGCTGAGCTGGGAGGAAGCTGCACTTTTCAGTCATGCATCACAGGCTTTCATGCTTTCAGTGTATGCAATTTCCTGTCCAAACACCACTCTGGTTATATATTACTATTTATTTACACGAGCCACTGGCAAAAGTGTCTGCAGTTGCTTACCAATTAGCAGTATGTGCCCATAGGTGTTGGCATCTCTTTGCAAGTCCCTGACTTAAGAGAACTTGCAGGATTTTTAAGCGCCTCTTTTAGTCTGGTTATGCTAAATTACATGAAATTTGTTCAAGCCCTTCCTTCTGGCTGGGTTTAACTTCAAAAGCTGCTGCTAACATAGATTCACATCCTAAAGAATTTAAGAAAAGTGTACCTTCCTGTAGATGTTCTGTATCCCTTTGCAGATTTGCATCCCATTTTCTACATAAACATCTATATATAATTAGA
This sequence comes from Grallaria varia, assembly GCA_013396735.1. Taxonomy (NCBI): domain Eukaryota; kingdom Metazoa; phylum Chordata; class Aves; order Passeriformes; family Formicariidae; genus Grallaria; species Grallaria varia. The sequence continues at coordinate 383,961 of VWZG01000688.1, read as the reverse complement.
AAAGCAGAGAGAGAAGGATGTAATCCCTTCTGTGGGGATGGAGGCTGCAGCTTAATGATTAATTCCACATTCTACAGAGATCTCAGTGGGAGGCAGTGGACAAAGTACAAAGCAGCTACTGCTGCTTTATTTCCAGCCACTCTGGATCTGGAAAAACCCTCCCTGTGCTTTCTATGGTTTAGGCTGGCTGAGAGAGCTGGTGTGGGATTTTCTATATGGACAGGGAACAACAGCCAATGCTCCGGAATCACTGCACGTGGTTCAGTTCTGGGCCTTCTCTCCCTAAAAGAAATCATTATCTTGGTTTTCAGTAAAAGGTGTTTCCAGGCAGAGCCACCACTCACAAAAGGTTCACAAGTACCAAAAGGCTGTGATACCAGCTGCATGTCTCTGTTCCCTCATCAGCCCTCATTTATTGCCTCAGCAAACCAAACCCATCTACTTAGGCTCAATTACTGACCTTGCATGAAATCCAAGAGGCGACGAACTTCCCCGCTGAGTGTCATCACCACCGTGTTGGGAGCAGGGTGTCCCTCGAGGGCTTCATCCTCCAGCCTCTTCCACTTCACCTTCAGCACAAAGAGCAAATACTTGAAGCTGAAAAAAGTTGGACCCCAGTTTTCATAGCTGAACTTTGGGTTCTCGTTCATTCTGCTCTTTTCGCCCAGTTTCAGGATATATCTTTTCATGGCATTGGGGAACAGTATCATCAGTGTTTTGCCAACAACCACAGACAGAGTAACCTGCAGCAGAATCAGGGTTTTCTGCAGGAATACCCTGATGCCGTACATTGTGCTTGGAGGAGGTCTGGCAGCTCCCAGTGGGAACACAGCGTGAGGCAGGGGCAAAGGTGGAGGGGAAGGAAAATGTTCACGTGTTTGATTGAATTTCTGCCTTCCCGTGCACACTCTGCACTTCAGCCTCTGTGTGAGGGAGGAGCCCACCGGCCACACTCCCCCCAGCTGCACCAAAGGCACCAGTGGCAGCAAGGGCAGATGTGTGCTGCTCACTGCAGAGCTGGGAGGCTTATTCACAAACGTGTCGTGTATTTTACTAATGGGAGGAGCTGAATCAGGATGTTCTTCCTGAATCCTGGACTGAAGACTAAGGTGCTGATGCTCTGGGCTTTGGGGTGATGGCAGGTGCTGTGCAAACTGTTCCTCCTGCTCTGCCTGCCCTGGGGCTCCACCACACACCAGGGTTTGGCTTGAAGGATTAAAAAAAAATAGATACACCTCAATATATATAATATCCAGTTCTCGGATCACCAGCATAGGAAGGACATGGACCTCTTGGAGCAAATCCAGAGGATGCCACCAAGGTGACTGGAGGGATGGGGCAGCTCTGCTTTGAGGATAGGCTGGGAAAATTTGGATGAAGAGAAGGCTCTGGGGGGACCCAATTGCCCTTTCCAGAGCCTGAAGGAGCTACAAGAAAGAGGGAGAGAGACTGTTTACAAGGGCCTGGAGTGACAGGGAGCGAGACTATTTACAAAGGCCTGGGGTGACAGGACAAGGGGGAACGGGTTCACAGTGATGGAGAGTAGGTTTAGATCAGAGATTAGGAAGAAATTCTTCCTTGTGAGGGTGGGCAGGCCCTGGCACAGGTTGCCCAGAGCAGCTGTAGCTGCCCCATCCCTGGAAGTGCCCAAGGCCAGGTTGGAGCAACCTGGGACGATGGAAGGTGTCCCTGCCCATGGCAGGGGGTGTAACTGGATGATCTTCCCACCCAAACCACTCTGGGATTCTATGACAGAAACATAAATTACCCCAGTAGGTGCTGTCCGTTCCCACCAGGCTGTCCGAACTGCCGTCCCGCTCACGGACACCACTAGCTCCGCCGCGTGCGGCCCCTTTAAGGGGGCGTGGCCCGGCGCACGCGGAAGCGCCACGCGGGCTCCCATTGGCCAGCGCCAGGCGCGTCGGCGGCAGGCCCGTCGCGCTCCGAGGGGCGGGGGCGCGGAGGGGCCCGGCGGGGCCGCTGATTGGCCGGCGCTGCGCGGCGGACGCGGCGCCTTTAAGAGAGCCGTGTGGGGCCGGTGCGGCGCGGAGGTACGGGCGGTGCGGGGACGGGGGGTGCGGGGGATGCCCCGGTGCGGGCGGTATCCCGGGCCAGGGGGTGTGGAGGATCCGGGGTGGGGGGTGTCCCGGTGCGAGAGGCGCGGGGACAGCAGCGCTGTGGCAGGGCAGGGCGCGGGACCCGCCCGGCCCAGCGCTGTCCCTGTGCTCCTCTTGCAGGAGGGTCGGGCCCCGAGGAGCGGACCCCCGTCTAGGCGGGTGAATGGCGGCGGCGGACGACCTCAAATTCCAAGGTAAACGAATTCCAAGGTAAACGAATTCCAGGGTGAAGGCGGTGCCGCGGTGCGGGGTCTGGGCCCGGCTTTGGGAGCGTTTTCCGCATAGAAACGTCCTCGGGAGTTTTGCAGGTGGTGAATTCCCCGAGGTGGAATTGTGCTGCTGGTGAGCTGGAAGCTGTAACTGTGTGTTCGCTGAAATCCTTTGTGGTGGGAAGGGAAAGCTGGGCAGGGTGCTCTGTCACCTGGGAAGGGACTTCGTTTTGGACTTCCTCAATTGTGGATTAAAAAAATCATGTCAGTTTTTGGGGAATATTAAAGTCATGCAGCTCCCCTCTGCCCTTGCAGAGACCTGATGGCAAGGAGGGAGGGCAGGCTCCAGTGGTGTATCATCCAGCAGGCAGATTGGCAGGAAAAGAAGCCTCACACTTTATTGACTAAGTACACGTCCAGCCTGATCTGTGGCAGTCTGGGCTTTAAGGAACAGCTCATATCTGACACGCCTAAGTCAGCAATTATCCTGCCTCAGGGTCCTAATGTGGGGTTTTGAGCCATGAGAACAAAAACATGAGTCTTGATCATCTCCTGTCTTGTAATGTACTTGTTTGCAGAATTTGACGATGCAGCTAATTTGCTTGCAGCAAATCCCGATGCCACCACCATAAGCATTGATGAGCCAGTGGAGATCCCCAAGAACCAGCAGAGCCGCCTGCAGGAGCCAGGGAGGGAAGAGGATGATGAGTTACTGGGGACTGACGACTCCGACAAAACAGAGGTAAAGCTCAGCCCTGCATGAAGGATGGAGAGGGACTTGTTACAAGGGCGTGTAGTGTCAGGGTGAGGGAGAATGGATTCAAACTGGAAGTAGGTTTAGATTAGATATTAGGGAGAAATTCTTGACTGTGAAGGTGGTGAGGCCCTGGCACAGGTTGCCCAGAGCAGCTGTGGCTGCCCCATCCCTGGAAGTGTCCAAGGCCAGGTTGGACAGGGCTTGGAGCAACATGATGTAGTGGAAGGTGTCCCTGCGCATGGCAGGGGGTGGAAAAAGATGAGCTTTGAGGTCCCTTCCAACCCAAACCATTCTGTGATTCTGTGACAGCGAGGGAACATGTGATGCTGGTGAGGGCGTGTTACAGGTGATGTGGCAGCAGGTAGTATCAGGCTGCTCTTTAGAACCCCAGGCCAAGTTCTGCTTGCAGGGAGATAAGAGACTAGTTGCTAAAAAATGTTAAAGAGGGAAAGAGAAACCATTAAATAAATCATAGGAAGCACCACCCTGTTAAGTTTATTTTCTGTTTGGGTACAGAAATCATGTAACTATTGTGTAAATGAGCTAGTAGTGCATAAATTGCTTGCTTGTAAGGTTTTCCACGTTGCCTTTCCCACCATACAGCTGCTTGCAGGACAGAAGAAAAGTGCCCCTTTCTGGACATTCGAGTACTACCAGACCTTCTTCGATGTGGACACGTACCAGGTGAATACTCTGCTCCAGAGGAGAACTTGTCTGAATTATGCCGTATCCATTGAGGATTTTTTCCTTCTTGTATTTTCAGTCAGACAAATCTGTATGTTTTATAGGTCCTGGACAGAATCAAAGGTTCAGTGTTCCCAGTACCAGGGAAGAACTTTGTAAGGCTGTACATCCGCAGCAATCCCGACCTCTATGGTACGTATGAGGTGGGAGACTTTTTTTTTGGTGCTGACTATTTTGAGTTTGTATTTCTTTTTCGCTTGTTACCCTTAAAAAGCAAGAGGGTAGAGGAGCTGTTATTGAACTTGTTTCCTTTTCAGGTCCCTTTTGGATATGTGCCACACTCGTCTTCACCATTGCTGTTAGTGGCAACCTCTCGAATTTCTTCATCCATCTGGGCAAACCCACATACCACTACGTGCCCGAGTTCAGAAAAGGTTTGTAACTAATTATTTGTGGATTTGGAGTTTTGGTTTTGGAGGGGTTTTTTGAGGGCATTTCTTTGAGGGTTTTCTATGTGCTAATGAAGTAAACGGGTCACAGCTTTGATTTAGCAGAATATTTTGATTTATTGTTGTCTTTAGATTTTTAGAGATGCAAAATGAGTCCTTAAAGTGGGCTGTGGCTGGCATAAATTAGTACAGGGTTTTAATAGAGCAAGCGGGAGTAATTAGAGCAGTTATTTTCTAGCCTGAGTGAATTCTCTCCTCTACAGAGAGTGAAAGCCCAGCACTGGCCACCATGGTGCTTTTGTTGGTATCTTTCTGGATCTGTGGCCTCCTGAGGACCTCAGGCAGAAAATTACCAAATCAGATTATTACTCATATCACCTACCAAGGGCTGGACATTGTTACTGTCTGGTAAACTCAAAAATAAGCAAAAGATGCTCAACTGATGTGTGCCCCAAAGAACTCCAGAGTGAGAAGCCAATTTGTCTCTCTCTGTCTCTGTATGATGAAGGATGCTGCTGTCCTTGAAAAGAAACAGGGCTTCTGTTTGTTTCCAAAATCCACAGTGTACTTGGAAGAATGTTGCCACTTGGGAATGCAGTCACTTGAATAATTTCAGATTTGACACCAGCTGTTACTAGCTGAATTTCTATTTTTAACTAAGCTTTTCTTACCTCCATGGGTCTTGCTTTCAACTGAAACTAACAGCATTTTGTACACAGGGGTACTAAAGAAACTGAAGATATCAAGAGAATACCTTCTCGAGTCTTTACTTTTAAACTAACTTCAAATTCTAGCAAAGTAGTGGGTGTAAACTGGAGGTAAATGCAAATTTCTCGATTTACTAATAATTCAAACTTTGTCTTGCAAGTAACTTCACAGGTAACTTTGTAGTTTTCAGGCTGAATGCTTCTACACCTTTGATTCTGGCTGGATTCTAAGCAGGACAAACACCTTTTGTTGTATTTCCAGTGTCCATAGCAGCAACAACGATTTATGCCTATGCTTGGCTTGTTCCCCTTGCTCTCTGGGGATTCCTGATGTGGAGGAACAGTAAAGTTATGAACATTGTCTCCTACTCATTCCTGGAGATAGTGTGTGTATATGGCTACTCCCTCTTCATTTACATTCCCACAGCGGTATGTATGGCCAAAGAGTGTCCCTCTTACATGTCCTGGTTGAGAAAATATACTGTTTCTTATTATATTGTCAAAGTCTTGGGGACTGGGCAAATCATTTGCTCTTTTTGTTGATGCTTGTCTAGTGTAAAGATGTCTTGTGGGTGCTGGAAAAGTCCAGGACAGGTCATTTCCCCAGAGGCTGCAGATCCAAGCAAGGTGCTGCTGGTGAGCCTGGCAGACAGCCCAAGGCAGCCTCAGGAACTGGGATGTGTCACCCCAGGGAACAGACACCAGGGTGCAGGGTGGCTCCAAGGACAAGTTTCCCTGGCAGGGGCCATGCTGGGCCACTCCAGCAAGGAAAAAGCCTTGGAGGGAGTGCCATAACTCATGGGATGCACTCTTGTCATGTCTGGGAGAAAAGCTCATCACTGCTGTTATTCTTTCCTCAAATAAAGACATGTCAGATAAGGGGTGAGTTAATTTGTGCACAAAGTGGCTGGAAGTGATGAAATGTCACGGAACGATACGTGAAATAAATTAATCCTTTTCCTCCCTTTGGCAGATTTTATGGATCATTCCCCAGAAGGTGGTGCGCTGGGTGCTGGTGGTGTTCTCCCTGTGCCTGTCAGGATCTGTTTTGGTGATGACCTTCTGGCCTGCTGTCCGAGATGACAACCGGAGGATCGCACTGGCCACCGTGGGCACCATCCTCCTGCTCCACGCCCTGCTGGCTGTTGGCTGCTTGGTATGACAATGCCTTGCCTGGGACTGGTGACATGTTATGATACAGGGAAGGAAGGGTTGGCTGGTTGGTGGAAAACCTTTGATTACAGTACTTCTCAAAAACCTCCAAAGTAAAACTTCCAATAGTTTTAAATGTGGCAAAAATTGATGTTAATCTGACCCTGGCAGTGCTAGTAACAAACTCAAGAATTAATGACAGACTCATAGACTATCTCAAGTTGGAAGGGACCCATCAGCATCATCAAGTCCAACTCTCATAGAACAATCTTGAATTTACCTGGGATTTGTCATAATTTAATGCAAAGCATTAATCTCTATACTATTCAGTTGCAGTTTATTTCAATGAATACTATGCTTAGTCCTTTAAGATAATTAAATGTTCAATATAAAGTGTGTGCTTAGAAGTTTTAGCAGGTTTATGTTTTCATACTCAAAACTTAGTAAAGTAATGGCATTACAAAACCAGGAGATTCTGATGCCACTGAAATACACAATGATAAGTACTTAAATTATTCATTCTCTTTGTTGGTACAGGTAGAAGGATATCATTCAGGCTTCAGTTCTGTTTTCCACAGCTTCCAGTGTAGATAGATTTGGTTCCCCACAGCTCAGCTGTGCAAAACACAACTGTCTTTGGATGTGCAATCCAATCCTTTCCAGTACAGGTCTTTTTCAAAGGCCTTGGCTGCTAACTGTTAAATTTCAAAGTGCAGCTTAGAGAACCCTTTTAATTGACCATTTCAAATCTGATAAAACCAGAAAAAAGATCCAAGTTTGCCATTCTGGTGCCGTGTTTGTACCTTGTGAACAGTGAGCACAGAAAGAAAGGGCTGGGATGACACAGCACTATTTGTTTCTCTCTAAACAGTCCTTTTCTCCTCTTTAATACTGTAGGCATATTTTTTTGATGCCCCTGAACTTGATTTTCCTCCACCTATTATCCCTGCTCACAATGGAACAACAGTAACAACAAAGAGTCACTAGAGAAGGTAAGAATCCAATCGAAACTTTTTCTGTGTAATCATCCCAGACATCCTGAAACTTTTCCCCATTGCCATGATTGAGTGAAAAAGACTTTACCAGACCAATTTTGCCAAAGGGGGCCTATATATAAATACCATTTATTAACTTTGTTTCAGTTTTAAGTACAATCACGAAAACGGAAAAGACCCTGAGGAACAGACATATATTTTTTTATTTTGAGGTTTACTCTTGGCAAAGGCAGGCTCTGGGCAGGGCTGACTGGGAGCCAGAGCCATCCCCATGGACTGCATTCCTTGGGTGGGATAGTTTGAGGCTTTGTATCCTGGTAGCCAGGAGTGCTGCCAGCAGCGGGTGACATTTGGATTCTGTTGGATAATTCTGTGGAGCGGGTCCAGGAAAAGGCTAAATAAACATGCAGAGGCCAGGCTGCTGCAAGCCACAAGTGTGTATGTGGAAATGAGTGTATTTACTGAATAGAAGCGATATTAGTTTTAAAATAAATAAAAAAATACATTAATAATGGCTAAATATGCCTAGGAAAAATGGCCATTAAAAAATGACACAGTCCAATTGTGCAGTTCAATTTTAGTAGCTTTTCCTCCTGCAAAATGAGCTTCTCATCCCGGGTGCCTCATAAGAATCAGTACGACAGTAATGCATTTTGATATTTACATCTAAAAAGTGCCTTATTGCGTCCTCTGGTGAGCAGCTGACGCACTCACAGGACTCATTTGTCTCTTTCAGATTACAACGCTGGTTTCTCCATCTGTACAGTAACTTTATTTTAGGTTTATTTTTCACTGGAAACTGCAGGAACGGGGGATGTCCTGACTTACAGACAGCTCCGTGCTCGCTGGAGACAGAGTGGGTCTGTGAGGGGAGCGAACATCGGACACCACCTGCAACAGAAGGGATTGTTTTGGTTTGGGTTTTTGGGTTTTGTTTGGTTTTTTTTAAATTCTCTCTACATTCAGCACGCTGTTTTGCCTCCCAATAAAACATCCTGAAGGCGATTTGTGACTTGATAATTTTGCACTTGAGGTGCCTCACATTCAGTTTGCACGAGGCCCCAAAGCTGTTGGGGGAGGGCTTGGTCAGGGGCGGTGCGGAGACACGATAGAATTGAACCGCCGTGGGGCCAGCGAGGCTTTCAAAGTGTTAATAAACCGACTTAGTGTGGGATAATTTCACAGTTCCCTCGCCCGCCGCCGCCGCCTCCCCTCAGGCCGCCATTACCGCGCGGGGCACGCCGGGACTTGTAGTTCATTGATCCTGACGCAGGGGGTGACGCGCCCTCCCATTGGCTGCTGGGAGAGGTGCGTGCCTTCCTATTGGCTGCTGCGCGCGCGCGCGCGGGCGGCGGAACTGTCGCATGTGGGGTCCTTAGGCGGCGGCTTTGAACGGGCCGGGCCGAGCCGAGCCGAGCCGAGCCGGGCCATGGAGGCGGCAGCGGCGGGAGCAGGAGGAGAGCAGCGGGCACTGCTGCGGCAGGTCGGGGGCGCCGGGGAGTGCTCCCCTCACTGCTGGGCCGCCGGCCTGGTCCGGTCCTCCCCTTACAGCTGTATCCCCCCTCAGGCGCTGGGCTGGCGGGTCCCGGTTCCCCTCAGTCCCCTCACGCTGTGCTCCCCTCAGGCCCGGGCTGGCAGGTCCTGGTCCCCCCGGGCTGCGCTTCCCTCACGCTGTGCTCCCCTCAGGCGCTGGGCTGGCGGGACCCGGTGTGTCCCTGGCGGGTCCCGGTCCCTCCCGGCCCCCTCACGCTGTGTCTCCGCAGGTGCTGGGCTGGCGAGTGGCCGCCGCCGTCACCTGGTCCCTGGTGCTGCTGCCCGTCTGCGTCGCGGCCTTCATCGGCCTCAGCGGCCTCGACCCGCTGCACCCAGTGCGCTGGATCTCCAGTAGGTGCCCGTCCGCGTTTTCCTGTTTTTACGCTCGTTTCTTTGTATTTGTGGCTTTTTCGCCACTCGCTGTTGCTGTGGGCTCGGTCCCTGATAACGGGAGCTGGCCGTGGTATCGTGTAACACTTGTGCTGTGCATCCTGAGTGGTCTTTAGGCTTTGAAATGTTTCTGTGTTACTTAAAACCACACCACCCCCAGTCCTCTCTAGGTAGGAATAAATGTTGCAAGTTCATGACAATACTTGCATCAAAACAGCATCAAAAGAACCAGGTTAAGTGGCTTATTTATCTGCTCTGAGTACTCGGACACACTTCCCCTCCCACCCTGTGCAGCTGCTGTTTCCATAGAGCTTCAGTTTCCTCTTTGCTGCACGAAATTCGTGAAGTATCAAATTCCTGAAGTAGCCACTCCACGTGGTGAGAATAAATTTCCCTCTGTGCACACACTAAAGATGGGGAAATGTTTAGCTGGCAGGTTGACAGCTGTGATCACTGAGCTGCTCCGGAGAGACTCGATTTCTTTCCCCCTTTGAAAATACAAAACCCCAAAGAACCAATCTGTAAGGGATTTCTTCCCTTTTTAGTGTGGGTGGATGGTTGCAGCTTTTATTGAGTGAAGGGAAGCTGCATTATTTGAGCCATAGTTTAATTCACTTTGAAAGATTTGTTTTGAAAACAAAGTTCTGAGCGTTCAGTTGTGAAAAATCCAGTTATAAGTGTATTAAATAGTTTCTGTGAAGTTTAAATATGATTTTATGCAGAAAGGTGCAGCTGGGCAGATGATCTCTGGGTTTAGAGACCACTGACCATTACTCCCCTTTAAGATCTCAGTGGATTATTGCTGATTTAAGTGTTCTTTTCTGTTACTTAATCTGTCACTTCTGTATTACTGCAATCTTTTAACTATAATATTTTTAATTTTTTTCAGATTCTTTCAATGACTTGTATACTTCCTACGTCATCTTTTGTATCCTCCTTATGTCTCTGGTGATAATTGTAATAAGCCTCTTCAATGCTGAATTTTATGCAGGTGGGTTGTGTAAATTACTGAACTGTCTTTTATTAAATAGGATGACCATTTAAAGAGACTTGGTTTTACATTCAGTGTATTTAATGTTGATGGATTAAATTTCCTTTTAAATTACTACAGATGATATGCAAAGTTTATTTTTAAGTAAACCATCCCAAATTGCCTATTATCTCATGGCTGAGACACTTAGCTGAGCCACCTCATTGATTTCTTTATAATTAAGTGACTTATCCCAACTGTGAAAAGTTCTTTGATGACCATGCTGTGTTTTTTTTTCTTTCTTTTGTTTTTTGAATAAACAGTTTTAGTAGTAAGAAGTTAAAATTTCATTTCTGCTTTTATTCACAGTTGTGCCATCAATACCATGCTCTCGATTAGCACTGATAGGAAAAATTATTCACCCTCAGCAAGTCGTCCATTCTTTTGTTCATGCTGTAATGGGAACACTGGTTGCTTGGTGTGCTACAGTTATGACAAAAGGCAGGTTCCAGTTTCTTGCTGTGTCCTGCACGTCTTCAGAAAGGTAATTGTGTGTGTGTGTTGAAGAATTTTTGTTGTAATGTATTGTGGTAATTTCTTTCAAAAAAATCCCTAGAATTTGGGTATTCTCAAAAATAAATAATTATATGTTGATGTTCCTTATAAAAAAACAGAAAGCACTGCCTTTTCTAAATGTTACAATGCAGACTAAATTACCGGGATTCTTAAAGGAAAGTTGGTAACAAATTGGTTGTCACTTGAACGAAGTCCTGGTCTTGTGGTTCACAGGACATACTTCATAAATACTGGAATCATCCAAAATGCATAAAATACAAAAACAGGTGGTGGGATTCCTATTTTGGCAAAAACTGAGATACCATCATATGTAGAGATCAGGAAAGCAAAATCAAACTTCTGATTTGAACTTCTAAGGCTTGAAGGAGTTTATTGTTTTGAATTCAGAATTAATTCTGAATTTTCTGTTTCAGCCTAGATGATGCTGTTCCTCAGACCTGCCTAAATGAGTACCACCTCTTCCTTCTACTTTCTGGAACTTTCTTGGGATACAGTTATAGCCTTTTCTATCTTATTAACAATATGAATTACTTGCCATTTCCAATCATCCAGGTAAGGGGTGTAAACACCTTTGTAGAAGGACATGTTGAAGTAAAACAGTGATCAAAAAAAAGCCTGGATAGTTTGTATGTTTGACTGTGGCAGTAGGAGCTGCTTGTGGGCAGGTTTTCACTGACAGATGAAGTGGGCACTCAGCTTTAAATGCAGTGTTCATCTTCCTCCTTCCTGCTCAGCTGCTTTCAAATGAACACAGAAATTGGGATGCTGTGACTGTAACATCAAGATTTACACCCATCTGATGCCTGTTAAAATCTGGTTGAGTGGCAGGTGAACTACAGGAAAGAGACAATGTGCACAAACCGGATACCAGCTCCTGGAACTGACAGGGGTCACCTAAAAGCTGAAAATCTTGGGAGTTTGGAAAAAAAAAAAGTCACATAATCAGTTCTAACTAGGTACCAGCTCAGTTCAAGTCTAAATAGCACAGTAAATCTTGTTTAAAGCTCCACATCCAAAGCTGTTCTGTGTGTGTAGTGCTCTGGAAACTGAAATTCCATGAATTCCTTTTGGGTGGGACAGTCCTGCAGAAATCTGTACCTCAGAAACACCATCTTAAAAATACTTGTTCTGTTGCTGTGGCCCCATATCAGCCATTTACTTTGCCTCATTCCCACATTTACACAGCCCAACCAATTTGGCAAGAGGTTGTATTAATGGAAAGCATTTATGCTGCATTATGCTGACCATTCAGTTTATCAGCAAACCAGGCGTCATTTTGCAATGCTGTAGCTGTAATATTTTTTTAAAAGTCTATTATTTCAATATTGTTAATTCTTTTTTTTAATGTACCTTAGCCAAGTAAAAATTTTAATAATTTTTATTTCATTTGCATAGTTTAATTTTTAAGGTTTTATTTGTCAGCTGGGTTGTTTCATTTGGAAAGAAATATAATTTATTTTTATGGAGGAAGGCATCAGTGGTAGGTTGGTTTTGCTGCTTGGAGGATTACTGACTGAAACTCATGCTTGTCTAAATTTCCCCTATAATTTAATTGAACATTTAGAATCTAAATGAAATCTAGTAGATTGAATATGTATTATTTGGCTTTTTCCTTTATTTTGCATTAGAGTTTATAATTTCTTCCCTTGTGTATGGTCAATTTACCCCATCCTCCATTTTCACTGCTACAAGTAGGAAAAAGGATGAGAACTAGAGGTGATTATAAAATGGCAGGAAAGATTGGGAGAATGAATAGTATGTGTAAAACTTGGAATTGCCTTCAACTAATTTTCTAATTCATCCAGACTTCAGGTTTTCGAGTACCTTGTCTTTTGTGAAATTATTTTATTTTTATTAACAGTTTCATTGTTTTGTTCTGAATGTGGAATACTGAAATATTTTTGTTTGGTTGGTTTTAGCAATACAAGTATTTACGTTTCAGAAGATCTTTGCCTCTCCTCATTAAACACAGTTGTGTGGAATCATTATATTTCGTTAGAAACTTCTTTGTTGCATATTACTTTTTTGGTAAGTGTTTCTGAAGTGCTCTCTCGTTTTTGTTTTTTTCCTAATTCCTGTATTCCTGTATTTTGAAAACTTTAATCAGTCAGGCCTGTTATGCTGTTTTTCAGAGTTCCAGGTAACTTGCTGAGGACACATGGACTGTTTAAACAAATAAAGAGATCTAACACCTATCTAGGACAGGAGGAAAAGGCACAGGGTTTGTGGGATGGCAGTTCTTAGAGCCTCACAGAAGTCTGTTTTGCATAAGAGAAGTGTCTCTTTCCAAAGAGATGAACACCTTCTGTGAGAATTTGTCTGGCTGGTACATGCTGAGAAGGTGATGGTGTTCTAAGGAGAAGGAAGTGGGGAGTAATAGGTTTCTAATCTGAAGTCTGATCACTGTGTTGCTGTCTCTGGTGATCCTTTCTGTGCAGGAGATCTTGTAGGCAGCACTGAAATAACCTGTAATTTCTTGTAAAAGGAGCAACCAAATTGTAGTCAGCTGTTGGTATACAGTGTACATTAAAGCCTTTGGGCCACTCTTTGCATACCTGTCCTGATTTGTGCAAAAAGGCTATAAATCTGAAAACAGTGCAATTGAAAAAAAAGTTTTTGTCTATAATTTATATTCCTTTTTTTTTTCTTTCGATATTCCCAAAAATATATACATGAATAAACATCTCCATGCCTTGTACTGTTCCTTTCACTTCCATGGTAATTGAACTGTAGTGTCACAGAGCTGAACCTGACACACCAGCAGTGGGCATGACTTCACTGTATGTAATTCTGCTATGTTTTCCCTATTTTTTAGGTAAAAAATAGCACTTTGGCTTTATTCTCAAGTGCCCTGTATATTTTTTGGGGTGAGCTGTGGAGGTAAAGGCAGTATGGATCACTCCCATAGGAAAGTGGCATTTTGTCTTCAAAAAAATATGTGCTGATGAAGATGTTTGCACTGGACTTCCTAAAAATCAGGAATTCTTTATGTTATGGTTGTAATTATCCTTCTAAACAATGTCAAAATATGCAAGAATTATTTCCACTTTATTTACATCAGGGGATAAATTAGAAGTAGGGTGGTTTTATATCAGTTTCCATTAAGTCTTTAAAAGCACTTTGCTGCTGCCGGAGCTGTAGTGAAAATTAATATTAAACTACTATTAGCCCTCTTTTGTGAGTGAGGAAACACAATTAACTCAGTGCTAAGAAGCTGTCAGTAAAAGAGAAGGTCTACATCTCTATGTATAGTTGCTGGCCTGAAGCCTTTTTTTCATTCTCTTGTTTCTGTTTCTTAAAAACCCCAAAGGCAGATTGTTCCCTTGTCCACATGTGTCACAAGGCCAGTCTCTTGTGTCTGCATTAATTATATTTTTGTCATCTTTTTGGCCTGTTGTCTGGGTGTTTTGCAGCATCGTATTTGTTTCAGTGTTTCTTTTTGTTTCCTTAGGTTATATCCCAAAGGTATGGATATGTACCATGATGGATCTTCATACAGACAGGTAGGTAGGACATGGTGCTGGAAACTTGGAATATTGCTGACAGCTCCCTTTGCTGAGGAAGTTCAGCCTCACAGCTGCCTCTTTAGGAGAACTCAGTTCCTTGTCTCCTCTCCTCACATTCCATGTGGGGAGCATTGGGTGCTTCTGAAATGGATCCAAAAGGAATCAACAACCCCTTGTAGGAACCATCTTGTCATTAAGATAGTAATTAAGAAATCCTCTGTTTCTTTCATCTCTCTAAGTCTCCGAGGTATTAAAAAGGCTAATCTCTCTAAATTGCATATATAAGTTTTATCAGCTTTTCTGTGGTGTTTTTTTTCGTTGTCCATCTTTATTCTTATATGGCTGCTGTTTGTTTTAAAATAAGGAAGCTGGAGTCTTAATACCTTAATTGACTAGAACTGTAATCATTATTACTTACTTCACATTTCTTGTCCTTAATTTCATTAATTTTTCTTAACTTTATTTTGTCAGTTACTGAAAAATCAAAGAACTGGTATCTAAAACATATTTAAGAAATTGTTTTTTGCCAAAAAAAAAAAATTACAGCCTTATTCTTGTAGTTGTTTTTACTGTAACAGCTTACTGCAAACATCTTCCATAACAAAAATACTAAAATACTTATATTTCTTGGTTTTATCTGCAGTGGATTGAATCCTCTTGACACTCTGAGTGGCTTATTTGATCTCTCCTTGTTTTACCATACCTGGTTGTGTGGTGTGTTTCTTCTCATGACCTGGTACATTGCATGGTTGCTCTTCAAAATCTATGCTACAGAGGTTAGTACTTGTGACAGGTATAACACTGGTGTTGCACAGGTAATACTTTCTTTCAAAAGCAGTTTTACTAGGAAACAACTAATTGTGAGTTCTTGAATTTTCACAGCATGCATTACAGATAGGGCCAAAAAAAGATCATTTAATTATCTAATGAATTGTGTTAGAATCAATGTGAGACTATGATTGAAGAGAGAATTTAAAAAAAAAAAAAGTCTTGCCATCAAAGAATTGACTCATCTTTGTTGAGGAATCCAGATATTTCTTTTAAAGAATACGGAGGAAAAAGAAAAAAAAAATCCTTTTTGTTTTTTTGGTTTTTTGTTGGTGGTTGTTGTTGTTGAAAGCTTGACTAGACTGCTGGTAAATGGGGGGGGGGGAAAGTGAGGTTTAAATCCTGGATCAATGTATCTGTGCAAAGCACTCATGGAATGAAATGGCATTTTGGGGGGGTTAGCTTTAATCAAACAGGTTTAAGCATAACGTCAGCTCTGAGGTGTGAGCAAGCTGTTATAAAGGATAATAACTGAAGCACCAGTGAACACTGTCAGTGTATTGCTTGTAAAACTGGAAGGCAAAAGACATCCATCTGTGAAAGCATAAAATGGACTTTGCCCTTTTGAATGTTGAACAAAAGGTTTATCCACATGATTTTAGTTTTCTTAATGAACTACAAAACTTCCAAAGTTGCTTGTAGATATTTACATAGTGTTAACTGGAAAGTCTGGAAAGAAATTGTAAAATTAGTCCACTTAAAATCCATTTTATCAACACTTTGAAAGCATTTGCTACCTCAAATATAAATTTTGCAGTTGGAAACAGAGGAGACTAAAGCTACGAAGTGTAAGATGAGTGCAGTAACATAAATTCCAGGCCAGTTTACAGTGAAGTGGAGCAGTGGATTATGTGCTTTTGTAACTCACTGTTCATCTGACAAGTAGCAGCTCAGGTGTGGCCTTTCATTATGTGTTTTTGTGTTTCCCTCTGTATAACACTTCTGATGTTTATATTTAGACTCATCATTTTCCTGTCCAGCCAACATTTGCTGAGGAGACGGACCAGTGCCTGCCTAAAATCTTAAACAGCAATCCTCCCCTCCTTATAAAGGTAATTGAACTCCCACCGAGCTCCCTGCTGAGGTGTTTGTCAGAGCACTGTCACATCTTCCTGGTTCCAGTTCTGTTCACTGAGGTGCCAGTTCCTTCAAAGCTCCCTTAAAACACTCACTGGGGCTGTTGCACTTAGTGGTGAAAATTTGTTTAGTAGTGACATCTGGTGGTGCTCCCCATGCTGTTACTGTAAGCTGAGGATTCATTTAGTTGGAAAGATCTGTTTGCAGGGTAAGTGATTAGTGTGAGTCAAGAGGAATTTTGGTCTGTGGTAGTCATTAATAGGACTTAAAATATTTAGAAACTGCAGACTTCATGTAAGAAGTATTATGTGAATAAAGATAACATTCTGAACGTGCAAAATCCACATTTACTGATTTTACAGATTTCTGGTAAGGCTAGAGATACAACAGACTGCAATGCCTTTTTAGAGCTTATCTGCATTATCAGAGGATGGGTGAGGAAGAGTCAAGCATAGCACAATTTATATCAGATGTAACTAAAATAATTTATAATAGGGTCTTGCATATTGTGAGAAATCTGCTTATTTTCAATTTGCCACACTGAAAAAGCAGTGTTAGGTTGGTCCCCTAAGGCACTGACCCTGAAGTGTAGTTGAGCTCTGGTTTGCAAAAACAGTTCTTCCCTTAGACTTTTTAGTGTCTTAGGCTCCTTCAGCCTGAGCTGCTAAGATAAAAAGTTGTGTTAGATGTTCTTGAACTCCAAAGAACTGACATATCAGTAAAGTTCTCTGAACCTCTTCCCAACTCAGCAGCCACATGCAGAGTGGTTTTAGGGATTTGCCTCCTTTCCTTTTCTGTTACGTGGCTGGTTTTAGCCTGTGTGAATTCATTCTTTGGTAGGTATTGATTTTCTATGGATAACTACATATTTTTTAAGGAAATACATTGGACTTTGCGTGCACTAAAACATTTCCCTCTCTTTGTAGTTTTTAGCCTTACAAGACTTGATGTTACTTTCCCAGTACTCTCCTGTTCGGCGACAGGGAGTCTTTAGCCTTAGTCAGCCAGGTAATTACAAAAACTATTTCATGTTGATTCTTTTGCTTTTTTAAAAATTGTTAGTGAAATGCTTTTAGAAGTTGTGCAATGCTGCGAGGCCTTTTCCAAAAGGATGCATCATTATCTATATTCATACTGTTTCATCTACTGAACTCAACCAGTTCTGGTGTCTGATTTAAATGACAGCCACGAGGACACACAGGTTTAGGATATTGGAAACAGAGCCCTCTTCACACCACCCGTCAAATAGCTCAGACTGGATGTTCTAGCAGATGGGTACGAAAGCTGAATGTTGAGCTGTGAGTGAGGAGAAATCAGGCACAAATAGTGAGTCACCACTGGTGCCATGAGAGCAAGCACTGGCTGTAATTTCAGGTAGTACACAGGCCTTTTGCTATATTCAAAAATACGGCAGTGGAAGTCAATTAAAACTGTTTAGAAGCCTTCAGGAATTTTTTGTAACACCTTATCAGGAATTCTAGTGTTTGTATTGCTTCAAAACTGTTTGCCATCCCCATTGATATTACTTGGTTTGTTTTAGCTGTTCAGTGATTTTTGGATCAGATGGGCTGAACTGTTTCCTGCTTGCTTAGCAGGTTTCACTGAAGTCTCTTTAGAGTTATCCATTGATAGGATGGAATCTGTCCATATTTTCATCTTCCTCTCAGTACAAACAAGCTGTTACAGTGGAAATGCCTCATGGCATTTTAGAAAGAGGGGTAGTGTGAAGCTCCTGCTGAGAGCACATGGGCACTGTGAGAACAGATACAAGGAGGAGCCGCTGGGTTAAACCTTCCTTTTGGTGTGCATGTGGCAGGTGGGCACCCACACAACTGGACTGCAATATCAAGGGAGTGTTTAAGTCTTCTGAGCGATCTGACCCAGAGGCTGATCGCACAGCAGGAAGCTGCAGCAGCAAACGGGAGAGCAAAGCAGCCAGTGGGGGAGCTGAAAGTACCTCCACAGACTCCAGGTATGTGAGGAAATGCTCATCAAGGTTTGTGAAGCATGAAAGCACTAATAGATACATCGGGTACATTAGTTAAGCTCTATGAAGAAAATGAGTCACAGGGATTTCTGGAAATAATTGCAAACAAAAAGGGTTCTCCCTCAATTTCATTTTAGGTTTTCTTGCTGAAATAATCCCAAAATAACTAGAAAGCTTGGAAAGAACGTGTTTACTCAATGTGGTTACTTTGCATGATGTTATGTTCAGTATATTATTTTTTCCACACTTGCATGAATTAAAAGTCTGATTGTTAAAATTTCAGTAAGTGGTTCACCATAGCACAGGGAGAACATAAGTCTTGCCAAGAGATGCTTTGTAATTTGCATAATTGCTCTTGTGATTAGTTTAAGAGGGTAAAATTAAGTTTGTGTGATTCACTAATATCACTGTAGAATAAGAAAAGCCCAGTCTGACTGTGATCTTCGTGCAGCCTCCAAGCATTTTGGGTGTTTTGCCTGCCAGACCTGGGCATCATTCCTGGCAGCACAGCTGTGTTAGCACCAGGGTGCCAGGTAATGGAATCCTTTAGCAAGCAGTGCCCTGGGAACAGCAGGGGCTGTTGTGTCTCAGAGGTGAATTTCTTCTAGTGGTGCTGTTCCTTGGATGTGCCTTTTCTTACATACCATGCAGAATCAAAAGGACTTGTCATTCTTGGATATGTAGCCTTTTTTCTAGTACTTAATCCTAAAAGCCCACTTTATGTAGAACGAGGGTATAGTAATGATAACTAGCAAAAGGAGAATAAATCCACAAGGATGCTTCTCATCACTTGCTGTTCTTAAACTAATGAACTCTGAAAACACTCCATCCTTATGTTGATGTTACTGCTGTGGTCTTGCAAAGAAGTACACAATGTGCTTGAATAAAGGCTCTGATGATAAAGTTGAAATGGCAATGAAATAACAAACCCAGGCCTTATTTCCTATGTGCCAGCCTGTTTTCATGCAGTGTGTTCTTTGTCATTAGGTGCTGTTGGGACAGAAGACGTGTCTTTCCAGTCACAGAGGTCTAATATTGTCCTCAGAGCCTCCATGTCTCCTCTGGTTAAACCCTCCCTAATGCATCTGAAGGCGTCGCCTGGGTCTGACATTGGTTCACCTTTCAGCTCCCCTGCTCTAAATTGCAGGAAGGGAGTTGTGGATGTAAACTCCCCTCGGCATGGACTGCTCCAGAGTCCCTTTGTTATGAGAAGGGGACCAAAGCTGTGGACGTCAGTTTCAGGTAGAGATTTTTCCACAGCACTGTCTTGAGGCTTGTAGTCATAAGTGTGGTACAGGAGAGCTGTATTGTGAGGGTTAAAGTGACAGCAACCAGTTTTTCTGAAGATACTCTATTATTTTTTTCTTGTAGATCATCAAATGAATGGTTCCCACCATGAAGCCTTCCCAGTGCTCTCTGCTGCAAGAGCTGGCAGTGAGTCAGTACAGCCAAAATTTATTTACACATGGCTTCAGAACAAGCAAGAACAGGTGAAGTAAAACTGCACTGTATACAGGGTGCATGTTGGGTATTATCTTTGGAAGAATTTCCCATTTTATGGAATGAATACTTGCTTCTCCACTTAGCCTACATAACACAAATCCTTCCTCTTCCCAATCCCTTTATGCTGTGTGAAGATGGTAGGGTTGAGGAGGCACAACTGTGCATCCCTTAGTTAAATACAGATGATAAGTTTAATCTTTTGTTTCTTTTCAGATAAAAAACTTCTTGTCCAGGCGAGCACTGATAATGTATTTCTTCAGCAAGGTAAAGGTGATCCTGTGTTTGGGACTGAGCAGCAGGGACTAGAAATGCAGGAGCACATGGGCTCTGCTGTGGCCTTGTGTTCCTTATCATAGAGTAGTGGTTCTAAAACCTGTATTTTCATCTAAGATTTTCCATAAGTACTTACTGTGAGTTTCATAGCAGGATTATCCCATACCTGTCTGTCCTGAGGGGAGGGACAGGACCCTATAGAATATGTAATATCTTAGTCAAGCCTTCAAGTTTGGTGTTACCATTTATAGAGTGCACTCAGAACACTTTGGTTTCTTCTCAGCACCCAGAAGCCTCCATCCAGGCTGTCTTCTCTGATGCCCAAATGCACATCTGGGCTTTGGAAGGTAAGCAGTATCCAGGTGATCCACTCTGTTGGTTCATGAAAAACCTCCTGGGCCTCTGTTCTTTATATGTATATATAACAGAATTAAAGTCTTTGACATGCTTTGACAAAATCCCAGCTGCATTTCAGACACCAACATGACTAAAGTCTAATTCACTTATTAGTTTTGAGATCCCATGTGAAATCTAACTTTACATTCTGTAGAATTCCTAAACTTATTTCTGTTGCTTCTCCCTCATACGAAGCCATGTATCACTTTTACATTTTTCCACTAACAGATTCATGACTTCTTTTTACAGCACTTTTCTGACTAAAGGCTCCGAGTGCTTCTCTGTTAATCAGGGAATTGAGGGAGGCACTCAGGTAGTAACTTAGCAAATAAACAGAAAAAGATGATCCGCAGAGAATTAGAAGACAATGACAGTATATGGTTGCACTTTGGGATTTTCTTATTTCTTGTGGAAAGAGGGAGCCAATGCTTTTTATACAACTTATTTAATATATAATCTCTCTTGCTTCATAAACTTCAATCTATTATACACCTGTCAAACCAGCGACTGATTTAGTCATTGAGCCAAAGCTGAGGTAACTGTCAGCTGGCTGAAGAAGTCCACCTCACTAGCAGAATCTTCAGGTGATGCCATGATATTTGTTAATGAATTCTCAACTTCTGAAGCATTAGTTACACCAAATTTTTTTCTTTTCAAAGGTCTGTCTCACTTGGTAGCAGCTTCTTTTACTGAAGACCAGTTTGGAGTTGTCCAAACTACACTGCCAGCTATCCTGAATACTTTACTGACTCTTCAGGAGGTAAAACTGTTGTTAATTTTTCCTCACTGCAGAACAAGTTTAGGAGCAGTGAAGTCTTGTTAATTTTACATTATGACCTTGCTGATTAGTCATAACATTCAAGTTGTTGCCACTGAAAGAGCTCTTCTGCAGTCAATCTAACCAAAACAGCTGGTTTGTCACTGTGTGTGCTATGAAACAGCTGAATAAAAACCTTGTTTGTTTTTTAAAATGTCGAAGGAGAAAGCATGGAATGTTTCAATTTAAAAAAAATGGTACTGTGTGCTTATTTCAGGGATGCAGCAATTATATTTTATGCAGAGTTAGGATTGTCTTTGGCTGTACACAATTCCTCGTGCAACATGGAGCACTTGGAGACATTGCAAATCACTGGAGATAAGATCTGTGTGCTGTTCTCTCTCATAACACTAAGACATTACTCTCAAATCACTGACGTTTGTGTAATGTGTATTTTAAAAAAATCCAGATTTATTTCCAAGACTGTGCGTGTCCTATTGACATAATCATTTTACACTGCCCTAATGGACATTCTTGGAAAGAATTTAGAGGTTATTAAAGTTCTTCAGTGTAAGTCATCTATTCCAAGAACAGGCACAAGGGGGAAAAAAAAAGCCAATACCCTTGTTTCTGAGAGTCATAATACAGGACAGAATTGTGTTTCTACTGCAGCATTTGCTGTGCTTGGCAGTTAAGACTCACTAACAGAGAGTCTTGGTTCTGTGTTCCTGTTGATGGCTGGGAAATGTCCAGTCTCCAGAACATTTTTTGTGTGTCTTGGTGGAATTTCTGAATTTGCACTTTTTTTTTTTTTCCTTCTTTATTTAATACAAATGAGTCACTAATTACATTATGAAATAGCTGAACAGATGACATGAGTTAATTTCTGTTTTTCTCAATCAGGTTGTGGACAGACATTTCAAACTGCCACATGTTTCTAGCAAGCCCCCCCGGGTTTCAGGGAGTCTGGTGGACACATCCTACAAAACACTACGGTTTGCACTCAGAGCATCTCTGAAGACAGCACTGTACCGGATAACTACTGTCTTTGGAGAACACTTAAAGTAAGGACTTGTTCATGATTGCTTACTGGTTAAATTTAGTTTAATCAATGTTATTGTGCAACCTGTGGAAAGGGAAATTTGAGGGGGGGGGAATCCCTTGATGTCATTATTCTAACTCAGTATTCTAATATTTTTTGATTTGTGGAATCTTGTGTAGATACATGGTCCCACTTAGAAATCTATTATTCATATATTTCTGGGCAATTTTTCTTAGTGACTTTTCATGAACTCTTTAGAAGCAGTGCATGAATACCACTCATTTAATAAATCTGAGCTGCTGAAAAGAAAATAAATCAAGTAGAGACAATTGTTCTGTAAGGAGAGAATCCTATGAAGGGTCCAAATAATGGAACTCCCTTGCTGCCTGGTCACCCAGGGGCTCTTTCTCAGCTACTGTCACAGCAGGCAGACTTTCATGCTTGGTTGGTGAATATGTGGGACAGTAACTTCTGCAGTATCTGCTCTCCTCTCCCTGTGGGGATGAAACACCCCTCAGTTTGGAAGTGCTCAATATACAGGAGAGGTAATTTCAAGATTCTTTCTTACCTAAATCATTGTTGCAAGTTAATCAGTTGCTCTGTGTGTTTAAAGGTAAGGAAATGGACAAGGTTTCCTAGGACAGGTGTCTTTTAGTAGTGGAAGCTGTTGAGGATGAGACTTGACAGTTTCAAGGGTTAATGCACTTCTTTGTCATGGAAAGCAGGTTTTTCATACAGCTGGGTTTTCTAAAATTTAGCTTCAGTGTAATCAATTTCAATGTATACTCAATTTTGGCATGAGCCTTTATTTTTGTGGTGTATTACATTTAATGTAAAATGTTCTGCTTTTGTTTTTAGTGCAGTGCAAGTGTCTCCAGAACATAAGAAAAGACTTCAGCAATTCTTGGAATACAAAGAATGAGTAACAGATTTTGATGTAGCTACGGTTGTTTTTATCCAAGACTTGCTAAGAAGAAACTGGGACTAATGAGCCTTTTTATTTTGGCATTTTGGAAAAGCATATGGAAGTACAAGTTACAGAACAAAACTTTTAGAACTGTAGGAAGAGCTCTTATGGGGTTTGGATCATCTTTTGTATAATAAAATTTGTAAAATTCATCTTGCCTTCTTTTAATGTCACTTACGAATGAGAAAAAGTGCCAGTTCTTCTTTTAGGTAAGTCTATGACATTTGAGATTATCAGAGTTACTTTGACATTCGGATCCTTCATTATTTTTTACACTGTGTTCTTTCCCTACCCTTTTCTGTTAAAGGGCTGAGCAGAGATTTACGTAGATACTTAGAGTGCCTAAGTGCTTCATAAATTTAGCTGATAACACTTTTAGTGCAGATCAAGTGTGTAGTTTAGGAGTAGGAAACAGATGTGCCCAGGAATAAAACATGCTGCTCTTCTGCAAGTTGGAAATATGCCTTCAGAGTAGTGTGCAGAAAGGCATTGTTAACACACAAATACTGCTCGAAATGTTAAAGATTTTATCTTTAAGGTGATCTAGGAAAATAAGTTCTGATCTATGCTGAAACATGCAGGAAACTTTACTGCATTTAGTAAACTCCCAAGCAACAATACTGTGAATTAAAGTTTAGATGAACAGCTTTCTGTTAAGGGAGGTAGAAAGGATGTTTGCAGCATATCCAAATTTACTAAAATAACATACATTACTGGTAGATTCTGGTGAAAAAGACTAGTTTTTAAAAGCATTTTTAAAAGCTTTTTACCTGAAAACCTGTCTAAATCATTTGAAAATTAACTGTTCTATTTTTAAACAGACTTCAGTTCCTGTGATACCTGCACTAGAAAACGTGTGGAGTATAAAGATGAAAACCGTAAGCTAAGTGGTCTTGCAAATGAATTTAGTATGAATAGGGGAAACAGTATTCTCGTTTTCCTTTCATTCTCTTCAGTGCTGTTAGTCCTATGGTTTTTGTGGTGGTAGTTTTTTAAAAATGACCCAGGCTCTGAAGATGGCCCCGGTGTCAGTTATGTTGGTATGATGAAATGATCAGCTCATAGTGAGTAGCTGTGTAGAAATAACACTTTAGGGTAAAAGAGAAAACCCCAAATCTCCATTGAGACCTGCATATTGCTTTCTTCAGTACAGAGACAGGTAATTTTCTTGTCATTCAGACACTGCAGGTGTTAGATTTGATAGTGGAAATAAGAACTGTATAATTCTTTTTGCATTGAGATGGCTCACAGCAAACACTGTAAGATGATGGACAACCTTCCGCTGTGTTTAAAGGTTAAGCACCAAGTCTCTCAAAGCTTCCTTAAGCTCAACTTCTGTCACAGGTTTGACTGTTATTTCAAAGCCTCTCACCTGTCTGACTTATTTAATAATTTAACTTGCTTGTTTTCTGGTGTTCCAGTGTGCACCTGGAGTTCAGTGGTGCTTTAGCTGATACCTCAGATGTACCTGTTGACCCTTGAACCGAAGCTGAAAGTTTAAATTAAGTTTTATCACACTTTAAAACAGGTGCGGTAGTTTTTTAATTGCTGTAGTATCTTTTGCAACACTCCCACAACAATAAGCTGCAAGTTGTAATTAACAGTGTTAGAGTTGTCAGCAGCAGGCTTAAAATGTAGATGAATTTTTGATGCCAAAGTGGTTGAGGTCTGTCCTCATGTTGCAGCAGAGATTTGCACATGACATCTGCTAATGTGTGTGTGATTCATGGCATCCTCTGTATGGCAGAAGAGCTTTCAAAAGCTGATTGCTTTGTGGTTTCTTTAAAAGCTCCAGTTCCTTAAGAGCTGAAGACTTTTATTAAGCCTTTACTTAAAAGTGCATCTTTACATTTATCAGCATGAGATCCTGTGAAGTGTACAGGAATGTAAAGTGTATGTTAGGTGGTGCCCTCTGAAGATGCAGTAGGTGGCTCACACAACTCAAACAGGGATAACATCTTATTCTAGTTTTGGCTTTGGGAATAATTATAATCCCCTTGCAAACTGTGCTGGTGTTTCAAGTCTTTTTGTAAACTTCTGTCTTAACATGAAAAGAGTCAGTGTGTGAAGCCTCTGTGAGGTAAGGGAAGAGTCTGTTGAGCTCAGTTCTGCATTCTGGGTAATGAGGAAAAAAATACAGCCTTTTTACTGCTGGTTTCTGTGTAACTGCAGTTAAACTGGATCCCTCAAGTCTGGTAATACTTCTCATCTCCAGCTGAACTGCACCGTGTTGCTGGATTGCCTGCTGCATTCACAAGTGGAACAGCATTCTGGTAACTGTGTGAACAACCTGCCTCTCCCACAGGTGAGCTGCAGTCAAGAGTACCTGAAATTATTTTCACTGCAGCTGTGGAGAGGTACGAGGTTGATGATTCAGATCTGTGTTCCTGCTACAATGGAGTAATGAAATGGAGGCTTTAGCTCTTCAGCAATCTGTTATAAGTCTGAAAAAACCCCAACTATATCCTGCTTAATTTTCTGAGATAAAGCTTTGCAATTCAGACTGTGGGTGGACAAATGCAGTGGCCCTGGTCCTTGAAGCTGTTGCATGCTGTCGTATCCACGGGAGCTGGGCTGGAGTTGGACTTGCTCCCTCAGCAGGAGCACTCTGCCACTTTGGAGAGTTGTCCCTGTGCCAGTGGCAGCTCTGGGCCTGAATGCTCCCTTGAAATGAAGTGGTTTCGATTCTGTCGCTGCGTGCTGTGAACAGAGGCTGCATTGTGTGTGTGGTGCTTGCTGTCCTTGGGCCTGGAGCAGCCACCTTCCCACCTTCCATGCGCCTACAGCTCCCGGGGCATCCAGCTGCAGCTGTGGGAGTACCAGCCTCTTGCTGATGAATTTTCTGGTACCTGTTCTGTCACAGGCAAGTGCAGTCTGTGTGCCCACCAGACCTGCCCCAGCTCCTGCAAGTGGCCACCTCTGGGATGGGAGCTCTGCCTGGGGGGGGTGCCTGATGCTCTGGGGGATTGGGGTGTATGTGAATCCATAGGAGGTGGCCCCAGGAGCACCCTTGGCTGTGGAGGAGCTTCTTGCCATGTGTAGTGCTGTCCCCTTTCCCCAGGGGGTGAACGGTGGCAGCTTGCAGTGCTCTGCCTGTCCAAGCAGGGGTATTGTATCTGCAGGGCTTTACTTATCAATGGCAGCCATGCTCCCACTGCTCCCATCACCACCTTCCTACAAAGATGCAACAAAAAAATAAAGGTCTCTGTGGATTCATCACAGTTGCTGCAAGCTGAGGACCCTCCCCATTACCCACACACCCTCCTCCCTCTGTAGTCTTTGATATCTTCCATCACCAGTACTATGTTGATGTATTTGCTGTGTGGATCAAATGCATTTGGGTGCTGTAGACACACCTGGAAGGTGGTTTGCCGAGCTCTTGTGTTGTAAGGGGATGTTCTCACATCAGAATGTTGCTTTCCCTTGCTGCAGACTCATGGTGGAAATTTGCATCTGGCAGATTGGCTTTGGAAAAACCTGTAGTGTAAACAAATGGTGCAGCTCCCTCGTGTCTGAGAAAACAGCCTCTGAGAGCAAAACCTGCACCATGCTTTGATTTCAGACAACAAAAAATAATCTAGAAAAGACTTCACCTTTCTGTCTGTGCAAAAATCTTGGGACTACACTAGAGCTGCTCAGTCAGGAGATAGATGAATGTGGTGTTTCTGGAGCCTGCCATGAGAAGAAAACACAAATTCAATCGAGAATAGTTCCATGAGTGGCCTGCTGGATCCTCTAGCTGGTTCTTCAAAGAGGTGGTAATGGCACAGGAGTTCCTTCTTTTTTTGTCCTTATCTTTCTAAAGAGCCAGTTCCTACAGTAAGAAGAATTTCAGAGAAAACTGTGGCTGAAGCACATATATGTACTCATGCAACCATCAAAGGAACAAGGGCCCAGTGTACTGTGGGTTCCTCTCCTCCCCCTGCCCAAAGTGCACAAAAAATTACAGGCTTTGCCTTTCACTGCTTGTAAAATTCAACATTTAAATGTGACTACTAAAACACAGGGGTGGGGTGGGCTCTTGTATTTAACTGAATTTGTCTGAAAAGGTCCGGCAAGAGCCCTGGAGGGAATTCGGAAGGAATTGGGAGTGGGAATGTATGGCCTTCTGTGAGTCACAGGTTGTTGAGGGTTATGTGTAAGCCTGATTCTCCCTCTCAGCTCAGCAAGTTCCAGTTGTAGGCTAACTGATGTTGGAAGTTTCAGCTCAAGAGACAGGCAGGGTGCCTGCCTCCAGGGAGGCTTTGAGGACCAGAAGATGGGGCAGCAGCTTTGTAAACCACTGGGTTCCCTGTCTGTTCATGGGCAGAGGTCACTGCTCAGAGCAGCTTTGGGGGAGCACCAGGCTGTAGACTTTGTCATTGGTGGTACAAAGTTTTGGGTTGAGCACAGGGCTGCGGCTCAAAGCTGGGTACTGAGGGGCTGTTGTCTTTGTAGATGCTGGCAGTCAGTTCTGGGAAGACTTCATCAGGAACCACAGAGTGTTGTAGGAAGAGAAAGTCCACTCTGGTGGTCAGTGCAAGCTGAACACTGCCAGGGAAATGGGTTTGTCCTTTCCATGCATTGCACAGAGATCCTGCACAGCACTTCAGCTCTTCACAGGTGGCTACTTTGCAAGTCTCCCAGATTCTGCATGCTCTCTGGAACACCAAGGGTTGAGTTTAACTGATGGAACTGGGAATGTGTTTTGCCATGGACAAGGATGGGAAATGCTAAACAACCTGAAGCAAAGGGTGAGGGACGCAGTCAGTTTTTGTCACAAGTTTAGCGCTCAAACTGAAGATTTTGGCTTCTGGGCCCCTGCTGTAAAATGAGGCTTAGCCTAAACCCACCTTCCCTCATCTCCAGTGATGATAATTGTGTCCAAAGCAGTAGGCTGCTGCAGTGATGGACACCAAAGAATGCCCTGGAGTAAATGAATAATTCTGTATTCTGCACAGAGCTTGGCTGATGTGCAGCAAATACATTCAGCGTGTGGCCCAGACACTGTGCCAATGAAGAGAACACAGAAAGAAGAGTGACTAGCTGCTCATTCAGCAATCACTGTCTGCAGAGCACTGAATATATGGAGCCCCAGGCAAAATAACTGGGGGCCGTGTTACAGCACCAGTTCTGTAGCTCATTTAGAGTAGGCATGAGATGAGTTTGTACCAGCAATTCTAGTCCTGGCATGTCCCAGTACCAATAATTAGATTTTACAAGCTGAGCATTCCTGAATTGTCCTGTTTTGTGGGGGGTTTTGTTTGCTTGTTTATGATTGAAGTTTATTTTACTACCTGTGTTGTGTATGCCTGGTGTGAGACTTGGAACTATTTAGAGATTGATGCAGAGAAATAGTACAGATGAATGTTTGAGGAGGTAACTGCAGGTGTAAGCAACCACATCCTGAAGGGAAGCTGGTTGGACCCTTTTTCAGAGGTATTTTCCTCAAAGTTCACTGGAATGATCTGTCAATGAACTGAGGAGGCAGGAGGGATCTGTAGTATTACAGTGACTTTTGGAGATGCTGGTAATTTTTTGTACTCTCTGCAAGACAAAGGTAGATTCAAGATTACTGTATGGTTTTCCCAAAATATACTATTGAAAAGAAGCTGGTTTTTAAAAGATAAGTCAGAGTGATCTGAGGAATTTTTTTCTAACTGTAAGAGCTATAAACAAATCTGTAAGTTATGAGGCAATAGTTGAGTACATTGCTAGATAATGTGTGGTCAGTTTGACCCTACTGCCTTAATTTAAGAGGTCATTTTCAAACCACTATAAAGAAGGGCTTTGTACTGCCTTAAAGGGATATGGGCAATCTCTAAGAAACAGGCATACTCACAATCCCCTTGGCTCACTTTTCATTTGGTTGTTTCTGTTTTACTATCTGTGGTGCAGTAAATTAAAACAAAAACAAGTCTGGACTTGGCATGCCTTTGTAAATAAACTGTTTTGTGTGAATTGACAGCTAGTTTGCCACCAGGTTATTTATAACAAACTTTGTTATTCTCCTACTAGAGAGCCTGTTTTGCCCTATATTAACAGAATGCTTATGGTAACACCTTCTACTGTCTGCACTGCAGCAGTTACACAAAGTTCTAGCAATTTCAATTGTGTCCCTTTAAAATTTTGTTTTGTTGCCTGCTGGAGTAGAAGGTTTCAGTATGTGAACTAGAGATTAATACTTCACCTCTGCTTGTTTGCTCTGCGCAGCTCACCTTACCTGTATCCGTTGTGCTTCATTCCTCCCCTCCCACAGAACTGCTTCAGGACCTGGAGGTTTCGGCTGCTCCGAGTTTCTTGAGGATCCAGTTTGTGAGGAGCCGTAGCACAGTGGCCAGTTACAGCCATGGGCTC
Source organism: Grallaria varia (assembly GCA_013396735.1). Classification (NCBI taxonomy): domain Eukaryota; kingdom Metazoa; phylum Chordata; class Aves; order Passeriformes; family Formicariidae; genus Grallaria; species Grallaria varia. The sequence goes on along the minus strand of VWZG01000688.1, from coordinate 354,750 downwards.
CTGGCAAAGGTAAAGAGCACACTTTGAAGGCTGGATTTGGTGAACTGGAGTCCCCTTCGTGCAATGTTCTTTCCCCACTCCTGTTACAGGTGATCTCTCTCTGTGTATTCAGCTCTCAAGGCAGGACAGCTGTGCCCCTGCCTGTGCAGCTGTGAACACAGAGCAAAGAGGCTGCATGTCTCCAAAACAGTGAACACTCATGTGGCACTGACCTGATTGTGCCTGGTGTCAGCAGGGAAAAACTGATGTATCAAACTTCTTTAAACTTTTTCTCCTTGCTAGTACAATTTCACCCCAGACTGAGCTATCCTTAGTCTATTACCTATTTTCTCTTTCTTTGGTCACCAACTAGGAGTGAATGGGCACATGGCCAAGTCTCTGGTTACTTATCTAGTGGGTGTCCTACCCACTCGACCTAGTCAGGGGACATTCAGGCAAGCAGTTGCATTCCTCTGGATGTTCTTTATATCAAATTGCAACCTCACCTTTCATAATTGATTTGAAATGAAGCAACCCCCAGGAGAGTAGCTTCAGGCACTGAAGATGGCCTGACTCAACTGGAAGGTCTGCCTTGGTGATGGTGACTTTAATAACAGAGGGAAGAGGAAACTGGGCTAACTGTGGGCCATGTTATGACCCACGACTGCAGCCCTTGGCAACCAGGAATGTTGAACAAGAAGGGTAATGTGGGGAAATCTTCCCCCCCGTTCTCCTTAAGTGAGAGTATTGCTGTCATGGAGAGAGAGGCCAATGACTGGTTTTCACAAGGACACAAAGAGAGGAGGCACCCATCTAGTTCATGGATGTAGTGACAACATTGGGTGAATCAGTGTTTGCTGTACAGCTCGTGCATTCAGCAAAGTCATGGTGACCCAGGGCATAAAACAGTCTTAGCAGCCATGATTGCACTTTGCTTGGCCTTTGTTCCAGAACCAAAGCATATGAAGTGTCTTCTGACTGAGCAGGGAGAGAAAGGGGACTGCTTAACTCTTGCTTTAGTACAGTTATTCAAGGAGCACTTGATTCTCCCAGCACTTGTTCCTTCCATGTCTGTGGACTTGCCAGAGGAGCAGAGGCTTTGGAACAGCTGTAGGAGTCAAGTCTCTGTCAGACACATCCAGGTCTGGAAGAGGATGTCCATCCACCGCCAGTTTCTCTTGCTCAGACCCAGGGATGGACATCCCCAGCTGCACAGTCCCAGCAAAGACAGGGCAGCTGCCAAAAGCCTCACTCGAACCTGAGGCAATGGTGGTGTGTGTGCAGGTTTGAGGCTGGGGGGCCTCGTTTCCTATGGGAGGAATGTGGGTATCTGCAGCTTGAGCTCTGAGGTCTGGATCTCCGGGAGATGATCTGCCACGGGGAAACTCATCTCGCTGTGAGGGGCTTTGCCTTATGTGCTGTTGGAGCTTGGAGCTGTGATGTGCTTCACTCCAAAGCCTTCCTGGCGTTTAGAGGGTGCCCAGAGCATGGGGCAGGCTCCATGCCTGCTCCTGCCCGCTGAGCAGCCCAGCCCTGGGTGATTGCTGAGCCAGTAGCGGCCCCTGCTGGTATTGCGCAGAATACTCTGGATATTGGTGGAAAAAAGAAACAGCGGTTCAGATAGCCTCGGGTAGAAAGCGCAGAGTGATGTGCGTTAACGAGCTGTCCTTTTGCTTGCCTGCTGTGGGAAGATCCCCAACCACAATAGAAAATCCCTCTAGGAAGGTACCCAATATACCCAAAACTCCCTGTTTTCTGGGAAAACCCATCTAGTTTAGGTATTTGGGAAATGTGTATCAATATAACTGTAATAATTTGCACAAGATGAGCCTGTGTTCAAGATCCCCCTAAATAGTTTTTTCCCTTCACTGGAAGCAGCGGGATTACCTTGGTTACACTGCGATCTGGAATAATATTTCCCTCAGTAAATTTTACTGCCTCATCATGTCAGCTGAGGTTTAGACTGTTGCCACAGTGTATTTGTGTCTTAAATAATTACTGCTCCTGGTAGCACTGCCAGGTGCCTTTAGCATTTCCAAATTGAAGGGAAAGAACAGCTCGGTCCTGAGGGCCCCAGGCCCCAGGGCTGGGAATGGGGGATGTAGGATAGCAAAGCACTGAGAGGTGGTGTGTGGCTGTAGAGAACAGTCATACAGAGTGATAACATACACTAAAACTTTTTACATTGGTGATATCCTGGGGATTTATAAAAACATTCCAATTCAGTATTTGTGCCAGCTAATTGATATTTAGTTTTCTTTCATGTAAAGTGAGGATTTCTCCCTTTTTATAGCTTCTTGCTCCCACTAAGGTATTCTAAGGACATTTACCCATTTTCAAGCACATTTGACAGAGCGCTATTAACATCTGACAACTCAGGACATGGCCTTACAGGAGACCCTATTACTGCCATTGTTGAGGGGAAAGGCTGGCAAGCTCCTTCCTTGGTAGACCTCAGGGCATCCATGCTGGGCAGGAATGAGGAGAGGCATTGCAAATGAGAGTCATTAGTACTGCTGCTCCCAGAACTGCTTGTTCTATCTCAAGATCTTGTGTCTTTTATGGAGAGTTGCCTCCCTCCCACTAAATCCACAACATTCATAGCATTTGCCAAGAAAAAGTCATGCCCTCCTGCCCTGACTGTTCCTGTACTCTGCAGGGTGAAAGATCTTATGAAGGGTCTGGGTCAAACTGTGAGTGAGGCATTCTGTGCAGCATCTGTGCTGCAAGAAGATGAAGATCTCTTGTCTCGCTGCAGGACGCTCCTCAGGAGTGGTGTAGCAAGACGCCAGTTCAGTAGCTGTCCCTCCTCCTTGTGCTAAATCTCCGAAGCCTCTCCTTTAGGTTTGCTGTGAACAAGCAGGATTTCCAGCCAGATGTCTGTCAGATTTACACCCATGTAACTGAGGGCTGACTCGGAGTCACTCCTATCTTTGAGCTGCCCCGGTGTCTTACAGACCCGCTGTGCTGCACCTGTGCTGACAGCAGCATGCAGGGCAGCAGGGAGCAGGCACCCTCGTGCCAGAAAAGTGTGGGCTGGTACAGCTCGCTGGTGCAAAGCTGCACATCGTGGCTCAGCCTGCATTCACTTGGAACCAGGCCCAGGCTAATAAACCCAACTAGATTGCTTCCAGACCCGAGCCGGCCCAGGAGGAGCCAGCGCAAATGTCACTGTGCTGTGGTGCTTGCTCTGAGCTAGTTTAATTGTCTCTGTTGGCATGGGCCAGCTCTGCACCTGCAGGGCAGCAAGGGAATGATGTGTGGCCACCTTTTACAGAAGCACTGAGTGCACCTGGAACTGCATCATCGGGGAGATGTCCTGGCCAGGTTCTACCCACCTCTGACCCACCTCCTGCTGCCGGGGCCCGTGGCAAGGCTTGGCTCTCTCCCGCTGCTCCTCCGTGCCAGGCTGCAGGGGCTGTGGCTTTCGCACACGAGTTGTTTATAGGGCGCTGCCGGGTACTCGGTGGCGGGGCGGCCGGAGGCGTCAGCAGGTTGCCTGGGGTGTGGGGCACGGGGATCCTCCACGCCCGTGGGCACAGGGGAAGGGTCCAGGCAGGAAAACCGGGGACCTCTCCCCGCCGGGACGGGCACGGGGAAGGTGCGGGCAGCGCTGACCCTCTCCCGCTGCCCGCGGCAAGCACGGGGTACCCGCGCCCCCTGGGAGGGGCAGCCAGGCCGGGCCCCGCTGTCAAAGCCCCGAGGGGCGGCCCCGGCGGCACAGCCCTCCCCCTGCCCGCCCCGACC